>CP139509.1:487104904-487619904 GCA_021014915.2 Artemisia tridentata subsp. tridentata
TGATATATCAGTCGCGGATACATAGCATCGGTAACTGAAACATCAGTTACTGATACTTTTAAGGACTGACCTTTTGTTGACTGATTGCGGCGACTAAAATTCAGTCCTCAATTCAGTGACCCCATATCTGAAACTAAATTTCAGTTACTAATATGACTGTACGGGAAAAAAATTTGGAGGCAAATTTGTTAGTGACTGAATAAGGGTGACAATTCAGTCTCTAGTACATGTACATCATATCTAAGAATAAATTTCAGTTACAAATATATTTGCACAATAAAAAATTTTGGAGGAAAATTTGTTAGTGACTGAATTATAGTCACGGTTCTGTCCCTAATACATGGAGATCATAGCTAAGACTAAGTTTCAGTTACAAATATGTCTAGACAATACAAATGTTTGGAGGGAAAGTTTTTAGTGACTGAATTTCAGTCACAGCTGCGTCCCTATTACATGGACATCATACCTAAGACTAAAATTCAGTTACAAATATGTTTGCGCAATTAAAAAAGTTTGGAGGGAAATTTGTTAGCGACTGAATTTGAATCACAACTCAGTCCCTAATACATGGATGTCATAGCTAAGACTAAAATGTATAAAAATATATTAAAACGGACTAAAACGTTTAAAAACAGACAAAAACTTATAAAATTGGACGAAAACGTTTAAAATCAGACGAAAACGTATCAAAACGTAAAAATCGGACAAAAACGTATAAAAATGGACGTAATCGTAAAAAATGGACTAAAATGGATGAAAACGTATAAAAACGTTTAAATATAATAGACAAAAACTGATGAAAACATAAAAATACGGATGAAATCGTATTCAAACGAACGAAAACGGATGAAAACATATAAAACGTAAAAAGAGGACTAAAATGGATGAAAACGTATAAAAACGTAAAAAAACGGGCGAAAACGTAAAAAACAGTCGAAAATGTAAAAAACGGAAGAAAACGTATAAAACCGTAAAAAAGGGACTAAAATGTATAAAAACGGACGAAAACGTAAAAAAACGAACAAAAATAGATAAAAAAGACAAAAACGGACGAAAATGGATTACCGACAGAATATTCGGTTCTATTTATTATAATGTACTACACTTGTTTTTAAGACCTACATATATTTGTATCGTCGTTAGTAATTGTAAGTTTGTATATAAACCTATTTACGGATTGCTATTTATGTGTAGCACTTAGGGGTTCACGCATGAAACCTCGGTTTATACCCCCGTGACGTGGGAACTCGAGCAGAATTCAAGTTTCAGACGTTCATAACATCTTTAGTATTCACCGATGGCTTTCATTTTGAGTGTTGACAATTTAAGACGTGTAATCAGGATAATGACATCAATCAGTTGCTTCATCGAGCGCAACATCCCTTTTAAAGAAACGACTATTACGTTCTTACCATATATAATAAGTCGTGGTGCCTATAGCAATCGTCAATCCACTATACTATACATACTACTTCCATTCAAGATAATAACAAGAAAGTTGCATATAGGCATATAACCAATCAACACACTCTACTTTACACACCACGTAGACCATCAGATTGCCTTCACGGGTTCTCACAACCCTAAAGGTCTCCTTATATATACTAAACCGTTTTCTCGAAATAGTCCAAGCCAATCCCAAGCAACATATCCTGCTTTGGGAACTCCACATTCAAGTCTATTATCCTCTAGGGTAATTGACACAAACCAACTGAGCCGACTCGTGAGCGTTACCCCAACTCGTGACTCTTGTTACCTTTTGGGGTCTTTACCGAACGTGGGAAACCGAATGGTCGACCAACCCAAACCCTCAATACATACCATACGTAATTGTTGAGTTTATCCATATTTACTTCCATCTATGTGTATGACTTGATTTTATCCATAGGATAAGCTTTGGATGTTAAGTAATTTTACATTGATATTCATATGTTTAGACGCCTTACGTATGAGTGATTAGAGATACATAAATGTCACTAATCGCATAAACGCTTGTTAGACTATTAGGTTAAAGTATCGAGTTTTTCGAGCTGAATTCAAATATTATCTTATAATTCAATCATAATGGTTTAAAAGACAAGTCATTCCAAATAAATCTATTTTTCCGAACACTTTTTTATAAATGTAGAAATACACTTTGGTACAAATTTGTTTTACATAATCTACGTCTATATAAATATTAATTTAAACTAGTTCTTATAAACAAAATTTTATAAACAAAATTATATAAAAAATATGAAGCTAAAATAAAATTTAGATATTTTTCTCCCTCTCGTTCTTCCCTCTTACAATTTTTCCCCAAAATCAAAACCCCAAAGTTCCCCCTTATTTCTCCATTTTTTTCATTTTTTTGGCTAACTACCCGCCCATCTCTCTTTATAATCAGCATCATCAGCGTCATCGTTCATATCATAATCTACTACTTGAACCGATTCAATCTGAATTCACCATCACTCGATTCACATCAAGGTTAATTTAACTCTACGATCTGTTATTTAATTCGTTTTCATAATATGTCGGTTCCGTTATTTTCCTGATTTTTATTTCAGTTTCATGATTGAATTAACATGATCATTAGCTGTTAAGTCATTATATATAGTTTTGTTCATGTGATTAGTGATGTTTAGATTGAACTTGTGAATTTGGTCTTTTTGGTGATTTGATTTGTATAATTTGTGGTTTCAGAAGGTCAAGGGTTCAGTTTCGACAAAACAAGCAACTCTTTGGTTAGTATCTTTTAACTGTCTGATGATAATAAGGGTGGTGTTTGGGATTGTTGTTTATGATTGTTTTAAGCAATTTCATAACAAGCACTTTCACACGTGCTTATAAGTAAGTGCTTATTTCAGCAGAAATAAGCATGTGTTTTTACATCCGAAGTGCATATTGAGTTAAAAAAAACTCAGTAAGCTAATAAGCACGTGAAAAATGTAATCCCAAACACTCTAAAAACTGTATTTTGGCGATTTGGGTTTTTTTCGCATCCTGTTTTAGTTAGTGTATTCTTTTATGTACATATGAGTTATTAAAAGATGACTTTGTGACCTACACTATCCTCATCGATAACGTAGAGAAGCAAACTGGAAGCTTGTACTCTGACTGGGATCTTCTCCCAGCAAAGCAGATTAAGGACCCCGAGGCAAAAAAGGTATATTCAAATACACGAGCAATAAGTTTGCTTATGCAATTTTACAAGGGTCCTTTTAAAGCTTTAATCGGATTTAAATTGATGACAGCCTGAAGATTGGGATGTCAAGGAGTTCATTGCTGACCGTGAAGACAAGAAACCTGAGGTAATATGGCACCAAGTTCTGTTACTCTTTTTATATCTATATTGGGATCCAGAACTGATTGTTGTTTTTCGGTTACCAGGGTTATGATGACATCGAAAAGGAGATCCCAGACCCAGATGCCAAGAAGGTTCGTGTTTATTTTCAGCATTCTGTTTTTGAATTGTAAAGCTTTCTGGGATTAATTTCTGACAAAAATAAATAAAAACTCCAGCCAGAAGATTGGGATGAAGAGGAAGATGGTGAGTGGACCGTCCCAACTATTCCAAACCCAGAGTACAAGGGCCCATGGAAGGCAAAGGTTTGTGGATTTTTCCTTTCGGTGCATATCTTTTATACTAAATAGTAGTATGCATTTTCTAAAATTTATTTCCCTTGACAGAAAATCAAGAACCCTAACTGAAGATTGGGGATCTTAAAAGCTTTTTGTTTGCTTGTTTTCTCTTTATGCAGATCAGCAGACCTGAAGATTGGGGAAAAACTTCTGATCCAAGGAAATATTTTGTACAGTTCTACGGTACTGAAGAAATGTAAGTACTTGCTACGCGTAATGGTTGTTTTCGTAGTGAAAATATAGCATCTTGTTTTGGCTACCATTTAGAGAAAAAAATGACTTTGTTGATGAGGCGTGGCAAGGGTCATTGAAACACGTTATGTTTATAAATGATGTCAAAGGCAACTGAATGTATAGCACATTCTTAGAACTATGCTGCTATATTGAATAGGGTTTTTCGATTTATAAGAATAAATTGTTGAGGAAGTATAAGTAGGTTACGTATTGATTAATTGATTGCTGGTAATGACGGACAAACTTCCCAGCCTGATGCTAATTCTACAGAGATAGTGGACGAGGAGATGAGAACTAATGGTCCCAGTGGTGAAACCTCGTCTAATGATAATGCAAACCATGGCCTTGGATTAGAAAGGTGTTCTCACACACAAAGGGGAATGGATTACCAGGATGAACAGCCCAACGTCTCACGTTAATGATAATGCTCTTCAAGTGAAGGGTACGTCTATCTTCGCTCTGTGTTTTGTGTGTGTTACCTGTGTTTTGTTCTATATTGATATGACTTCAAGTGAAGGGTAAGTCTCACTGATTTGACTTTGGTATTGTAGCCTCTATGTCTCTCATGCATATATTTTAACCCATGTGTTTAAGGGTTTTATCTATCCAGCATGCAGAAAATTGTGACTGCGCTGAGAGCGGGAGCTGAATGTGCAGAAGTACCTGTTCCTAATTGTGTTCTTGCTGCGGGAAGTCTTCCGGGGGTTGCTGCAGCTGAATAAATTGGCATGCCATGTGTTGTTCTTCGCAGCAGGTATGCGTATAATAAATTTATCTTTTTTACCTTGTTTGTACCCTTCTGACAATATATTTTGCCAATTTCTCAAAATTGATGTGATTATAATTTTGCTTTATACAATGTATGTAGCTAATGTCAATACATGTAGATGTTATAAAAATGTAGTTGCATCAGCTTGTATCCTTACTCGGTTTAGGAGCAGGGTGGGACTAATATACAAAGTTTAATGTGATTATAATTTTGCTTTATTAGTTGCATGCTTTAGCTTATTATGCTTTCTGTTGCATAGCATTTTTGTGAGCCATGACCAGTCTAAATCAATTGTGCTTGCAACATATTTTGTTGCAATTTGCTGGTAAATAAGAACTTCAAAATTGATCGATACCATGGCATGAAGGTGCTGTAATGCTCAGAAACCAATAGTTTCCTCTGCGGAATATTCCACGTTGTACAGGCGGTTACCTAGATGGGATAGATGAGGTGGGCTCTCTCTGTTCTTCCTAATCACGAGTCAGCCATTCAGCCAGCTGCAGTGCATTCTCTGTTGCGTTGTTAGGGGGGATGTGCATTCTCAGCTGCAGTCCACACTTATTATGCCATGAGACATCCATCCGTTCCATGACATCTCTTAGTTCATTGTATAAGGTCTGTTGCTGATTTACTGGTCTATTGCTTATAGTTTTAACAGATTGGTCTTTTATATATATTTTTTAGTAAGGTAGATTGGTCTATTATATATGGTGAAACTGTAAACAAACAATTTATGCAAATGTCCTGTGGAAATTTGGCCAACTTTGGGGTAGTATTTTACTATTTTTCCATGTTGGGCTCTATAGAAGGTATTTTGATATTTGTACTATATTTCGTCTGTATTTGACTTTATTTTTTTGGCTATATATAGGATTTGATTTTGTCTATATAGAAGATGAAAGAGATGCTGAAGATGCAATTCGCGCGCTTGATCGCTATGAATTTGGTAGGAAGGGACGCCGACTTCGTGTTGAGTGGACAAAGGTAAAATATATTTGAAGTTTATCTGCTGCTTTATTTGTCCTTCGCGTTTTCTTTATTTAGTTTTTTATATATTAATGTTATATATTTTTATTGGTTTCTTGCAGCAAGATCGCAATGTTAGACAGCCTCCAACCTCTAGAAGGTCTTCATCCAACTCGAGGCCCTCAAAAACCCTGTTTGTTATCAATTTTGAGAAATTGACAAAATTCTTGAGCCAAAAATTTCCAGACTTCGAGAGCACAATAGACTCACCAAATACTACTGAAGGTGATGGTAACGGTGATGGTAATGATGATCCATTCACCGATAGTGATATATAGGACGTTCAAATTTATTTCTGTTGAATTTGGTTTTATTTTTAAACATATTGAATTGTAAACTCTTGTTGAAATGGATTGGTGATTATTATGCTTTAAAGAAATATTGTTATTATTATTGTTTATGGTTTGGAGTTTTATATACTATTGTAAGGGGTCATGTATGCATTGTGAATGGGGACTGAATTAAATTGTATTTGCCACTAACTTTTAGTTTATAATAGAAATATAATGGAACGGCGCCATCATATTGGAGACTGATTTGAATGTTATTTTGTATCGATTAACATATATTTTGAAACTAATTTTCAGTCACTAGAAAAACAAATTAAGGACTAATTCATCTGTTTTTTGTGACTAACAATCAGTCTTTAAAGCCTTTCATCAGAGACTAATCAGTTTTTAAATCCTATTAAACAACGAAACGTATTAGGGACTATAAACAATGTTTATGGACTAATTTTCAGTCCCTAAATCCATGTGTTAGTAACTGATCTAACATAGTATTGGCGACTGACTTTTCAGTCGCCGATAATATGCATTGGGGACTGAAATAACATGATACCAACCCATAGAAATAAGGACTGACTTTTTTATTTTGGTGACTGATCTCTGGTCCTCGTTGGTTCGATACAACAAGGACTGAATTTCAGTTGATAACGTCACTTTCCGTAACTAAGCTTCTATCACTGATTAGTGACTAGCAAAATCAGTCCTTGATAGACCATTCGTAACTGATCGTGGTGTATCGGAGACTGATTTTTCAGTCTCTGAAAGCCTGTTTTTTTGTAGTGCCTGAACTAATTGGTCCAGGTGTCAATAAGTTAGGTGCGGGTCCAGAACTAGTTTGTCTAGGAGTCGTTTGCTCAGTCAACTCATTGAATGTCATGTGAATAATTTCCATGATTTGTCGGGTTCGTTTGTTGTAGATTCTATATCCCTTGCGATCTGGTGCATACCCAACGAAGAAACCTACGTCTGCTTTAGCCTTTAGCTTTCCCAGATCTTGACTGTCATTTGTCGGATAGCACAGAGCACCGAACACTCGAAGAAAGGAAAGATCTGGTTTCTTGCCATGTATCAGCTCATAAGGAGTTTTGTTGTGAAGAGTATGTATCAAGGATCGGTTTTGGGTGTAACAAGCAGTAGCAATGGCCTCCGCCCAAAGAAACATCGGAGCCTTAGAATATATCAGCATGGTTCTTGCAGCTTCTACTAGAATACGATTTCGTCAGTCAACAATGCAGTTCTGCTGAGGAGTGCGTGGGACACTCTTCTGGTGAGTTATGCCAATATTTTCATAGAATTGAATGATTTGTTTGTTAAAAAACTCAGTTCCATTGTCTATGCGGATGATTCTGACGGTTTTGTTGAGCCTTACTTGTAACTGTTTGATAAGTTTAATGATAACCTCTGGATTTTCGTCCTTGGTTCTCAAAAACTTCACCCATGTAAACCGAGAGTAGTCGTCGACCACCACAAGAACATATTTCTTCCCATTTATACTCTGCACTCTCATTGGTCCGCATAGATCCATGTGAAGGGTGTGAAGAACTTCCATGATGGTGTTGACAGTTTTAGGTTTGTGAGTATGCTTCTTGCTTTTGCCCAGTTGACAGGCAGAACAAAGATGATCTTTTTCATACTTTAATCTAGGCATGCCTCGTAAAAGATCCTTACGAGTAAGATCATTTATGGTGCCGAAGTTCAAGTGATTTAAACGACGATTCCAAAGCCACGATTTGTTCTTTGAGGCCTTTCACAGCAAGCAAATAGGAGAGGACCACATCATGTCTTCAATAGAGATGGTGTATAGATTAGTGCCTCGACTGCCTTTAAGAAGATCAATACTATCCAACTCTCTGACGAAACATGTGTGTTTTCTGAAAGCAACTTCATGATCGGAATCACAAAATTGACCAACAGAAAACAAATTGTGCCCAAGTCCTTCCACGTAGTATACCCGGGAAATTACACTGTCACCGAAAACGTAATCTTCATAACCCATGATTGCCCAAAAATGGCCGTTCCCGAATCTAACTGTCCCGATAAATTTATTTACGAAATTCTTGAGCCGTGAGCAATCCCCGATCATATGTTTTGAGCAGCCTGAGTCCAAATACCAAAGGACGATTTGTACGACCTGCATTTGAAAACAGACAACGATGGATAACTGAAAAAGGTGGATCTCTACGTGCAACTGGGGTCTGTTTGGTTAGCATAAACAAACTCTGGAACTATAGGATTCATAGATGCCATTGTATTTACAGTGGAAACTTCACTAGTTGCAGCAGTTACAGGGCATTGTGTCACTAAAGGTAAAATTCGACAAGTTGGCTTCCATTCCTTAACATTCACTACTTTATGATTAGTCAATCTAGTTAAGGGGCACTGATCTCCTAAAGTGAATTTCCTTCCAGTGGGTCTCCATTGATAACCGACATTAGCAAACACTTTTCCTGTTGTTTTCAAAATTTGCTTTCTCAGTTTAGGTTTCCTAACATTCTTAACTGGGGATCGTTGAGAAGACATCAAGAATGACACAACACATTCACCATGATTACCAAAAATTAAGCATTCATTACATATCTTACAAATAGCATTAGAATTCGAATTAATTATAGTACGCTTATAGCTAATACTAGAATCAACACGATTCTTTTTGATCAAATCAAACTTATCGTTCCTAAGGTGGACTTCTACTCTCTTCTCATGAGCACTCCTAGCTGGCGTAGTCCTATCTGTCTTTGTATTGCGACTAGGCTTTGACCCGCTAGCTTTAGTGTTACAGTTTACTCCTGTAGAAGCATTGATGGGAACATTAGTTTGTTTCACTGCCATTTGTTTTTCTGGTTTTGATGTACTGGGTTCAGATGTTTTCAGTGGTACATCAATGGTTACATGCTTGTTCTTAGTCATAGAGGATGATGCAACAAATCTATCTCGCTTGTTATCAATCTTAGGACCTGTGCCAATGACGTATTCTAAAAGTTCCTGAGACCGTTTAGTTAGGAAGCAGGCATCTACAACTGCACTATCAAGTGGTTTATTTATCCTATCCTCTTCTAAGATCTCATGAAGGGTATCAAGGCTATCCTTAAGGTGAGTGAGATATACTTGATGGGCAGACCTATTGTTCCTAAGGGGAAGCGAAATAGGCATAACATCAATTGCATACTTACTACAAGTAGAAACCTTTGGAACAACATTATCACTAGTAATAATTGGCATTTTCCCTTTCACCTGAGTCTTTAGATTCTCAATCTCATTTAGCAAAGAAGTTATCTTTTCATTGTGATTGTTATGTGTGACTTTAATCGAATCATATAACTCTTTGTAATGCTGTTTGACTTTTGAATTTTCAGCCTGAAAACACTCATTTTCATGTTGTAATTTATTGATGGTGTCTTGATAGTGAAAATTCTGAGAATCTAAAGACGATGGTTTGTGGGTGACAATCACATCACTTTTACTTGATTTTAATTGGGCAATTTGGCCCTCAGTTTTCGAATCGTGTTAGTGTGAGCTTGAATTTTTTTATCGCGTTTGCTTAATTCAAAATATTCATCAAATTCAAGAGCATCCAAGGATGTCTTGGCATTTGAGATTTTAGCTCTTTCTTTTAAATGTTGATATTTTAATTGCAAATTAAGATTATCAACATCTAGTTTTGAAAAATGCCTGACCATGTTATCATGGTCATCGTTTTGGATTTTCTCATGCAATTTTAAATTCTCCCCCTCAATCTCAACAACACAATTCTGAGAAACATTCAATGCAACAGACAACTCATGAAATTGACAAGCAGTTAATGCAAAATCAGTAACAGTATAAAATACATCCTGTGCAATGCATCTAGTAATCAAATTCTCATTGGTGATGAGAATATTCTTTCTTTCAATCTCACTGCATTTAAGATCAATAGCATGTTGTTTCTCTAAGTTTTCCATATCTTTAAACACTCCTTTCATCTCTTTTAATTCAGTTTCAATGGTTTTTTGCATGCCCTCAAAATGTTCTTTAAGAAGTTTAAAAAATGGAATGACCTCAGTTTAGTAGCACTATTTTGTTAATTCAAAACCCCTTTCCCCTTCAGTAATTCCCGTTGGCGTAATTCTCTTCTTACATGTTTGGTCAAAATCAGCAAATAGTTGACAAAGAACATATATGCTAATTAGAGTTTTACATTCTGTTGGAAGAGTTAAAGGAACTAAGTGCCTAGGTATATTGGGTGGGTATACCGTTGCAGCCGCTATTTTCCTAAGGGATGGAGTTTTGGCCTTAAGTTCTTCGGCCTTTCTCTTTTCTACGTCCAAAGACCAAAATATTTTTTCTGGTGTCAACTTAGTTTGAGGTGCAAAAACAGTCAATCGGTTCTCTTCATAGTAATCATGGGGTTTGATTATGACTCGATTGGCTATACATTTGGGATCCTTCATTTTCTCAGCCATTCTTTCTCTACTAATTACTTCTATCTCATTACTCTCTTCAAATGATGACACATTGGGAGGGGCATGACCAGGCTTAAGCATTACATTTGCATCATATAATGCAGGTTGGGCAACTTTAGCACTCCTAAGGAAAATTGATTTAGGTTCACCTACATCCTTTTCACTATGTTTATCACACAACTTTTTATGTTTTTGAATCATTTGAGCTGTTTGTATGGTCTAGTCTTGTGCGTACAACTTGTTTTCAATCTTATTCTTTAACGTTTTAAGTCTGGAAAAATCATTTAATAGTTTTGTTTCTTTTTCTTTGAACTCTTGTTTTAGTGTATTTACACTTTCTTGAATCTCCTGTTTTTGTTTGACAGTCTGATCCAGTTGTTTTTGTAAAGAATATAACTCATTTTTCAATGTTTCTTCCCTTAAATTACGTTCTGTTATGAATGTACGCATTTGACTATCCATTTTCTGCTCACGTTCAGTTAGCTCAAATTTTGCACGTTGTTCATATATGGCCACCTGGTCATTATAGATATTAAGTCTAGTGGTCAAAGTGTCATCAGGGATAAACAGGTGTTCTCATGCAATTCACAATTATTATCAACAACAGAAGATGCACAACTTGGTACAACAGACACGTCATTGTGATTAACATATTGTTCATATGAAATAACATTATTGTTTCCCATATCAACAGTATCTGATTCAACAACATCTGTCTGTTGTAATTTGTTGGGAAACTTCTGTTCATCAATCATATTATGGGTGTCATAAAGCTTTAGTACCTCAGATATGATTGATGCATTGGAACGACCAGCTTGTTGTGGTGATGGGCCTACAGATGACAGATTAGCCATGAAGATGGTTTGAGAAGTGGGTTCATCATCAACATCTGAGTCAAAAGCATCGCAGTCATCAGCTTGGAAGATGTCGGGATCATTAAGTGCCAAGTCCTGAACTGGTTGATCATCCTCATCAGCATCAAACGTATTCCCCCATCACCAGCAAGAAACAATAACTCTTCTTTGTCCAAAGCTGCTCCATTCTATTGAGCTTGCATCAACAGCATCTTATCTTTGAAGTAGTCAGAGTTTTATGGACGCTTTGGTTGATTGTAGTTCCTTGCTATGTGTCCAAGTCCACCACAGTTGTAACACTTCGGTTACTTTCCCTGTCCCTGATTAGCATTCCCAACTCTGTTCAGTATATTACCACGACCCATGTTCCTTTGATTCACATTCTACCTTCCCTAAACATTCTGAACCACAACCCTTCCATCCTCCACAGTTGCTTGATTTTGTGGGTTTGATGAAGTTCTAAGTTGGTTATTGGTTTGAGGGAGTGTTGCTCTGAACTGTTGCACAAGTAAGGAAACTTGGCTGGAGAGATTATCAATCAACTTGTGTCCTTTTTGGCGAACACAAGTGTATTATAATGTCAGTTGTTGGATCGATATACTCTGACCAAACTAACTTGTAGCTTGTCTACGGTTTAACAACTTTGAATAAATTCAAAACTATTAATAGTGAAACACTGATATACTTTGCTAAGTATGCGGAATCTACTTCAACAAAGCTAAGAAGAATTTAATAAACGACTTTGAATATTATTAAAACTTTGAACCTGCTTTCTTACACAGATTCACTAACAAACTCTAAACTCTAATAATCGTATATCACTAATCGCATATACTTGTCTCTCTAAAACACACATATCTCTAATGCCAACCTAGGGATCCTTTTATAGGCACAAGGAAAACCCTAGTCGGTTTACAATACTTGAACGACAAGTAAATTCTAATTATAACTCTAATCTAATACGAATATTCTAGAATTACACATTAGTCCTTAAACTATTTGCATGGCAGTCCTTTAACGAGCAGCAGTACTTTAATCGAATAGCAGTACTTTGACTTGAATAGCAGTACTTTGACTTTTATAGCCCAACAATCCTCCCCTAACTTGAATTCTACTTGCTTGATTTCAAGTTTCTTTGTATGTCTTTAACTTCAATACTTTATCTTCAAGGAAAGGTTGTTTCTTCAAACCTGACTCGTTATTGTTTTGTCATCATCAATGCAAACAGTATCTTCAATCTTCATCAGCAACAATTCTTTTCAGCATCAGATCTTTTCAGCAACTCAGCATCATATTGGCAATATGTACATCAGATCTTAAGAGTTTCATACTATTCTCATCACTTCCAGGTGTGTTAACTCCTGTGAGAGGTGAATCATTGAAAACTTAATGGATTTTGATGTCTCTTTACCAAAGCCATTAACTATGGAGTAGCCAATGTTTAGATTTAGGAAAAACCATGGTACATTGATAACCATATGATTTTTAGCAAATCATCAGCTATCAACGGATTTGAGTAGTCTTTACCAAATAGCCGTTTGCTTTTGGACTAGCTAGTTCTTTTAGTACAATCACTACCATGGTGAACTAATTACCATATAATGGTTTTCCACAGCCTTTACCACAAAGCCATTATCTTGTGGGCTAGCCAACTCTTCACTAATATAGATATGGTGAGTTGAAAACCATACAATTTTTAGTAAATTGCCAACTAAAAACGGATTTGATAATCACATCAGAGCCGTACCCTCATGATGAGTCAAACTCTTTCTTGTTTATTAAACATGGTGAGTTGATTACCATTTGTTGTGTAGTACAAGTACTAACACCATGCTGTTGCTTTCAAAACCATTTGTTGCTGTTTAATCTTTGTGCTTTCAAAATGTTTTTGCACTTATCAAAAATTACTAATTTTATCAAAAGACTTTACTGGTTTTATGCTGCAAGCAGTACTTTGAGAAAGTACTGTCTGACCAGCAGTACTTTGAAGAAAGTACTTTATTTTTCAAAAGATTTATATAATAATAAAACCATACCAGTAGTTATGCCTTAATCTTCAAATTCAGTAGTCCACTTGATGAATAATTTTATGACCATCAATGCTACTTCATCCTCTTATTCCACTTCCATTCCATGCTCTAGCATTCTGATCATCAGATCTCTTGTGAGTGGATATCTTTGTTCTGCTAGCATATGAATCATAGTGCCATCTTCTAACTCTAAAACATGTATCCCAACTGATCCAAAGAATCTCCATCTGTTAATCTCCCAGTTGTCTTGATTTTCCCACAAAGCACTATCCTTAGACTCCTCTGTGTCCCAGATTGTTGTGAGATCTCCTAACAATACCAAACCTATTCCTTGTGGTGGAATATACTCAAAATAAGTTTGCACTTGGAGATATAACTGAAGCATATCATCTCTATCAATCAGATGTAGAATATCCCATAATGAATTAAACACTCTAAAACTTCCATTTAGTCTATGAAAGATTAGATAATCTCCTTCTTTAGATTCTACAACTGAAAAAGTAGATATCTTGGACTTCTTATCAGTATCTTCTTTTGGATTCTCAAAGTCAACAACTCTAAGATAATTTCTGAGCTCATCAACTGTGTCTGTTCTTAATTCAACAGCTTCCTTGAACTTCTTTGATGGCTGTTCATCAGTGACTCTTTTCCTCTTTGAGCTTCTTGTAGCAGCTCTTTCCTTTCTTTTATCTTCAAGCTTGTCATCTTCAAAAGAAATAATGCCTGCAAGATCTCTTTGAATAGCTTCTCTAACAGCATCATACAGATCCTTCATCTCTGTATATGTCAATCTAACCAAACCTGTGTATCCTTGACCTTTCAGATAAGTCATCATATCATTCCTTTCTCTAGCTTTACTAATTGGCCTTCTTGATTGAACATTCTTTCTTGATTCTTCAGCATCTATCTCTGCTTGTAATATTCTAGCTGCTTCCTCATTTTTGGCAACCTGAATTTGTCTTAACTGTGCCAATGTCATCTTCTTCTTCTTCTTTTCTACCAAGATCCCTTTGCCTTTATCTTTTGGATCTATTTCTTGCGCAGGTTGAGAAGAAGTATGATGTTGTTGTTCAACCTCATGAATACTAATACCTCTTTGACTTGACATATTAAGCATGATATCAGCAATTGTTTCATCATCACTGTTAGTATGAGCTATATCATCTTCTTCCTGAGCTGGTTTAGAAGGACCTACTTCCTCTTGAACTTGAATTGAAGGACCAATATCCTCTTCAAAATCTAAGGTTCTAGGTGTAATAGTGAATTGCCTCTCAGTACCTTGTTGAGCAGTACTTTCTTGAGCAGTACTTTCAGCTTCAGCTCCTTCTAAGTTTATTTCCTCAGTATCACCACTTCTCACTTCAACAGTAGCTTCTTCCAAATTTATTTGCTCTGTTTCATCACTCTTCCTCTCAACAGTATCTTGAGGAATATTTTCAGGTGGTGTCCTCTGAGTATCATCCATAAATCCAGCATCTTGTTCAAAATCTTGTTCAAAACCAGCATCATCTTCATTCAAATTCTCTAAATTCCTCCCCATTTGAAATGAAGATTGCTTCTTAGACTTTTTCTTCTTAGAAATCTTTGTAGGTATCCTACCACTCTTCTTCTGAGACTTCACCCATAATCTATGGTGTTGAACTAGTGGCCAAACATACCTCTTCAATTTTTGAAACTTAGTCTTTAATTTGTCTATCTTAGCAGCTTGAGCCTCACTCTCCTTCTTCAACCTCTTTAACTCCCTTGTTAAAGCATAATTGTCCAATTCTACCTCTTCTTCTTCAAATTGCTTAGACACATTTGTGGAAGAAACAGCAATAGGAGATGGTGAATTATTCATACCTTGGTCTGACTCCTCATAAGTAGGAATGTCCATAGGAGCAGTACCTTCCCTAGTAACAGAATGTGGAGAAGCAGTATGTTGAGAAGCAGTGGGTTGAGGAATACTAACTTCTCTAGAAACTGGAGACTCTTGGCTTGCTGACTCAGAATTTGCTTCTTGCTCTTGCTCTTGCTCTGCATCTCTTACAACTTGTGCAACTCCCAATATATGAGCAGTCAAAGGTGTGTTGGTTCCAGAAAACTTGGCACTTTGTTTAGATAGAAAAGTAAACACCTTTGATGGAAGTTTGACAGTGGGTAGAAAACTTTGAGGTTTAGGGACATCCTCAAGTTGATTGTTCAAGAATAACTGAACAAACCTTGGATACATCAAAAATGGTGAACCATTACCAATATGTGTAAGCATACCATCCAGAATGA
This sequence comes from Artemisia tridentata subsp. tridentata, assembly GCA_021014915.2. Taxonomy (NCBI): domain Eukaryota; kingdom Viridiplantae; phylum Streptophyta; class Magnoliopsida; order Asterales; family Asteraceae; genus Artemisia; species Artemisia tridentata. The sequence goes on from CP139509.1 coordinate 487,120,430, forward strand.
GTCTTGAGAAATTGAATCTTCGATCGGTAGCTAAACCCACTAATGCAGATGCAATATTTTGACCAAATTGATCAAAAGAAGTACTCTTGGGACTCAAACAATGAAGTAGAACGTGAATTAGATACTTCCAATGAGAACAAAACAAAGGCTTTTGAAAAGTAAGCTTCGTCAGATCGCCTTCATAACCTAAATCACTTAAAGTGTCCCAAAGCACTTGTTTTTCAAAACGAACAGCCCCCCCTTCATCATCAAACATCAACACATCCCTAATCGTGGCCTCAGTAATCCTAATAGCTCGTCCAGCAACCGTAGCCCTAATCAACGAATCACCTTCTTTCGTTGCAGTAGCCCAAAATTCTTGCATCCAGGGACCAATAACATCAGGGTCAACTAAAATAGAGTAGTTGATGGAAGACCCGGTTAAGAAATCAATGATCGCATGAAAATCAAGATTATCTCTTGTCTTGTCCAAATTAGCGATCATATTATGTTTGCTAACAGTAAGACGATTAGCCATGATGAGTTGGTAGAGAAGAATTCGCTTTGAGTGTGTGTTTTGATAAAAAGATTGTGGTGTAAAAGCGAATGAGGGATCTCAAATACGTAAAAAGGCGGGGAAATAGGAGTGAGTTTCTTTAAATAGGATGAAAACAAATCAAACTCTTAATAATAAAGTTACCGTTTGGATTAACTTATTATCTCCGCCGTAAGGAATTAATTAACCGTGAGCCCCACAATTTTTGACCGTTGGAACAGTACGTCCACGTAAGCAGTACGTTGAAGCAGTACGTTGCTGAAGCAGTACTTTGAGCAACAAAGCAGTACGTTCCATCTTGTTATCCACAATCGATACTCCAAACTAAAACCAAGAACTTGTAAAAGGTTCATGCTTAAGTTCTAACTAATAGCTAATGTTGCCTCCCCTCAAATACAACATATAGGCTAAACTAAATCACTAATAACCAATACTTTCATTAAGACCGAATATAAAGTATTCTAACTAATACTAAAGCCTCCCCTCAAATGTAGCCTAGTAGTTAATCATCCCAATGCTCACAACTAAGTGGTTGAATCTTGAAACATCAAATCCCTTAGTGAGTAGATCAGCTACATTATCATCTGTGTGAACCTTAACCACATTTATAAGCCTGTGCTCATAACAATCCCGAATAAAGTGATGCCTAATCTGAATGTGCTTGGTCTTGGAGTGATAAACAGGATTCTTCACAATGCAGATGGTACTCTCATTATCAATGTTGATAGGAGTATTCTTGAAATTGAATCCATAATCCAAGAGTTGATTTTGCATCCACAAAACTTGTCCACAACAGCTTGCAGCAGCAACATATTCTGCTTCAGTAGAGGAGGTTGCAGCAATGGTTTGCTTCTTACATTGCCAGGAGACTAATCTTCTTCCAAGATATTGACATCCTCCTGAGGTTGATCTTCTATCATAGTTATCCCCTGCATAGTCACTATCTGAAAAGGCTTCTAAGTGAAAAGGTGACTCCTTAGGATACCATAATCCTAACTTTGGTTGATGCTTGAGATATCGAAAAATCCTCTTGACTGCATACATATGGGAAACCTTGGGTGTAACCTGAAATCTTGCACATAAGCAAACAGCAAACATGATGTCAGGTCTTGATGCAGTTAAGTACATAAGACAACCAATCATAGATCTGTAAAGCTTGACATCCACAGCTTGTCCATCTTCATCCTTGCCTAGAGGTTTATTTTTATCAATGGGTGTGGTGGCAAGCTTGAGATTTGGAAGATCAAATCTTTTGAGTATGTCTGCAACATACTTTTCTTGGTTAATGAAGATTCCATCTCTTGTTTGTCTAACTTGAAGACCCAAAAAGAAGGTTAATTCTCCCATAGAACTCATTTGAAACTCCTTCTGCATAAGATCTTCAAATTCTTTCACCATAGACTTCTTTGTAGCTCCAAATATAATATCATCCACATATACTTGGACTAACATAATGTCTTTCTTATCCCTCTTGATGAACAAAGTCTTATCAATTGCTCCTCTCCTATAACCATGTTGTAATAGAAAATTTGAGAGTCTCTCATACCAAGCTCTGGGAGCTTGATGAAGGCCATATAGTGCCTTGATCACTTTGTAGACTTTGTTTGGATGTGCAGGATCTTCAAAACCAGGAGGTTGTTTAACATAAACTTCCTCAGAAATTGTGCCATAAAGAAAAGCACTTTTCACATCCATTTGGTAGACAGGAAATCCCATGTATGATGCAAAGGCAAGAAATAACCTTATTGCCTCTATCCTTGCAACAGGAGCAAATACTTCATCATAATCCACTCCTTCTTCTTGGCGATATCCTTGTGCAACCAATCTAGCTTTATTTTTGATAACATTCCCTCGTTCATCTCTTTTGATTCTGAAAACCCATCTTGTACCAATGACTCTTTTGCCATCTGGTAAATCACATAATACCCAGACTTCTTGAAGCTTAAATTGTAGAAGCTCCTCTTGCATGGCTTCAACCCAACTTTCATCTGCTAAAGCTTGAGCTACCTTTTTGGGTTCTTCTTGAGATAAAAAGCAAGCAAACAGGCATGTTTGTTGATCCTTGTGATTCATCCTGTTTTGTTTATAAACAAAGCTAAGTAAAGCAGTATGGTGCTTAGAAAGCCCTTTAACTTTGTTCCTTGTAACCACTCCTGAAGAGGGTGATCCAATAATATTACTTTGAGGATGAGCTTTATGAATTCTCAATGTAGGAGTTGGTGGTACTGGAAGATCAGACTCCAAGTTAGTAAAATCAATGCCTTCATTGAGAGAAAATACCGTCTTGAATAAGCTCATCATCAATTTCTTCTAATCCAGGAATGTTAGCATTAACTAAATCATCATCATCAACATTGGAATCATCAGCATTGTTCCAATTTGATTGCTCTAATACATCAGAAGTACTGTCAAAAGGATCAGCAGTACTTTGATCTAAAGTACTGTGGGCAGTATCTTGAAAGTTACTCTTTTTCTTTGCAGCCTCATAAGCCTTCCTTTGTTCATCTTCATAGGATTGTGCTATAGTTTCTTGAAAAAGCATCCTATTAAGTTCATCTTGTATGGCTTGATCTTCATCAGATACTGTATGAGTTGGCTGAGCAGTACTTTGTTCCTCAACAGTAACTTCAGGTTCTTTGTCAGGAACTTCTTCTGGTGTAACATTGACTCCATGAACAATGTACTGTGAATCATCTTCTTTGGAATTAGCCTGATTCTCTTCTCTAACAGGAACATAATTCATAGATGGTGTGAGCTTGAGATCAAGATCAAACATCCAATCAGGACCTTTACCTTTCTGAGTTTCCTTATCTTCCAAAAATTCAACATGAAGACAATCTTGTACCTTTCTGGTATTCCTGTTATAAACTCTAAATCCTTTGCTATTTGTACAATATCCCAATAAATATCCTTCATCTGACTTACCATCAAATTTACCCAGAGAATCAATGGTATTTAGAATAGTCAGAGAGCAGCCAAAAGGTTTTAGAAAACGAATGTTTGGTTTCTTTCCCATGAGTAACTCATAAGGTGTCTTCATCTGAGGTTTAGTTACTGAAACTCTATTCAACACATAGCAAGCAGTACTTATGGCTTCAGCCCAAAAGAGAATAGGTAATTGGGAATCTGCAAGCATTGTTCTAGCTGCTTCTATCAAAGTCCTGTTCTTTCTTTCTGCAACACCATTCTGCTGTGGTGTTCTAGCAATGCTAAACTCTCTCTTGATCCCTTTCTTGGCACAGAATTCATCCATATGCTTGTTCTTGAATTCTGTTCCATTATCACATCTAATACCTCTTACTTTGAGTCTTAATTGATTTTCAAGGGCTACTATCAGGTCATGGATAGCATCAAAGGTTTCATCTTTGAATCCCAAGAAAAAGACCCAGCTAAATCTGCTACAATCATCTGTCACAACCAAGCAGTACTTCTTCTTGTTTAAACTTTCTACTGAGACTGGTCCAAACAGATCCATGTGTAGCAACTCCAAAGGTTCTCTAATATCTCTTTCCCCAAGCTTCTTACATGAAGCTTTATGTTGTTTACCCTTCTTGCAAGCCAAACATGAATGATCAGTTTTGAATGTTTTGGAAGGTAAACCTTTAACTAAATTTCCTTTGACCAGCTTGTTGATGTTCTTAAAATTAACATGACCTAGTCTTCTGTGCCACAGATGTGCTTCTTCCAATGATGCCTTTGCTACTAAACATGTTGCTCTTCCAGCAGAATTGAGACTCTTTAAGTCTAAACTGTATACATCATTGGTTCTTGGTACTCTCAATGTCACCAAGTGATCATCAACAAATTTGAACTCAGGGGAGAGAATGAGACATTATGTATCAGTAAACAGAATTGGATACTTCTTGTCACAAATTTGAGATACTGACAATAGATTGAACTTGAGCTCCTTTACATATCTAACATTCTCAAAATCAATACATCCAGCCTTGATTGTTCCTTTGCCAGTGATTCTTCCTCCATCAGGATCATTACCAAATGCAACTCTTCCTCCATAATATGCCTTAAAGTCTGACAGGATCTCCTTGTTCCCTGTCATGCTGCCAGAGCAACCACTATCAACAATAATATGATCTTTAAGCTCCTCCTCTGGGTTGCCCTGCACATAAAAGAAAAGGGTTAGTTTCTTTTAGGAACCCAAGCCATTACTGACTTGTGTTCCCCTTGTGGAGTGAAATACTTGAATTCCTTCAGTATGTAATCTCCACTGGTTTTAAAGGCATGGTCAATGATTATTTGAGTTGGTCCCATGTCCTGTGTTGCAATATCAACAACACTCCCTGTTTCACCCTTATCTGAGGAAAGTACTTCTTGTTCCCCATCAGTACTTTCTTTCTTAACCCAATTTCGTTTGACCTTAGGTTTCTCTGAGCTAGGTACTCTGCTTGAGGTGGAAGACCTTTTATATGAATTGAATCTCTTAGGTCTTCTATGTGAAAAAGTATGAGCAGTACCATGAGTGGGTGAAAACTTATCAGTCCTTTGAGAAGGTATTTCTTGAGACTTATCAGATTGTGAAGGTACTGGTGATTTGGAAAACATTCTTTTCTGGTGAGGGTACCTATAGTCTTTTGAGAAGTTACTATGGTTGACCCTATTTGAGTGATTCCAAACTGGTCTAGTCTCTCTTGGCTTATGGGTGGGAGGTCTATTCTTTGGAAACTGACTTAAGTATTCTGAGTGAAAGTCACAGTGCTTAATCAAGTGATCAGGACTATAGCATACATAACATAACTTTCTCTCCATATTCCCAAATCCTCTTCTATGATTAAAAGGTTTCCTGTAGTAAGCAGTATTTTGAAAAGTTTCTCTTGGAGGTACTGCTGAATGTCCGGCAGTACTTTGAAAAGTTTTTGGAGGTACTGCTTGTTTTTGAAAGGCTGTAGGAAACTTTTGATCATGAACCCTTTGAAAATCATTCTTAGGCTTCTCAGAACTAATTCTACCATTAAGCTTCTTCCTAAACTCTAGGTTGTCTACACCATAACGAGAAACATCTGTCCTAAGAGGTTGAAACTGACCAGTGGGTGGAGGAACTGAATGGTACTCCTTATCTTTCTTAAACTCAGGAGGTGATTCACTAATTGGTTCCTCATTCCTAGATGTGTTTTCTTCTGAGCTTGTAAGGTCATCATCACTAGGTTGAATCTCTTCCTTAGCACTAGGTGGAGTTTCTTCCTTATCACTAGGTGAGGTCTCATCTGAACTACTAGCTTCACCATAACCTAGTCCAGCTCTACTGTTTATTACTCTTTGTTTTTCAACAAATTGAACATGTGATAGACCAGCCTGTTTAATACTACCAAGTCTTTCTAACAAAGTATCTCTTTCCTTAGTAATCTTTTCTAATTCAGACACCTTACATCCTAACTTCCATTCACTTAATTTCAATTGGTAATCTTGTTGCTCATATTTTTCTGCCCAAGCTATTTCATTATTTTCATGTGTTAAAATTTTGGCTTCCATTGACTCTAAAGTTAATTGATAACCAGCTACCTCAGACCTAGCTGTTCTACAATTATCTCTTTCAGTCACATAATCTTTAAGCAACTTTTGATAAACATCATTACACTTAGAGCATACCTCAGAGACATTGGATGAACTTGGTGAAGTGGCTACCATAGCAATCTGAACAGGTTCATCTTCATCCTCCATGCTCCAGTCAAAGCTTCCAAGACCATCTCTTGAGTCCAAAGCAGCATATCCAGGTTCCTCATCAAAAGCTGTGCCCCAATCAAACTCTTCCATTGCAACCATAGAATAGGTTACAGGTTCATCATCAAATTCAGCACTCCAGTCAATTTCTGCTAAATTTTCTTGAGCCACCAAAGCTTTTGGTTGTGATTCAGTAATAGGAACCTCCTTTCTTTCAACCTTGGGTTGTTCAATCATCCTGTTTGCCTGATATTTTGCAAACTTGCATTCCCTTGCAAAGTGTCCAAGCTTTTGACAATTGAAACATTCAATCTTAGATTTTTCAAAAGTGATACCTTGTTTGGCTTTGAAATCAATTCCCCTTCCTGTCTTGTTCATGAACTTCTTGATCCTAGCAGTAATCATAGCTACTTGCCATCTTATGTCAATCTCTTCTAAAGCATCTTCTTCAATCTGCAACAAGTCTTCTTGATAGGTAACAGGTAAAGTGGCTTGTTGTGCAAAGAAGGAACATACAATTTCATCAGAATTGGTGTTGTTTGTTGGTGATGGGTTGGGGGTAGTTGTGGTTGTGCAAACATGCTGTGAATCACCAACAGTACTTTGAGAAGGATAAGCAGTACTTTTAGTGGAAGTACTGCTTCAGTTTTCAGAAGATACAAAAGCTATGTTGTGAGTTTTCTGAGAACTGTGACCATTCATCTCTTGCTCGTAGACTTTCAAATTGTTATAGAGATCATCAAAGTCCATAGACTCTAATCCAGGTTGGCCTCTAATCATAGTAGCAACCACATGCCAGACAGATGGCAGACTCCTTAAGAACTTCAAATTTGCATCTTCAACAGATACCTCTGCTCCATATAGTTCTAGCATACTAAGTAGATTTTGGAATCTGTCATAGGCAGCATCAAGACTTTCTCTTTCACCAACAGTGAAGGTTTCAAATTGCTGCTTCAATAAGTTTCTATGCATCTTCTTTGAAGCATCATTACCTCCAAATCTTGTCTTGATAGCAGCCCATAATTGTTTTGCATCCTTAGCATCATGAAACTTCAATAGGTGACCATCAGGAATAGCAGACAGCAGTATGTTGAGAGCCTTATCTTGATTTCTCTTTGTAGCTGCTGGTAAGGGTGGTTGAGGTGGTTTGGGTTGTCCTTCAATTTGTAGAGGTTCATCAAGAACAACATTACCATTGACAATTACATCCCATAGAGCATGGTCAGTAATAGCAAGGTACTGTCTCATCTTCATGCTCCAGAGATCATATTCTCCCTTCTTGATGATAGGAATTCTAAGTGAGGTGATGGATGGGATAGGTGCAGCTTCAGTCGACATTGTTAAGGGTTTGTTGATAAATCGGTTTTAAGGGTTTCTTCTTAATCAGAGTCTCCACACAAGCTCTGATACCACTTGTTGGATCGATATACTCTGACCAAACTAACTTGTAGCTTGTCTACGGTTTAACAACTTTGAATAAATTCAAAACTATTAATAGTGAAACACTGATATACTTTGCTAAGTATGCGGAATCTACTTCAACAAAGCTAAGAAGAATTTAATAAACGACTTTGAATATTATTAAAACTTTGAACCTGCTTTCTTACACAGATTCACTAACAAACTCTAAACTCTAATAATCGTATATCACTAATCGCATATACTTGTCTCTCTAAAACACACATATCTCTAATGCCAACCTAGGGATCCTTTTATAGGCACAAGGAAAACCCTAGTCGGTTTACAATACTTGAACGACAAGTAAATTCTAATTATAACTCTAATCTAATACGAATATTCTAGAATTACACATTAGTCCTTAAACTATTTGCATGGCAGTCCTTTAACGAGCAGCAGTACTTTAATCGAATAGCAGTACTTTGACTTGAATAGCAGTACTTTGACTTTTATAGCCCAACATCAGTGTTCCTAAGAGATCTTTGATGAATCTCATGGCTCTATACTCTATAATGTGCGTTTTGATTTTAGTAGTCGGAGGCATGGACCAGAGTGCCACCTTTTCAATATCAACACATCTCGGAGTGAGAGGCCGATAGATTATGTAGTGTTCTCCGTGAGAATGAAACAAATATCTTTTAAGAGATATCTGAGTGGCTAGGAGGGGTGGTGCAGTGCGTCACTGGGTCCATGACGTCTTGTCTTCAATATCAGTATCACCTTAGTGAATACCGATAGCAGATGTATTGACCCGGTTTCTGCCCTAAGTTTTCATGGAGGGCTATTTCTTTTCACCCTTTCATTCAACTTTTCTTTTTCATTCTTCAACCCCTTCTTTCTCCTTTCTCATTTTACTCCTTTTTTAAATCACACCTAAGGACTTCTAATTCTAATCTATTGGAATTTTCCTTGCGTAGATCCCTCCAGCTCTGGCGGATCATAGGACATAACCTAACCATAATCACCTTATTACTCCAAGATTATCCTAGATTTGTTGATCACATGCCATAAAACTTTTTGTGAAAATCTCTCAAAGTATTTATGAATAAACACATTTAGTTAACACTTTGAGAGTTTTATAATTTTTTAAATACTCCCCCTTCACATGTGCTCATGCATTTTTAAGATAAATTTGCATATGTTGGGTAGAGTTCGCACATTTGAATTGATCGATTTTCAATGAACATGACCTTCGCGAGACACGTTTACATCACTAGTTGGACTAGCTTGAAATTATTACCCGTCCCGGTCATATTCAATGATCATCTCTCGAATTGGTACATTCTACTCAGACAAGTCCTTTGCGAGACACGTTTACATCACTAAATAACCAGCTTGAAATTATTACCCATCCCGGACAAGTCTTTTCGATAACGGACATTTACTTTCGTCAATTCGAGGGTTAAAACTGAGTCTATCTGGTTAGCTCCTCTGAGATTGTAAGACCTAAGCTATCTACTTTATCATACACTAAACTATACTATTCGATTCTAGTCAATAACAAGAACAAGATGAGAAGTGTGGATCATATGTAAACAAGAACCGATGGTCTATTAGCTTGCAAAGAAAGAAATAAACACAAACTTAAAGCTCACACACTCTTACCTTTCCTAGACAATGAGGCACACCTATTTGTGAGGTGAGAGTGCCTATATATACAAGAGGTGTGACACCCTATGGGCTTGTAGTGGGCTTTCGGTTGGGCTATGGTCCATGGATTGGACTTGTACAAATTTCCTAGTATTACATGGACCATATGACACTTTGGACATTAATATAAGTCCAGCCGAAATCCCCTTAACTGTCTATACTTAACGATACAAACACAAATTTCTTTAATACGGAATGACCATCACTTTACATTTATAATTTAAATACTAACAATCTCCCCCTAAGGGATGGTCATTCAAATGATGCTCCCCGTGATTTGGTCTTTAGTCTCCGTTGTCTTGAACTTTGTGTGTAGTTGTAGAATAGTCTTGATTCTTCGTCCCTTCATGCTTTGTGGTCATCAAAGTAATCGTCTTTTGGTTTTTCTTGCCTTGATCAACATCTTCTTGTGCATTTGCGTTGTATCCTCCAACATACGCATACATCTTGAACTTCATACTCATTTCTTCCTCACTTAATACATGAACTTGTTCTTGAAATCTTGATTAGCTTCTTGACTTCGTTGTTACACTTTGTCTTTAACTTGATCCTTTTGTCTTGAACTTTTACACTTGAGCTTTGTTGAGGATGATATTCATAAGTACGAGTATGTGGAGATGCAGATGTTGAGATATATGACGAGGCTTGAATGGTCCATTCTTGATGGAGTTGAGCAGGAGTTTACCTCGTCCATCAGGTTTAATTTTTATGTAGCGAAGCATACAGCTCGTCCATGGAAGATAACCACCTTTTTCAAGCATAGGAGGACTGTTTTCGGCACCAGCTGCATGTATATCTTGTTGAGTTGCCATTAATGAAGGTATGTATGATAAAGTTGATCTTGGATCGGCTCAACAATAAAGGAGTTGTGTTTGTTGTTGGTTACGGTAGGTTATTGTGGTGAAAATCTGGTCAAAAACGTAAAAACGTAAATAACTTTCGTTCATAGTAGATTTGGGCCTCGAAGATTGGGTTGATCATTCAACGTGTCATTCTCCTCGATCTCACGGTCATTTTGATAGGTCGTGGGCTGAAAACGGAGTTACGGTTCAAAAGTTATAGCCGTTTGAAGTTTTGAAGAAACTTAGGCAAAACGCAGTGAAGAAGCTGGACAAAACGCAATGAAGAAATCTTGTCAAAATGCAATGGTGTGGTTTAGACAAAACGCAATGAAGAATTTTGGTCAAACCGCAATGAAGAAATCTTGTCAAAACGCAATGAAGAATCTTGAGTGAAAACGCAATACCCAAAACGCAATAAGCAAACCGCAGTCTTAAAGAGGCAAAACACAATACTCAAAACACAAAGAGGCAAAACGCAATACTCAAAACACAAAGAGGCAAAACGCAATAAGCAAACCGCAGTCTTGAAGAGGCAAAACGCAATACCCAAAACGCAAGAGTCAAAACGCAGTCCCTAATAAGACAAGCCGTAGTACTTTTGTCCTTCACAAAACGCCAAAAACGCAGTACTTTTTCTGACAAACCGCAGTGAGGCAAACCGCAAGAAGCAAAATGCAGTCAAGAAATTCACTCCGAGAGTCAAACCGCAATGTAGAAAAATACGAACTTTTTCACCTAAAAACACCTAAAAATCACCCTTTTTGACGTTTTTGATTGATTTCTTTTGCACAACTTAATCCTAGAAGGTTATAACTACTCGAAAAACACTAACTTTAATACCACAAATGTGAGAATCAAATAAAGCTAAGAAAAAGACTATAAACCTTCAAAAAACCAAAAATAAACTACTCCTAAATCATAGTTTTGCTCTTGATACCACTTGTAAGACCTAAGCTATCTACTTTATCATACACTAAACTATACTATTCGATGCTACTCAATAACAAGAACAAGATGAGAAGTGTGGATCATATGTAAACAAGAACCGATTGTCTATTAGCTTGCAAAGAAAGAAATAAACACAAACCTAAAGCACACACACTCTCACCTTTCCTAGACAATGAGGCACACCAATTTGTGAGGTGAGAGTGCCTATATATACAAGAGGTGTGACGCCCTATGGGCTTGTAGCGGGTTTTCAGTTGGGCTATGGTCCATGGATTGGACTTGTACAAATTTCCTAGTATTACATGGACCATATGACACTTTGGACATTAATATAAGTCCAACTGAAATCCCCTTAACTATCTATACTTAACGATACAAACACAAAGTTCTTTAATACGGAATGACCATCACTTTACATTTATAATTTAAATGCAAACAGAGATTCAATTCCACGATCTTTGATCACATTTAATCACGTCTTTTCCCCCTCAAAAATAGCATGTTGTGATATTTTTGATATCAACTAATTAAATGAGTGTCCTTGTGAAGAGATAGACGGATTTGCATGAAGTTGGGATATTTTGTCGTTGATTACGAGTCCTGATCAGAAATAATCAGAAGTCATCCTTTAGGTGCGGGTTTTGTACTGATATATACGAAAGCCATCATTGTAGAGCGGGTTTTGTACTGACGTATACGAAAACCATAGTGAAGAAAGTTGTGAGAAGATATGTTCTCGCTCAAGCATATGTACACGTCCGTATCATTGTTGAATGACATTTCTAGACACGTACAGAATATTGATTATACGAGAGACATATCGAAAAAAGAATATACATCATTTTTTTTATTTTTTATTTTATTTTATTTTATAACTAACTATATCTATATCTATCTACAGCGAAATAGTTTCAAGAAGTTTCGAGAAGACTTTCTAACTCTTTGGGAGTTAGGCTTCGTATGCCAATTCGTCGAACTAAATTGTCGAATCTATCTTTTGAAAGAGCTTTGGTAAATAGATCGGCGAGTTGGTATTATGTCTTCACGAAAAACAATTCCACATTGCCCTCTTCTACGTGTTCCTTTATGAAGTGATAGTAGACTCTAGTATGCTTGGTCTTGGAGTGTTGAACTGGATTGCACGAGATGGCTATGGCACTTTTCGAGTCACAATACATAGGTATGCAGTCGAAAGTAAAACCATAATCTGTGAGTTGTGTCCTCATCCATAGAACTTGGGCACAACATGCAGATAGAGACACATACTCGGCTTCTGCGGTTGATAGAGTCGTGCAGTCTTGTTTCCTCTATGACCAGCCTACTAGCTTTTCTCCCAGAAATTGTGCTCCCCCAGATGTACTTTTTGCGGTGACTTGACAACCAGCATGATCGGCATTTGAAAAGGCTGTTAGTTTAAACTCCGAATCTTTCAGATACCAAAGTCCCATGTTAATGGTTCTTCGTAGGTACCGAAAGATCCGTTTAACCTCTTGGAGGTGAAGTTCGGTAGGCCTTGCCTAAAACCGTGCTAATAAACAGACAGCAAAATGTATATCGGTTCGACTAGCAGTTATGTACATGATAGACCCAATCATGCTCTGATATTTCTTCGGATCGATGGGTTTCCCATATAAGTCAGATCCTATTTTGGGCGAAGTGACCATTGTTGTACCAACAGAGTCGCAATTTTCAATTCCATGTTTTTTCATAATCTCAATAGTATATTTAGCCTGATTAATAAAAATACCACGTGGGGATTGATGAATTTGTAATCCCAGAAAGAATTTTAATTCCCCCATCATGGACATTTCAAATTTGCTTTTCATGAGATTTTCAAAATGTTTTGAATGTTTCGGATTAGTGGACCCAAAGATTATGTCATCCACGTAAATCTGAACAATCAAAATATCATCTTTGAATTTTCTGGTAAACAAGGTTGGGTCAATTGTTCCTTTGGTGAAATTATTATTCAGCAAGAAAGATGAGAGTTCGTCATACCACGCCCTTGGGGCTTGTTTCAAACCATAGATAGCTTTCTTAAGCTTGTAGACGTAGTTGGGATGATCTTTGTCAACGAGTCCGTCTGGCTGACTCACGTACAATTCTCCTTTCAGAGTTCCATTTAAGAAAGCCGTCTTGATATCCATCTGATAGACCGTGATATTTTTGTGAGCTGCATATGCTAAGAAAATCCTGACCGCCTCAAGTCTTACTACTGGCGCGAATGACTCATCAAAATCTATCCCCTCTTCCTGTCTGAATCCTTTGGCCACGAGACAAGCTTTGTTGCGAATTACAGTCATCTCTTCATCCTTTTTGTTTTTCCATAACCACTTAAGATCAACGACGAGTTTGTCGATTGGTCTCGGCACTAAATCCCAAGTGTCATTTAATTGATATTGGAGAAGTTCTTCCTGCATCGCTTCAATCCATGCATTTTCTGCCATCGCCTCCCGAATGTTCTTTGGCTCTTTTAAACTGACTGAGCAGGCAAAGATGCACATGTCACAATCGGTGGTGAGTTGTCTTCTTGTCTGAACTGGCCTTGAAGGTTCACCAATAACGTGTTCTATTGGATGGACTTTAGTCCAATGTAACGTAAAAGGGTACCTTGGATTTGACGAATGCGTGTTAGATGGTTCTTGTAACCTAGAAGAAGATTCAGTAGATTCCGTTGCAAATAGGTTTTCGAATGGTTCTTCTTCTAACACAGCATCGTTTTGTTGTTGTTCTTCTTGAATTGGTGTTGGTTGGTTTTGCTCATCAACTCTTGGTAACACAATCTCAATAACTGGAGTTGCTGGAGTAGATGTTGATGACATAGAGGGAGTTGGTGCGTCAGCTTCGATTGTGGTGGATGCATCTTGTGGAGGTGGTGGTGGTGGTTGATGTTGTTGAGCGGGTGCAGCGGAACGTTGTTGTGATGCATTTGTCGAAGCTCCACCATAGTACTCATAATAAATAAACTCGAAGAAATTTTCCAATTCTTGATTTGTTGGCTTGTCAGTGTTAGTTGAATGAGCTCCTTGGGGTACAAGTCCTGAACTGATAGGTCCAGAAGTCTGACTGTTTGGTGCGGGTCCTAATCCAGTATGATTAGAAGCCATTGGGTTAAGCGCGGGTTCTAGAGCAAGTCTCACAGAAGCCATTTGTGAAATCTCGTCAAACTTCACATTCATCGTCTCCATTATCCTCTTAGTTCCTCTATTATACACCCTGAATGCCCTTGAGTTTTCTGAATAACCAATGAAGATTCCGATATCACCCTTAGCTTTCAGATTCCCCAGATCTTCTCTGTCGTTCGTTGGATAGCACAAAGCGCCAAATACATGAAGGTAAGAGATGTCGGGTTTTCTGTTGTTCACTAGCTCATATGGGGTTTGATTGAATCTTGGATGTATTAGGGATCGGTTCTGAGTAAAACATGCAGTGGCAACAGCATTAGCCCATAAGAATAAAGGTGCACTAGAATAAATCAGAATTGTGCAAACAGCTTCCACAAGAGTTCTATTTCTTCTTTCAACTACTCCGTTCTGCTGTGGAGTTCTAACAGCTGATGTCTGGTGAGTGATTCCAGTCTCTTCAAAATATGTTCTTAACTCCTGGTTAGTGAATTCTATGCCATTGTCGGTTCTTACAATCCTTACTGGAGCTTGAATTAGGACTTGAATATGCTTCAGAAAGGTGATGATGATGCCTGGTGCTTCATCTTTTGACCTCAGAAACTTTACCCATGTATATCTTGAATAGTCATCGACGATAACAAGAATATACTTCTTCCCATTGATACTTTCAATTCTCATTGGGCCACATAAGTCCATGTGCAACAAATGTAACTTATCGACCGAACTGGGTACGGTTTTAGGTTTATATGTTGCCCTTTTGCTTTTTCCTTGTTCACAGGATGGACATAAGTGATCTTTGGTGTATTCGAACTTTGGGAGACCGGCGACGATGTTGTCTTTGGCTAGCTTTGTTAAGGTGTCGAAGTTGAGATGGGATAATTGTTTGTGCCACAACCAGGAGTTTGTTTCGCAAGCTCTTTTCATGAGACATATTGGTGATGAAGAGGCCATTTGGTTAATGTCGATAGCATATAAGTTGGTGCCACGATTTCCGGTTAAGAGATCATCTCCAATCAAATTCCTAACGAAGCAAGTATTTCTCCTAAATGCAACCTCTAAATCTGCATCGCAAAACTGCCCGACTGAAAACAAATTGTGTCCCAACCCTTCAACGTAGTAAACACGAGTGATTAAGAAATTCCCAAACTGAAGATCTCCATAACCCAGAATAGCTGCTACATGATCATTTCCAAACCGTACAGTTCTCATGAACTTCCATACAAAGTTGATCAGCACCTTCAGATTCCCGGTCATGTGCTTGGAGCAACCTGAGTCAACGATCCAAAGACATATTTCGATAACCTGCCAAGAACAGATGATTTTGCATTTGGAAACCGTTTATCATTTGGTTCCAAGGGGATAGGGGTAACAAATGAATCACACTCATAGAAGGTTTCTACTTGTTCATTTGGGACCGCTTGTAATTTTCCATTCTTAAGTATAAACTTTCTACCCGTTGGTTTCCATGCACACAACTTAAGATAGTTCCTAGGTAATGTACTAGTGGTTGACCTAGCTGCTTTAATGAGTCTTTTAACATATCTAGACCTAGAACTAGTTCCTGGAGGAACATCTTTCTGTTCAGGCATAGCATTCTCATTCACATCATTAGAAACAATATCATCACAAACATTTTCAGAAAAAGATTTCTTACACATTAAACAAACAGATTCATTACATGCACTAGAATCAGTACTTTTAACATTACATCCAGATGACATATGTTTCTTATTCAAAAGCGATAAATTCCTAGGGTGTTCTTCTACTTCTTTCGTTTTATTCTTGTATTCACTCTCAGAGACAGGCGAGACTCTATTGTTCCTTGTATTGCTCCTAGGCTTTAGTCTGCTGCTCCTAGAGGTGCTTTCTATTCCTGTAGAAGGTAAGGCACACACATTAGAATCTATCTTGTTGTCCTGAGAAGTTGTTTTAGCATTCTTAGACTCTTTAGGATTATCATTTACACTCTTGTCTATCGCCCTATATGTTTTAGATGTAGAGGTAGACGTAGTAGTGGTGCTAATCCTATAGAGGCCAGGTGCTATCACATTTGGTGTTTCGACAACTGCTTTCTCTTTTCCTATTTCACTAACTTTAGGCAAGGGTGTTGGAACACATTGAGAAATAGACACTTTTGGTTTAACACTCTGATTGTCCTTAGTTTCCTCACCCTTCCTTTTTAGACTATCAAGCTGAGACTTCAAAAGATCATTTTGCTCTTTCATGTTTTTGTAAGCACGCTCATACGACAATTTGTCATACTTGCATTCTTCCTTTTTCCGATCAAGTTGTTTAAAATATGTTACATTTTTTTTCAAGCTTTGAAAGCGCATTTTCATATTTTAACACAATTTGAGAAGTCTCAGCTCGAAGTCTTTCATCGTCTTCCACATAATATGTTTGGTAAATTATAGACATAATATCAGTCGACAGAGCTACTTCGAAGAGAGTGTCATTGTGTCTATCCAAAACTTTGATGTATTCAATGTTTTCATTTGCTTCCTTTACCAGAGATGTGTGGTCCTTGGCAAATTCGGATGTTTCTTTTAAAAGCGCATTTTCCACATTAAGTATTCTTATACTAATTGCATTTAGTGGAGGAATAATGTCTTTTTCAAACATCTTTCTTTGTTCAGCATGAAAACTTGAATGCCAGTTGTTGATACTGATTTCTGTTTTGGTTTTAACAAGACTTTGAAAATTTTCCATTCTCTTTTTAAGATCATCCAAACATCGTCTAGCTTCACTTGCGTTAAAAGGGTTGCTAGAGGACATTTTTTCGATGTTAGAAAGATTATTGGAAACAACTTTTTGTTTTGTTGAAACAACTGGTCGTTTGAAAACTTTTGGTAATTCTTGTTGTTTAACAAATTTTACACCAGAAATTATGTTAAGCTTATTATAATTGATTGGTTTAATTTCTGGGTTCATTAGTCTTATTTTAACACGACTCTCTTTGGCAAGCTCAATCGTTTCATCAGAATCCCGAACCTCGGGAGGATCATGTTTATCAAATAGCACATTACCATTATATAACACATTCTGTTATTTCTGAGCTTTCTTGAGCGTATAAGGGTTTTCACAACCGATGGCCATTTTCTTCATTGTATGTAAAAGCGGATTTGGATCTTCTATGAGCATATGAATTGTTTGTGTAGAATGACCCATTTTTACAAGCAACTCTTCCAACTTTTTATTGCTTTCTTGTTTGTCAATGATTTCATCAAGAAGTTCATTTTCACGTTTTGAAAACCTTGCATTCAACTCTTTCTTTTCTTTTTCAAGATCAGAACAAGTTGATTTTTGTTTAGAATGTTGGTTGGTTAATTCTGAAATTTCCGTGTTTAAGGATTTTATTATCAAGTTCAAATTAACATCTAATGTGTTAAACTTGATTTGCAGTTGCTTTTCTCTTGAAACGGAATTTCTATAACCTATTTCTAACTCAGACTGTCGTTGTTTGTTAAATTCAAAAGCTTTTTCATTTTCCTTATACCTCTCAAGCTCAGCGGTCAATTTCTCATTCGCGGCCTTAACATCGCGATTGATCTTTTTTACCTTCTCAATTTCAATACTACAATTTTGCAATAATGATTCAAATAATGCACGTGTTTCTTCATCATTCTCAGTATGCTATGACTCGAGGCCTCTATTAGGATCCATATCTGGAGTTGCCAAATTAGTATTGCTACAACTTGGCGTGTCCATATATGTATAGTAAGTGGTTGCAGGAGTCGCAGGATGCTGTTCGTTCTGAGGTGACATATCAAATATTTCATTATTGTGACATGTAGTGAATGTTGGTACCTCAAAGACTGCATTGACATCATACACAGGAGGTGCTTCAGAATCCGTGTCATATTTAACTTCCTAAAGATTTGCCATGAAAATGCAGCTGGCATCAATGTCCTCAAGGTCTTCCATATCATCCATAAGTGCCATGAAATCATTCTCCTCGGCATTCAACTGAAACCTAACCTTTTCCTTCTGAGCCAAAAGCACTGCTTTCTGAAGATACTCAAGATCTTTCTTTTTCGGCTTGGTGGGACCGTTCCTTGCCATATGACCAATTCCTTGACAGTTGAAACACTTTAGCAAATTCTCTTGATTCACATTTCCAACATTCCCAGCAACTGGAGCAGCAACATTCCTAAACTGATTACCAAACATTCTGATCCCTCTGATTTCCAACAACTTGGCCCATATGATTCCCTGCATATTGACCCATCTGATTTCCAACATGCTGCCCTGTATTCTAATTACCCATCTGATATCTAGGAGCATATCCCTGTTGATTCCCATAACCTCCAACCATCTGTCCTTGTTGACCCATGTTGAAACTCGGCTGTGCAATCTGCCTGTTGCAAGTGTTCGATGAAATCCTTTGGTTGTTGTTAGTAGGTATGGAATAGCGTCCTTGGAATACCTTTGATAGAAGAGTAAATGCTTGAGTCAAAACAGCACTGTCATCATTTTCAGTGAAATCTGGTTCTTGGTATTGTTGGTATTGTTGTTGTGGAATGACTCGTTGTTGTGGGTAGAATTGTTGTTGTGGTATGACAGCAGCTTTTGAAACATATTGTTGTTGCATGTAGTTCTGAGTGGAAAATGATGATGGTTGTGTATTCACTGTTGAAGGTGTTGGTGTTTGAGCAATCAATGCAAGAGGATCATGTTGCTTTGCTAACTTTTCTTTCCTAACTTCATCTGCCTCTTTCTGGTTTTGTTTGAGAAAGTCATAGAGCTGATCATAGTTCACCAGATGAAGATTCTTTGTTTGGTTGACAATAGTGACATATCGTCCCCATTCTTCTGGTAGATTGTTGATGAACTTGATGTTTTGAACAATTGGCCATGGTGTCAACTTGTTCATGATTCGCTCGTTCATGAGAGTGCAAAACCTTGTGTAGTAGGACTCAATGGGTTCCGCTGGAGTGGATGTGAACTTTTCCCATCAGTCAGAAGCTTGTTTTCAACATCTTGTTGTCCAATTTCAATGCCATGACAAAGTCTTCTAACTCTCTCCCACATATCATAAGCAGTTTCACAACTGTCAACAACAGCAAAGATCTCCCTTGGTAAACCAAGTTGAATTAAGTGCATTGCTAAGTCATCAGCTGCAATTTGCTTCCTATCCTCTTCTGTGTATTCATGTTCGTATTGATCACGATAGAACGGTGGTGTGGGAGGTGTTCCATTTGGATCCCCAGGGTCTAGAACTTGATGCGGCTTGAATGGTCCATGATTGATGGAATGAAGTAGGAGTTTACCATTTTCTTTGGTTTTGATATAACGAAGCATACGGCTCGTCCATGGAAGGTATCCACCTTTTTCAAGAATTGGAGGAAGATTTTCGGCACCGGCTGCATGGATGTCTTTTTGAGTCTTCATAGATAAAGTTGTATGGTTAAGATGATGTTGGATCGGTTCAAAGAACTAGGAGTGGGTTGGTTACGGTTCAAGAGTTATGATCGGTTTAAGTTAAGTCCTTTGTCGGTGTCCTTGAAGAGTCGTTGAGAAACTTGGTAACTCGAGAAAGTTGATAATCCTTGAGAAACTTGATAACTTATAGAAAGTTGATAACTATAGAAACTTGATAACTTACAAAGTTGACAAACTCACAAAGTTGATAACTTAGAAACTCGGTATCTCACAAAGTCAATAAGCTCACAAAGTTGATAACAAAGAAACTTGATAAGTGTAGAAAGTTGGTAAGCCACAAACTCGAAAGTCAAGAAACTCGACAAAGTGGAAACTTGACAATCTTGGAAAGTCGACAACTGTTGAAACTTGACAACTCTCTTAGAAACTCGACAGAACTATCAAACTCGATAAGCACAATCTCGATAAGCACAAACTGAATAAGCACAATCTCGATAACTATCTTGGAAACTCGACAAACTTTTGAGAAACTAGATAAGACACAAACTCGATAAGCAGAAAGTTGATAAACTCAAACTTGATAGCTTATAGAAACTCGTTAGCTTCTAGCCAGAAACTTTCGAACTCGAAAGAAACTTGACAGAATCTCGATAGGTCTTTGAGAAACTCGAAAGTTATCAAACTCGATAACTTTGCAAGAAACTCGATAAATGAAACTCGACAAGTTTTTCAGAAAGTCGATATATGTGTCTGATGAACAGTAACCCGTAAAAAATTTCCTAGATCAATGATTTGGCTCTTAATACCACTTGTTATTCCCTATAAATCTATCCTAACATACAACTAATCAATGAATAAGATTAAAGAGAGAAGAGTGGATTATGAAATTATAGTGAGAGAAACTTTATTCACACACTTCAATCCTTAATACAAACTCAAAGCATCTCCAAGCGCCCACCTTCCAAATGAGGTGGAAGGTGCTATTTATAGATTTTCTAGACTTGGATAGGCTTGGGCTTGCCTTGGGCTTTTACATGGATAATTAGAACACAACATTGAACCTCTTATATTAAGTCCAAGCCCATTAACTATTATAACTAGATTACACAACGGCACTTTAAATAAAAATGTTATAACAAATATGACCATCACTTTTTATAAATCCTAACAATCTCCCCCTAAGGGATGGTCATAGAAATGATGCTCCGTGTGATTTGGTCTTTCGCCTTTGTGGTTGTTCTTGCCTTCGACACTTTAAATAAAAATATTATAAAAAATATGACCATCACTTTTTATAAATCCTAACAATTGCAAAACTCAACAACAAAACTCAACATCCAAAACGCAGAATTAGATCAAACTGCAACACACCAAAATGCAAGCTTGGCAAAACGCAGACACACCAAACCGCAACAACTTCAAAACGCAAAGGACCAAACCGCAATTGTCCAAACCGCAGCTCACACCGAACCGCAACACACCAAAACGCAAGCTTGGCAAAATGCAGACACACCAAACCGCAACAGCTTCAAAATGCGAAGGACCAAACCGCAGCTCACACCAAACCGCAATAGGCCAAAACTCAATAAGTCAAACAGCAGGTCACTTTCAGTCAAACCACAAAAGGACAGAAATGTCGCTTTCCCTGCATTTTGTCTTCTTACCCTTTATACTAACAAACCAAACCGCAGTTCTTTACCAACTCAAACCACAACAATTACCTTTCAAAAATAACACAAAACGCAGCGAAGAAACACCAAACCGCAGTCAAGAAAACTTCACCGAGACTCAAACCGCAATGAGGAATAAGTCTTCAAACATCCAAAATAACAACTAAGTAACCCGTAGATAAGCAAAGAACTATACTAGAGATAGTAAGGAGCACAAAGGTACCCTTCTTTGACAAATCTAACAACAAACAATGCTCAAACAAGGATTTTCTTGGTATTTCTATTCTAATGACAAAAAAAAACAAGAAAACCACCAATAGTACACACCAAATCCGAGAATCATACAATCAATCTAACCAACCATGGCTCTGATACCAATTGAAGCATATCATAACACATAACATATACTCGGATTTGATCTATGGGGGTGGGTTTTAGAGTGAGAAAGAGATGAGAGGGAGACTTCTTTTAGAGAGAGAAAATGTGCATATATTAGCTTGAAATGTATGAGAAGTTCCAACCCTTCCCATGTGTGGGAAGGGGTATTTATACTACATGCTTAAACGCCCCGTGTGGGCTGTGGAGCGAGCTGACAGTGGGTAAAGACCCGACCCAACTCCACGAATACTACGATAACTAAACTAATATGATTAAATCTCCGAGCTACTTAATGCTAAACCATACTCGGGGTGACCGAGTCTTTCACTTGAATATTTATATTCCTAACAGAAGTTAATCCGAAAATTTCAAAAAATGGCAATTTAAACAACGTGGTATTGTATGTTGAGTCCATTAGCATGATTTTTGAGAATGTACACCATAGAGCATATGACGTGGGGTGAACAAAAAATAGTTTCTCAAGCTTATTATGCTCATTTACCCTCTCGTAATATGTATACCCTGAATGCATCAAATGTGAGTAAAGGACTTGGATTGGAGTTCTATGACCTATTAGGGCTCCATGGATCTTATTTTGTGCGTTATATATAGTTCTAATGCTAGACACGTTATCCGGATTACGCTCCTTTATTGACGAAAGTATATGACGTGGTGGTACGTAATACTCTGTCAATTGTTGCACCAAACTGAACTCACCATCCTTTAATTGCATTGCATATGGGAAACCATGCAACGATTCTGCAAAATCATGATTATGCCTATCACACTTCACCCTCACGTTCATACTTCCCACCCTTTGAACACCCATAAATGATTGCGTACAAATACCCCTTCTCTGATTTGGTTCTTTATTTAACAATAACAAAACCGATCCCTCGAGCTATATTTTGCACCCAATCAGTTAGTTGCTCGGGAGAATTGAACACCTGAAAATACATTACAACTTTTACAACTTTTATTTTTTTTAACAACTTACTCTATTTTTTTAACAACTTACTTTATTTTTTTTAACAACTTACTTTATTTTTTCAACAACTTTTTTTTTACAAATTTAAGTTAAAACTTTTTTTTTTTTTTTTTTTTTTTTTTATTTTTTTTTTACATTGTGTTAGAAAAAAATAAATAAACAAATTAAAAAAAAAAAGTAAAACCGCGTCTATACCACCCACTGCCCACAGACTTAACCCTTATCCCACCCCACCCCCATCCCATCTACTATACTCACTCTGACTCTTCTCTCTCTCACTCATACTTCCCATCCCATTCCATCCCACCCACAGATGTACCCTTATTCCCTCCTCCTCCTTCTCTCTCTCTCTCTCAAACTGCTTGTTATGGTGGTTTCGTTGGTGTTATATCTTTTCAAAGGGGGGGGGGGGGGGTTAGAATAACTCATCCCTGTGTTCTTGGTGGTTTCTTTGTGTTCTTGATGGTCTGGACAATATAGATGGGACGGGGGTGGGGTGGGATAAGGGCAGGTCTGTGGGTGGTATAGACGCGGTTTTTTTTTTTTTTTTTTTTTTTTTTTTTTAGATCTTTTTAGATCTAAAAAAGATCAGAGAAAAAGTTGGTGATTTCTTGGTTAGATCTTTTTAGATCTAAAAAAATTGGTGGTTTACTTTTTTTTATGGGGTTAGAATAACTCGACCCTTTTTATATCTTTTAGATCTAAAAAAAAGTTGGTGGTTTCTTGGTTGGATCTGTGTTAGAATAACTCGACCATTTTTAGATCATTTAGATCTAAAATAAGTTGGTGGTTTCTTTGTTAGATCTGTGTATTTATATAACTCGGCCCTTTTCAGATATTTAGATCTAAAAAAAGTTGGTGGTTTCTTAGTTAGATCAGTGTTAAAAGGGTCGAGTTATTCTAAACCCCCCCCCCCCCCCATATGGTTGAAACTGATGGTTAGATCTAGTGGTTTCTTGGTGGTTTCAACAAACCATCACAGTTGCTTATATTTTTAGTTGGTGTTCTAAAACTACTTATAGTTGTGATGTTCTTGCTGGTTTCTGGTTATGTGATGGTTTTTTTAGATAAGCAGTTGTGATGTTCTTGTTTGCTGCTTATTTTTTTTAGATAAGCAGTTGTGATGTTTTTTTAGATAAGCAGTTGTGATGTTCTTGTTTGGTGCTTATGTTCTTTTAGATAAGCAGTTGTGATATTTTTTTAGATAAGCAGTTGTGATGTTCTTGGTGGTTTCTGGTTATGTGATGGTTATGTTCTTGTTTGCTGCTTATGTGATGGTTTTTTTAGATAAGCAGTTGTGATGTTCTTGGTGGTTTCTGGTTTTGTGATGGTTATGTTCTTGTTTGCTGCTTATGTGATGGTTTTTTTAGATAGGCAGTTGTGATGTTCTTGGTGGTATCTGGTTATGTGATGGTTTTTTTAGATAAGCAGTTGTGATGTTCTTGTTTGTTGCTTATGTTTTTTTAGATAAGCAGTTGTGATGTTGTTGGTGGTTTCTGGTTATGTGATGGTTTTTTTTAGATAAGTAGTTGTGATGTTCTTGTTTGCTGCTTATGTGATGGTTTTTTTAGATAAGCAGTTGTGATGTTCTTGGTGGTTTCTGGTTATGTGATGGTTATGTTCTTGTTTGCTGCTTATGTGATGGTTTTTTTAGATAAGCAGTTGTGATGTTCTTGGTGGTTTCTGGTTAGATAAGCAGTTGTGATGGTTTGTTGAAACTGCTTATTATTAAAATAAGTAGTTGTGATGGTTTGTTGAAACTGCTTATTATCAAGTAAGCAGTTGTGATGGTTTGTTGAAACTGCTTATTATCAAATAAGTAGTTGTGATGGTTTGTTGAAACCGCTTATTATTAAAATAAGCAGTTGTTTTCTAAACTTGGTGTTTTAAAATGGTTCCTTAAAAAAAAGGAGATACGGTGATGCTGATAAAATAAAAAACTTGTTTTGATTGGCATGGCATAACCGAATGGATGGTAAAGTGAGTTTTTTTCTCTTTGCAACCTTCAAATTTGCAGCCAAAATGATAAAACGATAATAATCTAAGCCTATTAAAAATCTCGATGTCTTTTTAACGTTTTTTATGCATGTAATATTGAAAAAGCGTAAAATTTATTATTACCTCTTCTGTGTAAAATGGTGAACTCGACATTTTCCGAAGCCAAAGATATCTGTTGTAGTGTTTGTGCCAAATTGATTGTGTTTCACTTGCGGGTTTGTGAAATCTAATTGTGTTTCACTTGCGGGTTTGTGAAATCTGATTGTGTTTCACTTGTGTTGTGTGAAATCTGCTTGTGTTTGATACAAAGTTTGACACAAAGCCTGTGAAATGGAATCTAACTTGACATAAAGTTTGATACAAATTTTGACACAAAGCCTGTGAAATCTGCTTGTGTTTCACTTGGTTATAGCAATGAAATGAAATCTAACTTGATATAAAGTTTGACACAAAGTTTGACACAAAGCCTGACACGCTGAAATAAAAACGTGACGGCGAGAATCTTAAGGCGATGATGATGTATTTACTACAAAATTTTGCAACCGAATGGATGGTAAAGTGATATTTTATCACTTTGCAACCTTCAAATTTGAGCCTATTAAAAATCTCAATATTTTTCGATTACGTTTTCTTTTCAATATAACACAAAAAATAAATAAATAAATAAATAAATATAATTAAAAAAAAAAAAAAAAAAAAAAAAAAAAACCCTTGAATACTAAAAAAAATACTGAGCTTGTGAATGGGGTATGCTATTAGTAGCATAATAAAACAAAAATACAGACATGGTGAGGGGTAGGGGTGAGCAAACGGACCGGATGGACCGGACCGACCGACAAAACCGACCGGACCGGACCGACCACATTCGGTCCGGTCCTCGGTCTAAGCTTTTTGGCTAATTCGGTCTTCGGTCCGGTCCGGTCCGGTCCGGACCGACCAAAAAACCGAAAAAACTTGCCAAATCTTGCCTAATTGGACCGGACCGACCGAAGACCGACCGGACCGAACCGGACCGACCACATTCGGTCCGGTCTCGGTCTATGGTTTTTCCGGTTCTCGGTCTTCGGTCCGGTCCGGTCTTGGCCGGTCCGGTCCGGTTTTTGGACCGTGCACACCCCTAGTGAGGGGTTTGTAGGAGGAAGTAGTAGAGTAACCCATTGTGTTTACCTTCCCTTTGTCTTTTCCTTAGAAAGGGACACTTCATACCAAGGCTAGGTTCTTTTTTTAGATCCCATTGTCTGACAAAATCTGTTATCTCTCATCTCGCACGTGCGTGGCCCAGCCATGCAGACAAAAAAGTTTTTTCATAAGAGGGGAGGGAGTGGAGTTGGCAAACTCTCGGCAAGTCTCGGCAAAACTCGGCAAACCCAATGCCGGCATTCGGCAAGTTTCGGCAAAGTGGAGAATTGTGGGATTTTCGGCTATAGTTGCCGAGTGAATTCAAAATAAGTAATGGTCACATTTTTTAAAAAGTGGCCGTTTGGGCCTTTTAATTAAAAAAAAAAAAAAAAAAAAAAAAAAATCCTTTTTTTTTTTCATTCCAACTATATATACAACACTCCAACAATATATACATTCAAATATCACCATTTTTTACTAAAAATCACAAAACCTCTAAAAATCACAAAACACCCTTTTACCAAAAAATGTCTTCCGATTCCTCACCCGAATCCGAATACGTTTTCCCGACTTCGTCCGACGAAACTCATTGTACCTCTCTTCAATTTATGTTATCCGTCGTTGAACATCTTCAAGACACGGCTGGCTCTAGTTTTCAGGCCCGTCAATCTTTAGATCGTCATCGGGACGTTGGTCTTGAAACTCTTCTTAATGATTGGTTCGTTGAGGAACCAAAGTATGGCGAGGTTTATTTTCGGAAAAAATTCCGAATGAATAAAAGCATGTTCTTAAAAATAGTATCCGACATTGAAGAGAGATACCCATATTTTCAAGAAGGTTATGATGCGCGGGGGGAAAAAAGTTTCACGGCCATACAAAAATGTGTTTCGGCCGTTAAGCAACTCGCAACCGGCAATCCCCCTGACGAGTATGACGAGTATTTGTGTATGGCGGCAAGAACGTCACGTGATACTCTTGGTCATTTTTGTGACGCCATCATTCAGTTGTACGGTCGAGAGTATCTACGTAGGCCGACGGCACACGACATAGCATGCATTTTCCAGGCTCATGAGGCTCGACATCACATACCCGGGATGCTTGGTAGCATCGATTGTACGCACGTTGAATGGTTAAATTGTCCAAGACATTTGAGAGGGCAATACACGAGAGGTGACCATGGTGTTCCGACTATTATGCTTGAGGTTACCGCTTCACAAGATTTATGGATTTGGCATGCTTTCTTTGGTCCACCGGGGTCGAACAACGACATCAACGTGTTGAATCAGTCTGATTTGTATCTTACCGAGCGAAATGGAACGGCGGCGAATAGCTCATTTTATATTGGTGAACGCTTTTATAAACGTGGATACTATCTTACGGATGGAATTTATCCTAAGTGGTCAACGTTAGTTAAAGCTTACCCGTATCCGACCGACCCAAAGGAAAAGAAGTTCAAGAAGTTACAAGAGGGGGCAAGAAAGGATGTCGAGCGAGCCTTTGGTGTTCTCAAAGGAAAATGGAAAATTCTCAAGCGACCTCTCCGGCCTATGACCAAAGAAAAAATAGGGAAAATTGTTCACGCTTGCATTATTTTGCATAATATGATCATAAAAGGCGACGGGCGAGCAATCTCACCGGTTCATATAATGGATGAGCCGGTACAGCCAGTGTTTGATGATGATGTCCTAGGCGAGTTACTAGACGAAAACGTCCATCATCGTCTTCGGTATTATCTCACGGAGTACGTGGCCGCTCAAGACTTGCCATACCTCAATGACGATTAGTGTTTTTTTTTAAGTATTATCTAATGGTTTGTTTATTTTCAAGTATTATGTAATATTTTTTTTTTGTTTAATAAAATGTTATGTTTTAATTTGATATATTTTTTGTTGAATTATATTTATTAAAAAAATGTGATGTGAAAAATTTGGATTTGACAAACTTTGGTGACCGCCGCCACCATTTTGGTAAACTTTGGTAAACTTTGGTAAACTTTGGTAAAGTTGGAAGGTTGTGATTGGTAGATGATGATGTGGCAATTTGGCAAAAGTTGGTAAACTTTCAACCACTCCCCCCCCACCCCCCCCCCCCCCCTAACAACCATCTTTCAAGAGTCCTAAATTATCGCTTGTAATTAGCTCGTACCCACCTTCAAGTTTTCTAGATAAATATATAGTATAAATTGATGTGAAAGGTAACTGAGGTCGAGCATTATGTTATGCTAATTCCCTAATTAATTACATGTCAAAATAAGTTATTACACATATAGCTATATATGCATCATCTATAGAACTGGTAGAAAGATTAACTTTTTATTTTTCAATATTAGCAGTTCATAAAAGAAAAACTTCTTGTTAGCATTACACAGACACAATATAATTACAAGCTTAATGTGCCTAAAATCAATGTGGCGTTAATAATGATTCTCGTATAGAAACAAGAAACAATACAGTCTCATGTTAATTTCTCGTATAATTACAAAAAGGGAAAAAACAGTATAGTACGTTTCAAGTTTGAAAGACTGACATGAGACTATTTAACTATATACATTTTGTACATATCTCTTCAAGGTTTTCATGTTTGCAAGTTGCAATGCATTTTTGGCATATCTACTGGTTGTATCATTTCACGTTGGCTGCATGCAATTATTAGAGCAAAAGGAATCATAACTCATAGTTATTACCAATTTTCCCGTCACGTTAGCCCCCAATATCATTTCAACATTAAATAACATAACAAAAAAATAAAAAAAAAAAATAAAAAAATACTACCCGTTATGATAACACCAAATAACACCACCTTTTGGGACTCACCCTTTCAAAAAAAATACAATTTACAAATTAATCCCTTAATTAATATTTCAATCATTAAATAAACCCTTCACTAATATTTTATTCATAAACATAAACATTACATAAAATACAATACGAAATACGACAAAAAAAAAAACGTTCGATACGAAATACATAAACGTATCCAAATTTAAATGCTCCCCGCATGCAGAATCATACTCCGGAGACTCCACATACCCAAATTCCAACAGGTATGCCGCCGTTTCTACTTCTTCTTCTTTAGTTTCCCCTCCCACTCTTGTTGAAGCCTTGTTTGTTCTGCTTCAACTTCTCTTAAAACCTCTTCGCCACACATAATTTCATAATGCTGGGCTGCAGTTAAGCCATGCTCATCTACTGCCGGGTTTGCATAACCCGTAAACTAATATTTTTGTTGCTCAATAAATTCATGTGCATTAGCTGAAGTTGACGCACCTAGTGCAAGTTGATTCATCTGTTGTGATACTAAACCAACAATTTTGTTTTCTTTATAACTCCAACGGATATTGTTGCTGATATTGGCTTGTATCTGTGAAACACACGTCCACAACGTTTCATTAATGGCGTCATCTTTCTTGGCTTCACCGCTCAAAAATTGGTCAATCACAGCTTGTCTTTCCGCAGAAATGTCTTTGCATTTCACGTATCGTTGTCTCAAACGTTCTTTCTTTGCCATTGCGAGTTCAAACTTTTTGATAACGTCGACAATAGCCTTTTGTCGAGCCGCATCGTCTTGATCGCATTGCTTTTGTAACATCCCAAAAATCGGGTCCAGCGGAAGCATACATGTCATTAGGGTGCTACATAATTGGTATCACAATACTAGTACAAAGAACGGTTTTTACCTCAATCATTTAAAATAAAATTCTTTACAAAAAGTGTTAAATTTACATTTTTCAAAAGTAGTGCGGAAACAGGCCCATAAAATAAGTGAAGCGGTCCCAAATATAAATATCAGAGTCATCTATGACCATGCCCCTTGCCAAGCGCCTTCAGAAATAAGCTATCACCTAAAACCTGAAAATACATGTTAAAAGGGTCAGCTTACGCTGGTGAGTTCACAGGTTTTAGTTTAAAACAGTTTGGTCGAACCAAAAGGTTTTCGAGTTCATATCATCGTTCACAAACAAGTCAAGTTCAACGTAGGCTCACACTGCCTAAATCATCGTTCCAAAACCAAATCCGCAAATAATATCGTAATCAACACATCATGAACCGAAAATCAATCATACAAATACTACACTCATATAGTGTCACGCAAATTTATCTGTTACGCTGGCTAAGTCACAAGAGTCAAACCACAACAATAATTCCCTATAGGTGCACACTATAGTCCCACACAATTGCGGCAAATAATATTCATAAGCACGCACAAGATTGCGTCATGTAACAATAATCCCGCACAGATGCGGCTCATATAACAAATGACCTTAGCCAGCTCGCGTAACAGTGTCATAAACCACAATCACAATTTTAGGGCATGCTAATAAACAGGTAAGCACATAACGCATTCAAGTAACCAGGTTAGATATATCAGCCAAACAGTACGTTGGAGAAAACAAATCACGTTTCAAGTGAAACAAGTATTGAGTTTAAGTAGAAATGAGCATGCATTCTCCCCCAAAAATAGTTAGAAAACAGGTAAAAGTAGGGGCCATGAACTCGCCTTAGCCACAACAATGCAAAGATCACAACTGACACGACTGGCATAGAGAAGCAAGACACAACGGTCTCAAGACATACAGCATGACGAAACATGGAGGTGCAAGCACAGCGGTACACAACGGTCTAGGATCGGCACAACCTAATACGTATACGGTTATCTCAAAATACGTCTCGCACAATAATAAAGTCTATAAAAGACAACGTGTCATAGTTTTCGTGGATTACTCGATTTCAAAACTTATCAAAAGCTTAGTTTCAACGTTTCGTGTGGTGTGGTAAGAAAACATAGAATCGACATACAACTCACGCCAAAGAGAAAAGACATCGACATAGTCGAGAACATACTGACTAGAACTCACGCCAAAGGAGGAAGACATCGACATAGTCGAGAGAATACCGACATAACTTAAGCAAAACAAAGAAAATCTAGAAAATGACGACTACTAACTATGTAATATAAAATAGGTCAACTCGGTAAGTTTATCTAGTATAAATCAATTCTCCCATGTCGTCGTGACTTTAATTAACTAAGTTTGACATCACAATATTTTATAAGTTTTATGTCTCGTTATAATTCGTGTAATTATTAGCTTTTGGCTTATTGAACATTTTGTGTCCTATCCGTGTTTAATATATTATACCGTCCTGTCTTAAAATGTCCAATAACGTCCATCGTCCAATACCGTAAATCCAATAATGATCAATACTTGTCCAATGTCCAAATATATATTTAGTTCGGTAAATATTCATCCTAGCTCAAACTAAGTATCAAATCCCCAAGAGCTATCCAAAATATACCAACGTCACCAAGGCTAAATTAATTCATTCAAGTTAGTTCATAATCTTTGACCAAAAAAATGTCAACGCAATCAAAATATATAACAACACATATACTCTCTTGAGCTTTGACTGAAAACCAAATAAATAAACAGACTAACACTCTCTATTACCCATTGGGCTTCGGCCCACTTATTATCAAACACCCATGAACTCATAAGCAACCAAACAGACCCTAATACATGGGCTATTAAACTCATTTCATCCCAACCCAAATGCATCCTAAAAGAAAAGACACCCTTGCTGGAAATTAAGTTGGGAAGAGTTGGACATGGAACCCTCTCGAGTTTGGTTGCACCAAACCGAGAGTCGTTAGGCACCCTCTTGGGTGTAAACTTCAAACCGAGACTAAAACACAACAACAACAGTAAATAACAAATTGACCAAAAATCCAAATCAAGGTCCGAGAATAGAATAGGCCATAATAGCTTAAACTGAGTACGCATAAACTCAACACAATTGAACACCCTTGTGTTTCCTTTGTTGCACTGAGAACCAAAACAACCACAACACAGACACGAGCTTAATATAAACCAAATAAGTCACAAGTTATATAGGTTATAAGCTCAAAATGAGAAAGTCGACACAATGAACACAAGGCCATGCTACCTTGCGGTTTCTTGTGGTGAACCACGCACAACAAAACACACCCTTAACTAAGCTTATCCGAAATAAATCCAAACCGGATCCAACACGTACAGGTTTAACCCGACCCGTGAGCAACCAAGACCATAATCACTATCCATAGGTTCTTACCACACGAAACAACAACAGAATCAAAACGTTATCAAACTTGTTAACAATATGTTTTATCTTATTTGAATCCACAAAAACCTTAACACATAAAATATATACACACGGTAATTAAATAAGTAAAACGAGATGTGGTTTTTACCATACCACACGGATAACGAGAGAGTGAGAGGAAGAAAGAGATGAAGGAGACGGTGGTGGTGACAGCCGTGGTGGTTGTGGTGTCCTTCGGACCAAAACAATACCCTAAACAGCTCCAAAACACTCGTTCTAAAATGTCTTCAAATCTCATGTGCATTAGCTGTAGTTGACGCACCTAGCGCAAGTTGATTCATCTGTTGTGATACTAAACCAACAATTTTGTTTTCTTTATAACTCCAACGGATATTGTTGCTGATATTGGCTTGTATCTGTGAAACACACGTCCACAACGTTTCATTAATGGCGTCATCTTTCTTGGCTTCACCGCTTAAAAATTGGTCAATCACAGCTTGTCTTTCCGCAGAAATGTCTTTGCATTTCACGTATCGTTGTCTCAAACGTTCTTTCTTTGCCTTTGCGAGTTCAAACTTTTTGATAACGTCGACAATAGCCTTTTGTCGAGCCGCATCATCTTGATCGCATTGCTTTTGTAACATCCCAAAAATCGGGTCCAACGGAAGCATACATGTCATTAGGGTGCTACATAATTGGTATCACAATACTAGTACAAAGAACGGTTTTTACCTAAATCATTTAAAATAAAATTCTTTACAAAATGTGTTAAATTTACATTTTTCAAAAGTAGTGCGGAAACAGGCCCATAAAATAAGTGAAGCGGTCCCAAATATAAATATCAGAGTCGTCTATGACCATGCCCCTTGCCAAGCGCCTTCAGAAATAAGCTATCACCTAAAACCTGAAAATACATGCTAAAAGGGTCAGCTTACGCTGGTGAGTTCACAGGTTTTAGTTTAAAACAGTTTGGTCGAACCAAAAGGTTTTCGAGTTCATATCATCGTTCATAAACAAGTCAAGTTCAACGTAGGCTCACACTGCCTAAATCATCGTTCCAAAATCAAATCCGCAAATAATATCGTAATCAACACATCATGAACCGAAAATCAATCATACAAATACTACACTCATATAGTGTCACGCAAATTTATATGTTACGCTGGCTAAGTCACAAGAGTCAAACCACAACAATAATTCCCTATAGGTGCACACTATAGTCCCACACAATTGCGGCAAATAATATTCATAAGCACGCACAAGATTGCGTCATGTAACAATAATCCCGCACAGATGCGGCTCATATAACAAATGACCTTAGCCAGCTCGCGTAACAGTGTCATAAACCACAATCACAAT
The DNA here is from genome assembly GCA_021014915.2 of Artemisia tridentata subsp. tridentata. Classification (NCBI taxonomy): domain Eukaryota; kingdom Viridiplantae; phylum Streptophyta; class Magnoliopsida; order Asterales; family Asteraceae; genus Artemisia; species Artemisia tridentata. The sequence goes on from CP139509.1 coordinate 487,153,635, forward strand.
TTCAGGGCATGCTAATAAACAGGTAAGCACATAACGCATTCAAGTAACCAGGTTAGATATATCAGCCAAACAGTACGTTGGAGAAAACTAATCACGTTTCAAGTGAAACAAGTATTGAGTTTAAGTAGAAATGAGCATGCATTCTCCCCCAAAAATAGTTAGAAAACAGGTAAAAGTAGGGGCCATGAACTCGCCTTAGCCACAACAATGCAAAGATCACAACTGACACGACTGGCATCGAGAAGCAAGACACAACGGTCTCAAGACATACAGCACGACGAAACATGGAGGTGCAAGCACAGCGGTACACAACGGTCTAGGATCGGCACAACCTAATACGTATACGGTTATCTCAAAATACGTCTCGCACAATAATAAAGTCTATAAAAGACAACGTGTCATAGTTTTCGTGGATTACTCGATTTCAAAACTTATCAAAAGCTTAGTTTCAACGTTTCGTGTGGTGTGGTAAGAAAACATAGAATCGACATACAACTCACGCCAAAGAGAAAAGACATCGACATAGTCGAGAACATACTGACTAGAACTCACGCCAAAGGAGGAAGACATCGACATAGTCGATAGAATACCGACATAACTCAAGCAAAACAAAGAAAATCTAGAAAATGACGACTACTAACTATGTAATATAAAATAGGTCAACTCGGTAAGTTTATCTAGTATAAATCAATTCTCCAATGTCGTCGTGACTTTAATTAACCAAGTTTGACATTACAATATTTTATAAGTTTTATGTCTCGTTATAATTCGTGTAATTATTAGCTTTTGGCTTATTGAACATTTGTGTCCGATCCGTGTTTAATATATTATACCGTCCTGTCCCAAAATGTCTAATAACGTCCATCGTCCAATACCGTAAATCCAATAACGATCAATACTTGTCCAATGTCCAAATATATATTTAGTCCGGTAAATATTCATCCTAGCTCAAACTAAGTATCAAATCCCCAAGAGCTATCCAAAATACACCAACGTCACCAAGGCTAAATTAATTCATTCAAGTTAGTTCATAATCTTTGACCAAAAAAATGTCAACACAATCATAATATATAACAACACATATACTCTCTTGAGCTTTGACTCAAAACCAAATAAATAAACAGACTAACACTCTCTATTACCCATTGGGCTTCGGCCCACTTATTATCAAACACCCATGAACTCATAAGCAACCAAACAGACCCTAATACATGGGCTATTAAACTCATTTCATCCCAACCCAAATGCATCCTAAAAGAAAAGACACCCTTGCTGGAAATTAAGTTGGGAAGAGGTGGACAGGGAACCCTCTCGAGTTTGGTTGCACCAAACCGAGAGTCGTTAGGCACCCTCTTGGGTGTAAACTTCAAACCGAGACTAAAACACAACAACAACAGTGAATAACAAATTGACCAAAAATCCAAATCAAGGTCCGAGAATAGAATAGGCCATAATAGCTTAAACTGAGTACGCATAAACTCAACACAATTGAACACCCTTGTGTTTCCTTTGTTGCACTGAGAACCAAAACAACCACAACACAGACACGAGCTTAATATAAACCAAATAAGTCACAAGTTATATAGGTTATAAGCTCAAAATGAGAAAGTCGACACAATGAACACAAGGCCATGCTACCTTGCGGTTTCTTGTGGTGAACCACGCACAACAAAACACACCCTTAACTAAGCTTATCCGAAATAAATCCAAACCGGATCCAACACGTACAGGTTTAACCCGACCCGTGAGCAACCAAGACCATAATCACTATCAATAGGTTCTTACCACACGAAACAACAACAGAATCAAAACGTTATCAAACTTGTTAACAATATGTTTTATCTTATTTGAATCCACAAAAACCTTAACACATCAAAATATATACGCTCGGTAATTAAATAAGTAAAACGAGATGTGGTTTTTACCATACCACACGGATAACGAGAGAGTGAGAGGAAGAAAGAGATGAAGGAGACGGTGGTGGTGACAGCCGTGGTGGTTGTGGTGTCCTTCGGACCAAAACAATACCCTAAACAGCTCCAAAACACCCGATCTAAAATGTCTTCAAATCTCATGTGCATTAGCTGAAGTTGACGCACCTAGCGCAAGTTGATTCATCTGTTGTGATACTAAACCAACAATTTTGTTTTCTTTATAACTCCAACGGATATTGTTGCTGATATTGGCTTGTATCTGTGAAACACACGTCCACAACGTTTCATTAATGGCGTCATCTTTCTTGGCTTCACCGCTCAAAAATTGGTCAATCACAGCTTGTCTTTCCGCAGAAATGTCTTTGCATTTCACGTATCGTTGTCTCAAACGTTCTTTCTTTGCCTTTGCGAGTTCAAACTTTTTGATAACGTCGACAATAGCCTTTTGTCGAGCCGCATCGTCTTGATCGCATTGCTTTTGTAACATCCCAAAAATCGGGTCCAGCGGAAGCATACATGTCATTAGGGTGCTACATAATTGGTATCACAATACTAGTACAAAGAACGGTTTTTACCTAAATCATTTAAAATAAAATTCTTTACAAAATGTGTTAAATTTACATTTTTCAAAAGTAGTGCGGAAACAGGCCCATAAAATAAGTGAAGCGGTCCCAAATATAAATATCAGAGTCGTCTATGACCATGCCCCTTGCCAAGCGCCTTCAGAAATAAGCTATCACCTAAAACCTGAAAATACATGCTAAAAGGGTCAGCTTACGCTGGTGAGTTCACAGGTTTTAGTTTAAAACAGTTTGGTCGAACCAAAAGGTTTTCGAGTTCATATCATCGTTCATAAACAAGTCAAGTTCAACGTAGGCTCACACTGCCTAAATCATCGTTCCAAAATCAAATCCGCAAATAATATCGTAATCAACACATCATGAACCGAAAATCAATCATACAAATACTACACTCATATAGTGTCACGCAAATTTATCTGTTACGCTGGCTAAGTCACAAGAGTCAAACCACAACAATAATTCCCTATAGGTGCACACTATAGTCCCACACAATTGCGGCAAATAATATTCATAAGCACGCACAAGATTGCGTCATGTAACAATAATCCCGCACAGATGCGGCTCATATAACAAATGACCTTAGCCAGCTCGCGTAACAGTGTCATAAACCACAATCACAATTTCAGGGCATGCTAATAAACAGGTAAGCACATAACGCATTCAAGTAACCAGGTTAGATATATCAGCCAAACAGTACGTTGGAGAAAACTAATCACGTTTCAAGTGAAACAAGTATTGAGTTTAAGTAGAAATGAGCATGCATTCTCCCCCAAAAATAGTTAGAAAACAGGTAAAAGTAGGGGCCATGAACTCGCCTTAGCCACAACAATGCAAAGATCACAACTGACACGACTGGCATCGAGAAGCAAGACACAACGGTCTCAAGACATACAGCACGACGAAACATGGAGGTGCAAGCACAGCGGTACACAACGGTCTAGGATCGGCACAACCTAATACGTATACGGTTATCTCAAAATACGTCTCGCACAATAATAAAGTCTATAAAAGACAACGTGTCATAGTTTTCGTGGATTACTCGATTTCAAAACTTATCAAAAGCTTAGTTTCAACGTTTCGTGTGGTGTGGTAAGAAAACATAGAATCGACATACAACTCACGCCAAAGAGAAAAGACATCGACATAGTCGAGAACATACTGACTAGAACTCACGCCAAAGGAGGAAGACATCGACATAGTCGATAGAATACCGACATAACTCAAGCAAAACAAAGAAAATCTAGAAAATGACGACTACTAACTATGTAATATAAAATAGGTCAACTCGGTAAGTTTATCTAGTATAAATCAATTCTCCAATGTCGTCGTGACTTTAATTAACCAAGTTTGACATTACAATATTTTATAAGTTTTATGTCTCGTTATAATTCGTGTAATTATTAGCTTTTGGCTTATTGAACATTTGTGTCCGATCCGTGTTTAATATATTATACCGTCCTGTCCCAAAATGTCTAATAACGTCCATCGTCCAATACCGTAAATCCAATAACGATCAATACTTGTCCAATGTCCAAATATATATTTAGTCCGGTAAATATTCATCCTAGCTCAAACTAAGTATCAAATCCCCAAGAGCTATCCAAAATACACCAACGTCACCAAGGCTAAATTAATTCATTCAAGTTAGTTCATAATCTTTGACCAAAAAAATGTCAACACAATCATAATATATAACAACACATATACTCTCTTGAGCTTTGACTCAAAACCAAATAAATAAACAGACTAACACTCTCTATTACCCATTGGGCTTCGGCCCACTTATTATCAAACACCCATGAACTCATAAGCAACCAAACAGACCCTAATACATGGGCTATTAAACTCATTTCATCCCAACCCAAATGCATCCTAAAAGAAAAGACACCCTTGCTGGAAATTAAGTTGGGAAGAGGTGGACAGGGAACCCTCTCGAGTTTGGTTGCACCAAACCGAGAGTCGTTAGGCACCCTCTTGGGTGTAAACTTCAAACCGAGACTAAAACACAACAACAACAGTGAATAACAAATTGACCAAAAATCCAAATCAAGGTCCGAGAATAGAATAGGCCATAATAGCTTAAACTGAGTACGCATAAACTCAACACAATTGAACACCCTTGTGTTTCCTTTGTTGCACTGAGAACCAAAACAACCACAACACAGACACGAGCTTAATATAAACCAAATAAGTCACAAGTTATATAGGTTATAAGCTCAAAATGAGAAAGTCGACACAATGAACACAAGGCCATGCTACCTTGCGGTTTCTTGTGGTGAACCACGCACAACAAAACACACCCTTAACTAAGCTTATCCGAAATAAATCCAAACCGGATCCAACACGTACAGGTTTAACCCGACCCGTGAGCAACCAAGACCATAATCACTATCAATAGGTTCTTACCACACGAAACAACAACAGAATCAAAACGTTATCAAACTTGTTAACAATATGTTTTATCTTATTTGAATCCACAAAAACCTTAACACATCAAAATATATACGCTCGGTAATTAAATAAGTAAAACGAGATGTGGTTTTTACCATACCACACGGATAACGAGAGAGTGAGAGGAAGAAAGAGATGAAGGAGACGGTGGTGGTGACAGCCGTGGTGGTTGTGGTGTCCTTCGGACCAAAACAATACCCTAAACAGCTCCAAAACACCCGATCTAAAATGTCTTCAAATCTCATGTGCATTAGCTGAAGTTGACGCACCTAGCGCAAGTTGATTCATCTGTTGTGATACTAAACCAACAATTTTGTTTTCTTTATAACTCCAACGGATATTGTTGCTGATATTGGCTTGTATCTGTGAAACACACGTCCACAACGTTTCATTAATGGCGTCATCTTTCTTGGCTTCACCGCTCAAAAATTGGTCAATCACAGCTTGTCTTTCCGCAGAAATGTCTTTGCATTTCACGTATCGTTGTCTCAAACGTTCTTTCTTTGCCTTTGCGAGTTCAAACTTTTTGATAACGTCGACAATAGCCTTTTGTCGAGCCGCATCGTCTTGATCGCATTGCTTTTGTAACATCCCAAAAATCGGGTCCAGCGGAAGCATACATGTCATTAGGGTGCTACATAATTGGTATCACAATACTAGTACAAAGAACGGTTTTTACCTAAATCATTTAAAATAAAATTCTTTACAAAATGTGTTAAATTTACATTTTTCAAAAGTAGTGCGGAAACAGGCCCATAAAATAAGTGAAGCGGTCCCAAATATAAATATCAGAGTCGTCTATGACCATGCCCCTTGCCAAGCGCCTTCAGAAATAAGCTATCACCTAAAACCTGAAAATACATGCTAAAAGGGTCAGCTTACGCTGGTGAGTTCACAGGTTTTAGTTTAAAACAGTTTGGTCGAACCAAAAGGTTTTCGAGTTCATATCATCGTTCATAAACAAGTCAAGTTCAACGTAGGCTCACACTGCCTAAATCATCGTTCCAAAATCAAATCCGCAAATAATATCGTAATCAACACATCATGAACCGAAAATCAATCATACAAATACTACACTCATATAGTGTCACGCAAATTTATCTGTTACGCTGGCTAAGTCACAAGAGTCAAACCACAACAATAATTCCCTATAGGTGCACACTATAGTCCCACACAATTGCGGCAAATAATATTCATAAGCACGCACAAGATTGCGTCATGTAACAATAATCCCGCACAGATGCGGCTCATATAACAAATGACCTTAGCCAGCTCGCGTAACAGTGTCATAAACCACAATCACAATTTCAGGGCATGCTAATAAACAGGTAAGCACATAACGCATTCAAGTAACCAGGTTAGATATATCAGCCAAACAGTACGTTGGAGAAAACTAATCACGTTTCAAGTGAAACAAGTATTGAGTTTAAGTAGAAATGAGCATGCATTCTCCCCCAAAAATAGTTAGAAAACAGGTAAAAGTAGGGGCCATGAACTCGCCTTAGCCACAACAATGCAAAGATCACAACTGACACGACTGGCATCGAGAAGCAAGACACAACGGTCTCAAGACATACAGCACGACGAAACATGGAGGTGCAAGCACAGCGGTACACAACGGTCTAGGATCGGCACAACCTAATACGTATACGGTTATCTCAAAATACGTCTCGCACAATAATAAAGTCTATAAAAGACAACGTGTCATAGTTTTCGTGGATTACTCGATTTCAAAACTTATCAAAAGCTTAGTTTCAACGTTTCGTGTGGTGTGGTAAGAAAACATAGAATCGACATACAACTCACGCCAAAGAGAAAAGACATCGACATAGTCGAGAACATACTGACTAGAACTCACGCCAAAGGAGGAAGACATCGACATAGTCGATAGAATACCGACATAACTCAAGCAAAACAAAGAAAATCTAGAAAATGACGACTACTAACTATGTAATATAAAATAGGTCAACTCGGTAAGTTTATCTAGTATAAATCAATTCTCCAATGTCGTCGTGACTTTAATTAACCAAGTTTGACATTACAATATTTTATAAGTTTTATGTCTCGTTATAATTCGTGTAATTATTAGCTTTTGGCTTATTGAACATTTGTGTCCGATCCGTGTTTAATATATTATACCGTCCTGTCCCAAAATGTCTAATAACGTCCATCGTCCAATACCGTAAATCCAATAACGATCAATACTTGTCCAATGTCCAAATATATATTTAGTCCGGTAAATATTCATCCTAGCTCAAACTAAGTATCAAATCCCCAAGAGCTATCCAAAATACACCAACGTCACCAAGGCTAAATTAATTCATTCAAGTTAGTTCATAATCTTTGACCAAAAAAATGTCAACACAATCATAATATATAACAACACATATACTCTCTTGAGCTTTGACTCAAAACCAAATAAATAAACAGACTAACACTCTCTATTACCCATTGGGCTTCGGCCCACTTATTATCAAACACCCATGAACTCATAAGCAACCAAACAGACCCTAATACATGGGCTATTAAACTCATTTCATCCCAACCCAAATGCATCCTAAAAGAAAAGACACCCTTGCTGGAAATTAAGTTGGGAAGAGGTGGACAGGGAACCCTCTCGAGTTTGGTTGCACCAAACCGAGAGTCGTTAGGCACCCTCTTGGGTGTAAACTTCAAACCGAGACTAAAACACAACAACAACAGTGAATAACAAATTGACCAAAAATCCAAATCAAGGTCCGAGAATAGAATAGGCCATAATAGCTTAAACTGAGTACGCATAAACTCAACACAATTGAACACCCTTGTGTTTCCTTTGTTGCACTGAGAACCAAAACAACCACAACACAGACACGAGCTTAATATAAACCAAATAAGTCACAAGTTATATAGGTTATAAGCTCAAAATGAGAAAGTCGACACAATGAACACAAGGCCATGCTACCTTGCGGTTTCTTGTGGTGAACCACGCACAACAAAACACACCCTTAACTAAGCTTATCCGAAATAAATCCAAACCGGATCCAACACGTACAGGTTTAACCCGACCCGTGAGCAACCAAGACCATAATCACTATCAATAGGTTCTTACCACACGAAACAACAACAGAATCAAAACGTTATCAAACTTGTTAACAATATGTTTTATCTTATTTGAATCCACAAAAACCTTAACACATCAAAATATATACGCTCGGTAATTAAATAAGTAAAACGAGATGTGGTTTTTACCATACCACACGGATAACGAGAGAGTGAGAGGAAGAAAGAGATGAAGGAGACGGTGGTGGTGACAGCCGTGGTGGTTGTGGTGTCCTTCGGACCAAAACAATACCCTAAACAGCTCCAAAACACCCGATCTAAAATGTCTTCAAATCTCATGTGCATTAGCTGAAGTTGACGCACCTAGCGCAAGTTGATTCATCTGTTGTGATACTAAACCAACAATTTTGTTTTCTTTATAACTCCAACGGATATTGTTGCTGATATTGGCTTGTATCTGTGAAACACACGTCCACAACGTTTCATTAATGGCGTCATCTTTCTTGGCTTCACCGCTCAAAAATTGGTCAATCACAGCTTGTCTTTCCGCAGAAATGTCTTTGCATTTCACGTATCGTTGTCTCAAACGTTCTTTCTTTGCCTTTAAGAGTTCAAACTTTTTGATAACGTCGACAATAGCCTTTTGTCGAGCCGCATCGTCTTGATCGCATTGCTTTTGTAACATCCCAAAAATCGGGTCCAGCGGAAGCATACATGTCATTAGGGTGCTACATAATTGGTATCACAATACTAGTACAAAGAACGGTTTTTACCTAAATCATTTAAAATAAAATTCTTTACAAAATGTGTTAAATTTACATTTTTCAAAAGTAGTGCGGAAACAGGCCCATAAAATAAGTGAAGCGGTCCCAAATATAAATATCAGAGTCGTCTATGACCATGCCCCTTGCCAAGCGCCTTCAGAAATAAGCTATCACCTAAAACCTGAAAATACATGCTAAAAGGGTCAGCTTACGCTGGTGAGTTCACAGGTTTTAGTTTAAAACAGTTTGGTCGAACCAAAAGGTTTTCGAGTTCATATCATCGTTCATAAACAAGTCAAGTTCAACGTAGGCTCACACTGCCTAAATCATCGTTCCAAAATCAAATCCGCAAATAATATCGTAATCAACACATCATGAACCGAAAATCAATCATACAAATACTACACTCATATAGTGTCACGCAAATTTATCTGTTACGCTGGCTAAGTCACAAGAGTCAAACCACAACAATAATTCCCTATAGGTGCACACTATAGTCCCACACAATTGCGGCAAATAATATTCATAAGCACGCACAAGATTGCGTCATGTAACAATAATCCCGCACAGATGCGGCTCATATAACAAATGACCTTAGCCAGCTCGCGTAACAGTGTCATAAACCACAATCACAATTTCAGGGCATGCTAATAAACAGGTAAGCACATAACGCATTCAAGTAACCAGGTTAGATATATCAGCCAAACAGTACGTTGGAGAAAACTAATCACGTTTCAAGTGAAACAAGTATTGAGTTTAAGTAGAAATGAGCATGCATTCTCCCCCAAAAATAGTTAGAAAACAGGTAAAAGTAGGGGCCATGAACTCGCCTTAGCCACAACAATGCAAAGATCACAACTGACACGACTGGCATCGAGAAGCAAGACACAACGGTCTCAAGACATACAGCACGACGAAACATGGAGGTGCAAGCACAGCGGTACACAACGGTCTAGGATCGGCACAACCTAATACGTATACGGTTATCTCAAAATACGTCTCGCACAATAATAAAGTCTATAAAAGACAACGTGTCATAGTTTTCGTGGATTACTCGATTTCAAAACTTATCAAAAGCTTAGTTTCAACGTTTCGTGTGGTGTGGTAAGAAAACATAGAATCGACATACAACTCACGCCAAAGAGAAAAGACATCGACATAGTCGAGAACATACTGACTAGAACTCACGCCAAAGGAGGAAGACATCGACATAGTCGATAGAATACCGACATAACTCAAGCAAAACAAAGAAAATCTAGAAAATGACGACTACTAACTATGTAATATAAAATAGGTCAACTCGGTAAGTTTATCTAGTATAAATCAATTCTCCAATGTCGTCGTGACTTTAATTAACCAAGTTTGACATTACAATATTTTATAAGTTTTATGTCTCGTTATAATTCGTGTAATTATTAGCTTTTGGCTTATTGAACATTTGTGTCCGATCCGTGTTTAATATATTATACCGTCCTGTCCCAAAATGTCTAATAACGTCCATCGTCCAATACCGTAAATCCAATAACGATCAATACTTGTCCAATGTCCAAATATATATTTAGTCCGGTAAATATTCATCCTAGCTCAAACTAAGTATCAAATCCCCAAGAGCTATCCAAAATACACCAACGTCACCAAGGCTAAATTAATTCATTCAAGTTAGTTCATAATCTTTGACCAAAAAAATGTCAACACAATCATAATATATAACAATACATATACTCTCTTGAGCTTTGACTCAAAACCAAATAAATAAACAGACTAACACTCTCTATTACCCATTGGGCTTCGGCCCACTTATTATCAAACACCCATGAACTCATAAGCAACCAAACAGACCCTAATACATGGGCTATTAAACTCATTTCATCCCAACCCAAATGCATCCTAAAAGAAAAGACACCCTTGCTGGAAATTAAGTTGGGAAGAGGTGGACAGGGAACCCTCTCGAGTTTGGTTGCACCAAACCGAGAGTCGTTAGGCACCCTCTTGGGTGTAAACTTCAAACCGAGACTAAAACACAACAACAACAGTGAATAACAAATTGACCAAAAATCCAAATCAAGGTCCGAGAATAGAATAGGCCATAATAGCTTAAACTGAGTACGCATAAACTCAACACAATTGAACACCCTTGTGTTTCCTTTGTTGCACTGAGAACCAAAACAACCACAACACAGACACGAGCTTAATATAAACCAAATAAGTCACAAGTTATATAGGTTATAAGCTCAAAATGAGAAAGTCGACACAATGAACACAAGGCCATGCTACCTTGCGGTTTCTTGTGGTGAACCACGCACAACAAAACACACCCTTAACTAAGCTTATCCGAAATAAATCCAAACCGGATCCAACACGTACAGGTTTAACCCGACCCGTGAGCAACCAAGACCATAATCACTATCAATAGGTTCTTACCACACGAAACAACAACAGAATCAAAACGTTATCAAACTTGTTAACAATATGTTTTATCTTATTTGAATCCACAAAAACCTTAACACATCAAAATATATACGCTCGGTAATTAAATAAGTAAAACGAGATGTGGTTTTTACCATACCACACGGATAACGAGAGAGTGAGAGGAAGAAAGAGATGAAGGAGACGGTGGTGGTGACAGCCGTGGTGGTTGTGGTGTCCTTCGGACCAAAACAATACCCTAAACAGCTCCAAAACACCCGATCTAAAATGTCTTCAAATCTCATGTGCATTAGCTGAAGTTGACGCACCTAGCGCAAGTTGATTCATCTGTTGTGATACTAAACCAACAATTTTGTTTTCTTTATAACTCCAACGGATATTGTTGCTGATATTGGCTTGTATCTGTGAAACACACGTCCACAACGTTTCATTAATGGCGTCATCTTTCTTGGCTTCACCGCTCAAAAATTGGTCAATCACAGCTTGTCTTTCCGCAGAAATGTCTTTGCATTTCACGTATCGTTGTCTCAAACGTTCTTTCTTTGCCTTTGCGAGTTCAAACTTTTTGATAACGTCGACAATAGCCTTTTGTCGAGCCGCATCGTCTTGATCGCATTGCTTTTGTAACATCCCAAAAATCGACATACGTCTCGCACAATAATAAAGTCTATAAAAGACAACGTGTCATTGTTTTTGTGGATTACTCGATTTCAAAACTTATCAAAAGCTTAGTTTCAACGTTTCGTGTGGTGTGGTAAGAAAACATAGAATCGACATACAACTCACGCCAAAGAGAAAAGACATCGACATAGTCGAGAACATACTGACTAGAACTCACGCCAAAGGAGGAAGACATCGACATAGTCGAGAGAATACCGACATAACTCAAGCAAAACAAAAAAAATCTAGAAAATGACGACTACTAACTATGTAATATAAAATAGGTCAACTCGGTAAGTTTATCTAGTATAAATCAATTCTCCCATGTCGTCGTGACTTTAATTAACTAAGTTTGACATTACAATATTTTATAAGTTTTATGTCTCGTTATAATTCGTGTAATTATTAGCTTTTGGCTTATTGAACATTTTGTGTCCGATCCGTGTTTAATATATTATACCGTCCTGTCCCAAAATGTCCAATAACGTCCATCGTCCAATACCGTAAATCCAATAACGATCAATACTTGTCCAATGTCCAAATATATATTTAGTCCGGTAAATATTCATCCTAGCTCAAACTAAGTATCAAATCCCCAAGAGCTATCCAAAATATACCAACGTCACCAAGGCTAAATTAATTCATTCAAGTTAGTTCATAATCTTTGACCAAAAAAATGTCAACACAATCATAATATATAACAACACATATACTCTCTTGAGCTTTGACTCAAAACTAAATAAATAAACAGACTAACACTCTCTATTACCCATTGGGCTTCGGCCCACTTATTATCAAACACCCATGAACTCATAAGCAACCAAACGGACCCTAATACATGGGCTATTAAACTCATTTCATCCCAACCCAAATGCATCCTAAAAGAAAAGACACCCTTGCTGGAAATTAAGTTGGGAAGAGTTGGACAGGGAACCCTCTCGAGTTTGGTTGCACCAAACCGAGAGTCGTTAGGCACCCTCTTGGGTGTAAACTTCAAACCGAGACTAAAACACAACAACAACAGTGAATAACAAATTGACCAAAAATCCAAATCAAGGTCCGAGAATAGAATAGGCCATAATAGCTTAAACTGAGTACGCATAAACTCAACACAATTGAACACCCTTGTGTTTCCTTTGTTGCACTGAGAACCAAAACAACCACAACACAGACACGAGCTTAATATAAACCAAATAAGTCACAAGTTATATAGGTTATAAGCTCAAAATGAGAAAGTCGACACAATGAACACAAGGCCATGCTACCTTGCGGTTTCTTGTGGTGAACCACGCACAACAAAACACACCCTTAACTAAGCTTATCCGAAATAAATCCAAACCGGATCCAACACGTACATGTTTAACCCGCCCCGTGAGCAACCAAGACCATAATCACTATCCATAGGTTCTTACCACACGAAACAACAACAGAATCAAAACGTTATCAAACTTGTTAACAATATGTTTTATCTTATTTGAATCCACAAAAACCTTAACACATCAAAATATATACGCTCGGTAATTAAATAAGTAAAACGAGATGTGGTTTTTACCATACCACACGGATAACGAGAGAGTGAGAGGAAGAAAGAGATGAAGGAGACGGTGGTGGTGACAGCCGTGGTGGTTGTGGTGTCCTTCGGACCAAAACAATACATTAAACAGCTCCAAAACACCCGATCTAAAATGTCTTCAAATCTCATGGATTTATACAAATCTTTACAAAAAGTGGTGGTGGTAGCGCGTTGTGGTGGTGGAGGGTGTCCCTGAAGCGCGTGATGTCTCAAAAGAAGATGAGGGAGTCATGGGGTGAAGATGGGTGGTAGCGGTGTGGAACGGCAATGGACGGTGAGGGTGGCCGGAGGTGGCCGGAATTTGGTGGCCGGTCATGTGGCAGCGGCGGCTGCTATGTGAGAAGAAGACAATACCCTCGATTAGTTATAATAGGCTTTATATAGGGGAAGCCAAAGGTTATGAAAAACCCCAGGGGCCAAAACTGCCACATCTAAATTCTAAGGGCGGCGGTGGAACTTTAATCCAGGGACCCATATTGTAATTTCTGCTATCTTTCACGAAATGAGACTCAGTGCTCATTTAGGTTAGTAAACGATTGATTCAAGACACGGGAATTACGCCATTGCGCTCAGAATAATTTTTCCAATCAAAATGACTATTCATACGCCTCGTTTCTCACAAATAATAAAATAATCAAATCAAATTGTCGGTTGTGCCAGTACGCGTTGTGTACAAATTCCACGTTTCGCGAGATAACTTCACGTTTTATGGTCAAATGAGTTCGAAAATGTTCGTAAATGAAAAACATGGATAATTCCTCATAAAAGTATATTCGGAAAATTACGGGGTATTACAGTCTCACCTCCTTAAACGGAATCGCGTCCTCATGATTCAATTGAAGTTACCCGTTACGGTTGAACAGGGATGAGCATATACACATGAGGATTCATCCTCACATTCCCACGTGGATTCAGGACTTTTTCGAGAGCTTCGACGAACTTTGTCGATAAGGATGCGACTTTACTAAAGTTGTTTGATTTCACGGTACATGATTTCGATGGGTTTCTCAACAAGGTTTAAACATTCATCAATCTGGATTTCTCCCGGAGGAATAGTGGTTGCCTCATCGACAGGTCATTTCTTCACTTTGCCCAGAAAATGTTGCGAACACTGCTGAGTCCTGACGGTAGCTCGAGTCTGTGAGTTGCTGGTCCAACTCTAGCAAGGATTTCAAAAGGATCAATATAGCGAGAATTTAGGTTTCCACGTTTACTAAACGTATCACACCTTCTCATGGTGAATCTTTAAGCATAATATAAGCTTTAACTGGGAATTCAACATGTTTACGTCATTTGTCAGCATACTCTTCTGACGATTCTTGAGCAGCTTGCAACTCGGTTCTAATCTGAACGATCTTTTCGGTAGTCTCATTAACAAGTTCAGAGTCAGTAAGTTGGGTATCCCCAACTCCTACCCATCAAGTCAGCGGTCGGCACATGCGACCATAAGGTGCCTCGTACGATGCTGTTGAGATACTGGAGTCGTATGTATCGTCATAAGAGGATGTGGCCAGCGGAAGGTGTCTATCCCAACCATTGCCACACACTATTATTCAGGTGGAGGTGCGAGATTCGCTCTTGAAGTCTAGCTTCTGATATAGCAGCAGGAACACTCACAAAATGATTTATGAAATGATTTGTGAAGCAGCTTATAGGATAATAGGGAAACAATTTATCATTTGTAGTAAAGTCAAATTTTTGATTTTTAGTTTGATTCGTGACATCGTAACAAGCAACAAAACGTTTTATGAAATCGTTTTGCTAAATGATTTGTAGAAAGTTTACGGGGCAACAGGAAAGCGGTTCGCCATTTATAAAATGGTAGTAAGATCAAAATTTTGATTTTTGCAAAATAGTAGTAAAACATTTTGTAGGATGACCGCAAATGGTCGATGGAAAAATCAAACGCAGTTTGTAAATTAATGGCAAAACAGTTTATTATCCTATAAGAGGTTAGCAAAGATAACTGGTATTCCCGAGGGACGAGAGAAAAGTTCGGTGATTGCCCCAAGGAACGCGGTTCAGGTTACTCCTTAATGTCTTAAAATTTTTGTTAGGCGCGGAATCTCTCTGCCAACTAGAGAGTTTAGCGAGTTCAGAGTACAACTCTGAGGGAAAATATTGATTACTATTAGCAATCAGTTGATTGAATCAGTAGAGTACATAGCACTTAAAGCGGAAGGCACAACATTGATTGAACATCTTCGATTGCACAACATCGATTGTGCACAAGGCTTAAAGTAGTTGTGACTGTAACAAGGCCACAACAAAACAAGGCCGAATAACAAATCCAAATCCAGGATGACGTCCAAAATCACAAAATCAAACAGTTCAAATTCAATCAGATTCAAGACCAAACCAAACATAGTCAATATCGAATCCAAACGTAGCCAAAAATTAAATCTCAAACGTGGCCAAAATCAAATCCAAACGTGGCCAAAATCAAATCCAAAAGTGGCAAAAATTGAATCCAAACGTGGCCAAAATCATATCCAAACGTGGCCAAAATCGATTCCAAACGTTCCAGTAAGCTCGGACGGGCTTATAACGCTCTTAAGGGGTTACAAATAAGGAACTCGGATTCAAACGGTGCCAATCGGGTCTAACCCGACCCGATGCAAATTACGGCCAGACGGCGACAAACAGGAATTCCATAATATGGAGAAGTATAGCGGTGCCGGGAGCATTACGGTTCATGCGGTGTTGTGATGCCAGTGTGTAGTGTGTGTGGAAGTAAGATTTCATGTCCGTGTATACACGCAAAACTATACCATTTCCAAAATCAGAAACCAGCCCAGACAAAATTCCATTATAACTACTCCAAGTATTGCAAAATTCACCTCTGAGTCGGACATAGGTGATCAGGCTATGTCCCACTGTCCCTAGTTGAATATAGGTGATCAGTCTATATTCACCCGAGGTTCAATGAATTTTGGAATACTCAGCCTAGTTATACTAGCAGTATGTCCTTTACATCTAAAATTATTCCCAAAATCACGACAAGTGTACGAACTCGACATTCAATAGTGAGATTACGCAAGGAAATAGCGTAACTCTGTGACAGGTACGGTGCGTTCATAAACATATGAAAATGCTTATAGTGAACAGCTAAAACAGGCGGATATAAAATATCCAATAGTCAGGCACACATCTCAACAAATATATCAATTATCTCGTCAAACAATTCGTCAAATATATCATGAACATCTCATCAATTATATACTCAAACAAAATCATATGCGAGGCATCGGCTTGGCAGGCAGGCACGTGGCGGTCATAGGTGTAAGTTTTCATAAAAGTGGTTATAGTCCAGGTTTTCGAAAATAAACTCAGTTCTTTATAACCTAGGCTCTGATACCAATCTGTAACACCCCGAAAATCAGGTCCAGCGGAAGCATACATGTCATTAGGGTGCTACATAATTGGTATCACAACACTAGTACAAAGAACGGTTTTTACCTCAATCAATTAGAATAAAATTCTTTACAAAAAGTGTTAAATTTACATTTTTCAAAAGTAGTGCGGAAACAGGCCCATAAAATAAGTGAAGCGGTCCCAAATATAAATATCAGAGTCGTCTATGACCATGCCCCTTGCCAAGCGCCTTCAGATATAAGCTATCACCTAAAACCTGAAAATACATGCTAAAAGGGTCAGCTTACGCTGGTGAGTTCACAGGTTTTAGTTTAAAACGGTTTGGTCGAACCAAAAGGTTTTCGAGTTCATATCATCGTTCACAAACAAGTCAAGTTCAACTTAGGCTCACACTGCCTAAATCATCGTTCCAAAACCAAATTCGCAAATAATATCGTAATTAACACATCATGAACAGAAATCAATCATACAAATACTACACTCATATAGTGTCACGCAAATTTATCTGTTACGCTGGCTAAGTCAAAAGAGTCAAACCACAACAATAATTCCCTATAGGTACACACTATAGTCCCGCACAATTGCGGCAAATAATATTCATAAGCACGCACAAGATTGCGTCATGTAACAATAATCCCGCACAGATGCGGCTCATATAACAAATGACCTTAGCCAGCTCGCGTAACAGTTTCATGAACCACAATTACAATTTCAGGCCATGCTAATAAACAGGTAAGCACATAACGCATTCAAGTAACCAGGTTAGATATATCAGCCAAACAGTACGTTGGAGAAAACAAATCACGTTTCAAGTTAAACAAGTATTGAGTTTAAGTAGAAATGAGCATATATTCTCCCCCAAAAATAGTTAGAAAACAGGTAAAAGTAGGGCCCATGAACTCACCTTAGCCACAGCAATGCAAAGATCAAAACTGACACGACTGGCATCGAGAAGCAAGACACAACGGTCTCAACACATACAGCACGACGAAACAGGAAGGTGCAAGCACAGCGGTCTAGGATCGGCACAACCTAATATGTATACGGTTATCTCAAAATACGTCTCGCACAATAATAAAGTCTATAAAAGACAACGTGTCATAGTTTTCGTGGATTACTCGATTTCAAAACTTATCAAAATCTTAGTTTCAACATTTCGTGTGGTGTGGTAAGAAAACATAGACACGACATACAACTCACGCCAAAGAGAAAAGACATCGACATAGTCGAGAACATACTGACTAGAACTCATGCCAAAGGAGGAAGACATCGACAAAGTCGAGAGAATACCGACATAACTCAAGCAAAACAAAGAAAATCTAGATAATGACGACTACTAACTATGTAATATAAAATAGGTCAACTCGGTAAGTTTAACTAGTAGAAATCAATTCTCCCATGTCGTCGTGACTTTAATTAACTAAGTTTGACATTACAATATTTTATAAGTTTTATGTCTCGTTATAATTCGCGTAATTATTAGCTTTTGGCTTATTGAACATTTTGTGTCCGATCCGTGTTTAATATATTAAATTCTTAATATATTATACCGTCCTGTCCCAAAATGTCCAATAACGTCCATCGTCCAATACCGTAAATCCAATAACGATCAATACTTGTCCAATGTACAAATATATATTTAGTCCGGTAAATATTCATCCTAGCTCAAACTAAGTATCAAATCCCCAAGAGCTATCCAAAATATACCAACATCACCAAGGCTAAATTAATTCATTCAAGTTCGTTCATAATCTTTGACCAAAAAAAATGTTAACACAATCATAATATATAACAACACATATACACTCTTGAGCTTTGACTCAAAACCAAATAAATAAACAGACTAACACTCTCTATTACCCATTGGGCTTCGGCCCACTTATTATCAAACACCCATGAACTCATAAGCAACCAAACGGACCCTAATACATGGGCTATTAAACTCATTTCATCCCAACCCAAACGCATCCTAAAAGAAAAGACACCCTTGCTGGAAATTAAGTTGGGAAGAGTTGGACAGGGAACACTCTCGAGTTTGGTTACACCAAACCGAGAGTCGTTAAGCACCCTCTTGGGTGTAAACTTCAAACCGAGACTAAAACACAACAACAACAGTGAATAACAAATTGACCAAAAATCCAAATCAAGGTCCGAGATTAAAATAGGCCATAATAGCTTAAACTGAGTACGCATAAACTCAAAACAATTGAACACCCTTGTGTTTCCTTTGTTGCACCGAGAACCAAAACAACCACAACACAGACACGAGCTTAATATAAACCAAATAAGTCACAAGTTATAAAGGTTATAAGCTCAAAATGAGCAAGTCGACACAATGAACACAAGGCCATGCTACCTTGTGGTTTCTTGTGGTGAACCACGCACAACAAAACACACCCTTAACTAAGCTTATCCAAAATAAATCCAAACCGGATCCGACACGTACGGGTATAACCAGACCCTTGAGCAATGAAGACTATAATCACTATCCATAGGTTCTTACCACACGAAATGTTAGGAATTAAATATGAGTTGATATTGACAAAATATGAAAGATGGAGGAGACTTATGAAGACAAAGATGAAGGACCTTAATTGTCATATTTATAGTCTTTGTAACCCTAATCCTCTAATATATAAAGAGGATAAGGCGTAGGTTTATAATATACAAGAATTAAAGATGTAATTCCAGGAAAAAGTGTGTGTGTGTTCTAGGCATCAAGTTCCTACAATAGATGCCTAGGTTTTGTAATGTTAGAGAGTAGAGATGATGGCGAAGAAAAACCTTGTTCTCAATAATAATGATAGTTTGATTTTCCGCTGCGTAGTACATGTTTATTTATTATGATTGTGTTAATTCCTAGATGCATGAGGTCTAACAAACCTGAGCTAAACGATCTTAACAAGTGGCATCAGAGACAGGTTGCTCGTGATCTAGGATCTTTAAGGTTTTTCGAAGAAAAGAAAACCAAATTCGAATCTGTTATAAATTTTCGCAACTTTCTGCAGTGCAGTTTTGCAACGACGATATCTCTTTCGTTAACCGTTGGATCATGCTGAAATTTTTACTGGAGGTTCTTGGCATATCAAGGGAGATTCTGACTGAAGGGATCTTCATTCTGAGCACTCAGTAAAAAGATATGAATTTTCTAAAAATCTGCTGCAGAAAAGAAAGTAGGTTGAATTTTTGATGTTTTTCTTGATTCAACTTCCTTGATTTGGTTCTATTCTTGTTACATCATTGTGGAAGTTGGTTTTTCTGTTCTTTGATGTCGATAACACGCATATGGAAGCAGCTTTTGATTAAATTCACCGTTAGGGTTTCCTGAATTTTCTAACCGAAACCCTAGATCCTTATGGCTTATGTTGATCTGATTTTTGCTGCTGATTTATGTTATTATGATGTTATCTGGTCTTGATCGTGCATACTACTCCTTATTTGCTGATCAACGTGGTTTATGGTGTTAGTAATATGGCTGATCAGTAATGAATACGAGTTGAAGCTTCATGTTAGGGTCTTCTAAACCCTAGATTGGTTGTGTTTCTAACCATTCGATCTACAACAGTTGGTACTGTCCATGCTTCTCGTTTAGTACTGATGATTTTCACAAGGTACTGCTCGTGTTCGATTAATAGCAGTTAGTACGGCTTTCAAAGGAGGTGTTTGTACTGCCCGTTCAGTTTGTATTGTTGGTCGAACAGTTTGTGCTGCTACGTTTCGACTTGGTACTGTTCGATATATTCTTGTTCTTCATTAATACTGTCCAGTTTGGAATTGTGTACTGCTTGTTTATTCGAACAGGTGATGGTTGATCATATATTGTTATTCTTGCAATCATTGAACCTCGTACTGAAGAAAATCAAGTGGGACGTTGAATATTACTTATTTCTTGGACGGTGCCTGGTATTTCACGTTATGTACATGCGTGATTTAATGAGTCGATATTCTTTTATATAATGGGTCGGTGCCCAAGTATGCATGGTAATTAGATGGTGATCTCTTTCTATTTCATTCACATGGGTTGGTACTGATATTTTATGTGAAGGATATGTTAAGTGAAGTCACTACATGATGATGATTTAAATTATTCTAATTTGTGACGTCGGTATACATGCATATAATACAGTGGACGATGGACTTGATTATAAGGTGAGATTACTTTTGGACGACTCATGCTTTGATCTATTTGATTTATCTTATTTGTTATTATGGGACGGTGGCTCAGTCAGGCATGATGTAATATTATTGTACATGTGCAAGAATCACTTTTTGTATTGTAATTACATGTGCTGATGAAAGGGTTTTCATCAAGTCAGTACATGGTCGCATGAGATACACAAAGTGAGGGGAAGAGATACTTTGATTTGGAACATGGTGGTTCCAACACACACACGGGAAGAGACACACACACAGTGAGATTTGATTTTTGGATTTGGTTTTTATGTTCGTTCAAAGTTTAAAGGCTCGGTTTTTATTTTTATTGGCGAAGTGGATTCGTTGTTACTTATTTGACGGTGTAGTGGAATTTTTCAAGTTGTAACACACTTTAAAGATAACTTGTTCGTTCGTTCAGGTGACTAAGGATTGACAAACACTTGAAGGAGTTACGTTATTGTGTTCAGTGTTTATTGTCAAGAGATTGCAATCTCCTTATACGTTAAGTATACGTTCGAAGTCGTATTTAGTACAAGATATAGGACACAAGGTTGGTTTATTCTACTTCAGCATCGAATTGGTAATGGTTGATTTTCTTCTTCAATACATACAGCCTACAAAATTGAAGATTCAAGAAATGGTTAACATATAGGTTTCAGGGGAAGCTTAATGTTTAAATGTTTACCATTTATATGCTACATCGAGGTGAATATTTTTACTAATGCTCTTGTTATTACTACGGCTGATTTTGATTTCTACTGTTTCAAGTTCATTTTTAGTGCGGAAAACTTAATGGTGGGTAATTTGAAACATTGGAAAGATGGATTGGACGTGGGGTATTGATTTGTGGTTGTGAAGATCAAAGTTGCATATTTTTGTTCCCTATTTGATGATGACAAAAAGGGGAAGAGTATTTATATTGTAAATTGCAGCTTGAAGATCCTTGATGATATGCATGGCTTAAGGGGAAGACGACATCTTTCATTCATACTTGGTTTTGTCATATCAACTAGGGGAAGATTGTTAGGAATTAAATATGAGTTGATATTGACAAAATATGAAAGATGGAGGAGACTTATGAAGACAAAGATGAAGGACCTTAATTGTCATATTTGTAGTCTTTGTAACCCTAATCCTCTATTATATAAAGAGGATAAGGCGTAGGTTTTTAATATACAGGAATTAAAGATGTAATTCCAGGAAAAGGGGTGTGTGTGTTCTAGGCATCAAGTTCCTACATTAGATGCCTAGGTTTTGTATTGTTAGAGAGTAGAGATGATAGCGAAGAAAAACCTTCTTCTCAATAATAATGATAGTTTGATTATTCCGCTGCGTAGTACATGTTTATTCATTATTATTGTGTTAATTCCTAGATGAGGTCTAACAAACCTGAGCTAAACGATCTTAACACGAAACAACAACAGAATCAAAATGTTATCAAACTTGTTAACAATATGTTTTATCTTATTTGAATCCACAAAAACCTTAACACATCAAAATATATACGCTCGGTAATTAAATAAGTAAAACGAGATGTGGTTTTTACCATACCACACGGACAACGAGAGAGTGAGAGGAAGAAAGAGATGAAGGAGACGGTGGTGGTGACAGCCGTGGTGGTTGTGGTGTCCTTCAGACCAAAACAATACCCAAAACAGCTCCAAAACACTCGATCTAAAATGTCTTCAAATCTCATGGATTTATACAAATCTTGACCAAAAGTGGTGGTGGTAGCGCGTTGTGGTGGTGGAGGGTGTCCTTGAAGCGCGTGATGTCTCAAAAGAAGATGAGGGAGTCATGTGGTGAAGGTGGGTGGTAGCGGTGTGGAACGGCAGTGGACGGTGAGGGTGGCCGGAGGTGGCCGGAATTTGGTGGCCGGTCATGTGGCAGCGGCGGCTGCTATGTGAGAAGGAGACAATACCCTCGATTAGTTATAATAGGCCTTATATAGAGGAAGCCAAAGGTTATGAAAAACCCTAGGGGCCAAAACTGCCACATCTAAAGTCTAGGGGCGGCGGTGGAACTTTAATCCAGGGACCCATATTGTAATTTCTGCTATCTTTCACGAAATGAGACTCGGGGCTCATTTAGGTTAGTAAACAATCGATTCAAGACACGGGAATTACGCCATTGCGCTCAGAATAATTTTTCCAATAAAAAAGACTATTCATACGCCTCGTTTCTCACAAATAATAAAATAATCAAATCAAATCGTCGGTTGTGCCAATACGCGTTGTGTACAAATTTCACGTTTCGCGAGATAACTTCACGTTTTATGGTCAAATGAGTTCGAAAATGTTCGTAAATGAAAAACATGGATAATTCCTCATAAAAGTATATTCGAAAAATTACGGGGTATTACAGTTTTTTAATATACACTTGCATTTCTTCAACGGAATGGGAGAGACGACAAGCCATAATATGTAGGGTTTATAATTATTGCTTGTTTAAAGTGTGAAAATGAGTTAAGTGTGAAAATATTGGGTAAAGTGGTATTGTATTTATAGAGGAGTTAAAATTTAATTAAATAATAATAATAATAATAATAATAATAATAATAATAATAATAATAATAATAATAATAATAATAATAATAATAATAATAAAAGCCTTACCATTACCCCCCAATGGCTGTGTTTTGAAAATATTTTGTATTTGAAAATCTTACCGTTGAGTTCAAAAATGATCTTTTCTATTTTATTTATTTATTTATTTATTTTGTCCTTGCTACGTTCCAACGCACGTTGGTATACCAACGTGCCTTTCAACGCCAACGTAATGCAAGAGGGCTCGGAGTAGGAAACATGCGTTAACATATGCCACATAGACCATAACGCAGCTCGTGCGTTACCACTCCTTTTGCTCTTAGACACTTAACTGAAAATCCTTTTTTTCTACAAGGAAACTGCTTTTCATATCCTTTGTTATATGTTTAAATTATCATTTTATCAAATGATTTGTGCGTAATTTATGAGCCTCACTCTTTTTCATTGATGTGCTTCTCGATCCTTCTTAAATAAACAAACAATTCTATAGATTTCACCACAAACCATATTCAGTAATTTTATCTCTTATAATATCAAATGGCTTGTGTACTAATGATACGTCTTGATGTGTGAGAAGCTCCCAACTAAAATAGGGTTATGGGTTCAACTCTTGCTTATAACATGTGAGATAGTTATATTGTAAGATGGTTAATTCCGTTCTAAAAAAATAAAAAATTATATCTCTTATAACTTAGAAATATTGAACATGTTAAAAGAAAGTATTTAAAAGACCGTGTGACTTAGCTAGTATAAAAGAGAGGAAATGCACCCGTGCGTTGCTGCGGAACATTTCGGAAATTTTAGCTTTAGAATTAGACAGCGTAATACAAAACAAAAGATTGTTCGTTTGTTTTTTCCCCGTGAGCTAAAATGTAACGTCCCACCTACTCAGACTACAATATTGTCCGCTTTTCCCCCAGGCTCACGGCTTTGTTTTTGTGGCCTCATGTGAAGACTTCCTGGCAGGTCACCTAAGCCAGTACTACTCTCACATGAGCACGCTTAACTGCCAGTTCCGGAGAGCTCCACCCACAGTAGACCACAAAACGTGTTGTTTCATTGTAAGGTGAATGTTAACTTATGTCCCTAGCATCTCCCTTGTGTGTCAGCCGATGTGTGGATGGCTATCTCTATGATACACCACTCTTCTCACCCCCTCAATAGAACTCAATGTCCTCATTGAGTGGGAGCCACACACCCTGGACATTCGACCAAGGGTTCGCTCTGATACCACTTGTAACATCCCGCCTACTCAGACCACAATATTTTCCGCTTTTCCCGCAGGCTCAGGGCTTTGTTTTTGTGGCTTCATACGAATACTTCCCGGCAGGTCACCCAAGCTAGTACTACTCTCACATGAGCACACTTAACTGCCAGTTCCAGAGAACTCCACCCGCAGTAGACCACAAAACGCGTTGTTTCATTGTAAGATGAATGTTAACTTATGTCCCTAGCATCTCCCATGTGTGTCAGCCGATGTGAGGATGGCTATCTCTATGATACACACAATCCTCTTCAATTTCTATGTGGAAGAAATCAGCCACTTTCCCTGTTTGCATCTCACCATCGAATAAAAAAAAACAAATGACAACTGGAAATATTTAAGCTTAATATCGTTCACTAGGATTTGATTAGTTTTTCTTAAACGTGAGTTGAATATAAAATCGAGCTTTGTTAATGATTCTAATAGCAAGCAAATAATGATGATGATGTAAATTCAATATATTAAAACTACACTTGCCTAGACTAGTTTGCACAATCCACTTGATATGATTATGACAATGGTTCAAATCGATTATGCTCAATAAATTAGATGGTGTTCTAATTGGATTAGTTGATGTACTAATCTTCTTGTTTTCAACACTTTCAATCCTTGTCAAGATTTTAAGATGACAAAAACAATATTAAGTTTTGATCAAACAACACTAACACAATTCAATCACTTGATTCGCTATCGTTTCACAAGTAATTGACAACCACACTTTTAGTTTTCTAAGTTTAACCAAGTTACCTATGAAATGATCAATACATAAGGCAACACCTTCATAGACAAAGGTTTACTATTGATTGAATAACAATGACTCTTTCGACCTATTACACTATTAACAATCAACCTAAGTCGATAACTCTTTTGTTTATGAAAACTTCAAAGTACAATTCGATCTTAGTATTAGCTTTTCATTGAACTAGAACCATAGAATCACAATCAATCAATACTCATCTACAAACATCATCTAGGCAAGTGCACAAGGCACTTAGCCACTCATGGCAAACAAAGAAATAACCACAGAAAATTTATCACTTGAAAACATGATTAAGAAGTCTTACAAAAGTTGTAATAATGATTACAAGAGTTAGGAACAATTATGAGATGATCAACAATGATTCCTTTGATGATTATGATGATGAATGATAGATGTAAGCTCACTTCTTCCTGCGTTTTCTTCCCTTGTAGCCTTCTTGAGAGAGTAAATTGATTATGAGATTGTAGATGATAGTATTTCTTAGTTGTTGTAGGATAATGTGTGTCTTCTCTTTAACCAAGCATACTTATTAATAAAATGACTCCCCTTGGCCACCAAGCAATTTTTTTGTGCACAAAGTGTCATTAAAATCTGGACTTTGAAGTAATTGAGGTGTACTGACAACCCACATGAAGAGTTAGTTCATTAAAGATAGTCATTAAGAGTGCCAGAAGTTGCATCAACCCAAGGTTGAAGTCTCAACCTGAGGTTCAGTTCCAGCCCAGGGTTTGGAGTAAGGTTGGCATGACATTGTTGAACCTTGGGTTGAGCTTGAGCCTTAGATGTATTTCTTGAACCTTTGGTTGAGGAAGCAAGGCATAATTCTTTGCATGTAACTTCTCATTCATTTCATCAACACTTGATCTTTTCTTGAACTCGGAAATCTTTGTAACTTGATTCTTTATCTTTGATGATCTTTTCCGAGGTCTTTATTATGGGTAGAATCTTTCGTTGTGCATAAGCTCTTGATTTAGCGTCTTTTCCTCATCTTTCTAGCTATTCTCTTGGACTTGATTGTACCTAAACCTGAACACATCTTTTATACCTTTTAAACGTAAAATGTTCACAAATACAACCAAATACAATGCACAATCATAGAAATAACGCAACTAAAACATGTACAAAATGAGCGTTGGAAAAAAGACATTAAGTTAATCGCGTGCTTGTAATTCTAATTCAATTTTAAACAATTAAAAAATAATAATTAGCTATCTATTACTTAACTATTGCTTGTAAAAAAATAAATGATAAAAAAAGTAACAATAATAACAAACTAATTAACGAGAATTCTTACAACAATCAAGTGACCAATCATAATAAATGATAATAATTATTTGTAATAAACACAATCATGACAATAATCAAGTGACCGATCATAATAAATTATAATGATTATTTGTAATAAACACAATTATGACAACAATCAAGTGACCAATCAATATAAATGAGAATGATTGGTCTATGGTGGGGTGACTCTCCTATATGGTAGGGAAATGAAGACTTTTGATATGTTTTATGCTTAGGTTTTATTATGTGGGTCTCATGTTGAAGACATCGCTGCTATATGGTAGCGAATTGATATATATATATATATATATATATATATATATATATATATATATATATATATATATATATATATAGTGTAGGGTTATTTTCAGAACCAAAAAAAGGTCGAGAACTGCGAGAACCGATCTTAGCCTTCTATTTTTTGATCAATGGTTGAAAACACTAATGGCATAAATGTAATAAACTGAAACTCTTGGCTACATTATATAAGTGATGAAAGGGCATTATAGGGATTTAATATTACTCCCTAGAAAAGTGCCTGACATCAAATAAACCACCCCATTTAATACGGATTTAATACTCATTATTAGGGTAAAAATAAACCCACGATCATTTTCTCTATCATACTTAGACCATGCGTAATGGGGCGTTTTAAGCCCCTATAACGCCCCAAAAAGCCCCATAACGCCCCAATCACCAATACATGCAGGCGCTATAGATCAAAAAACATGATAGGGCGTTATATTGATAGCGCCTTTGCCCACTGACATATATATTAATTTATTACTTTACTTTGTGCAGTTTGTTTCTTTTCATACTAGTTTTAGCTTTTTGTTTGTCTCCATCCACAACATATATATTAATTTATTACTTTACTTTTCATAAAGGAATTAAATTGAATGACACATGGCGCAAAACGCCCCTACTATCACTACACCATTTTTTCAATCAAGCCCCAGCATGACCCACACTGCCACATGGCGCAAAACGCCCCACCCTCCCTTCTTTACCACTACACATGGTACTTAGATCGGAATTTCTTTCTCCCAACTGCTCCATGGCCGCCATTATGATCATCATTATATAGAAATTAAAGGTAATTGTTATTTGCTTAATTAATTCTATGGGTTTGATTCGTTTATCCATGTGATTCAATATTTGCAATGAAAAAAACAAAAAAAAACAAAAAACAAAAAAAACAAATACCATTGTTCTTTTAATCTATATATGCAGCCCATGATAAGTGAGAAAACTGACATTTTTTTTTTATCAAAAGTAATTATGTCATCATTCAGTAATTTTTTTAGTTTTGTTTTAGATTTAGTTTTGTTATAGTTTGACATAAGCATAGATAGATCAACGAATAAAATATATTTAGTTTTGAACGAATAAATATTTTTAGTTTTGTTTTAGATTTAGTTTTTTTTTTTTTTTTATCAAAAGTAATTATGTCATCATTCTGTAATATTGAACGAATAAAATGATAAAGAAGGGTGTGTGGTGAAGATAGATCAACGAAATGCACTTGTGTTCGAATGTTGAAAAAAGGTTTGAGTTATTTGACATAAGCATAGATTGTGCATATGTGTTATGCTAATATTAATTTATATTGGTTAATTCTTTTCGTATAAATGAAGTAATTAGTTGTTGTTACAGTCTACTTTTGTCAGTTAACAGATTTCAGATAATAGCTTGCAAATAAGTTATGTGTGCATATGTGTCATATAAGGTGTTAGCATATTTTGATATAAGTAAAAATTATGCATGAAAAAAGGATGGTTTTATTTATTTATTCTACATGAAAAGGATCGTTTTTTATTAATCACAAGGTAGATCTCTTTTTATTTAATCGATTTTTGGTGGTTTTTGTTCATGTAGATATGCGATTGCTAAGATAATTTACTGTTAGTTACTTAAAATATTTTTGGTAGGAGGCCTTTGTATCCCAAAAGTGTTGCTATGGTAACGTTTTCATAGCCATAGAATATGAGTTTCGTGGTTTTACATGTCTGTTATTAGTATGGAACTGTAATAGCGTATGTGTATATGTATATGTATTTAATGGCATTCATGTTATTTACAAGATAACATAAATGTGCATATGTATTTTGGGTTATTAAAGTGATAAGATTATTTAAGTACTCGTAATAACTTATGTGTAGAATCTACAAATTATGAGTACGTGTGCATATGTGTTTTGCTAGATTATGCACATATGTAGCATTATTTCTAATGATTAAATTCGTTTGCATCATTTGATATAAGAAAGGAGTGTGCATATGTGTTTTGTTATTTGTTATGATTAAATAGTTCGTTTATTAATTGTTTGTGGTTACAGGTACGAGTATGATGAGCAATATGAAGAGTGCACATGTGTTTTGTATATACTATCTAGCAACAAGATACTTATGTTAAAGATTTAAAGATTAAAGACAGAAGTACATGCCGTAAATACACGTGCACATATACATACAGAGAAATCCAGAGTGTCCAACGAGGGAAAATACATGTGCATCTGCGGCAACATATTTTCTACTTTTAAAAATTTGTATTTGAATTGTATATTACATGATTTTAAATTTTGTATATAATGTTTTTATTTTAAATTGTATTCAATACATGTAAAATACTTATGTTTGCTATTCCATGCACTACAAACACACGTAAATTTACATTATCTAAAAAAACACATATGCACCTTACCAAATACACGTAAATTAAACACTACAAACACACGTAAATTTACATCATCTAAAAAACACATATGCACCTTACTAAACATGCATGCTGGAAAAAAAAAAAAAAAAAAAAAAAAAAAAAAAAAAAAAAAAACTATTTTAAAATTAAAATAAAAAAATTGAATTCCTAAAATTTAGGAAAAAAAAAAACGTTTTTTATAAAAAAAGTAAAAAAGGAAATAAAGAAAATGTACTTTTACTATTATACCCTTTTAAATTAAATAATAAAAATTAATATCCAAAAAAATCTGATTGGTTGATGCTGGTTCTCGCAGTTCTCGACCTTTTTATGGTTCTGAAAAGAACCCTACCCTATATATATATATATATATATATATATATATATATATATATATATATATGGGAAATTATACCTACATTAAAAATGTAGCCAATTGACTACATTGTTTTTGAAAAAAGTTTTAAAAATGTACAGTTCAGTCCCTGCGATAAGTCTCTGACACATGTTTTCCTCCTGTCCCTACCCTTTTTTTTCAACGAAAATGTAGCCAATTGGCTACATTGTAATGTAGCTTTGCTTTCCCCATATATATATATATATATATATATATATATATATATATATATATATATATATATATATATATATATATATATATATATATATATGTGTGTGGGTGTGTGTGTGTGTGTGTGTGTGTGTGTGTGTGTGTGTGTGTGTGTCTGTATGTGTGTGTATATATATATATATATATATATATATATATATATATATATATATATATATACACACTAGACTTCAAAGCCCGCCCAGTGGGCGGGCATGACTTCTAATTATAATTTGGAAGGTTTTAGTTATTTTAAAATTATTTTTTAAGGACGTTTTCGTATTAGCAATCGATATTTGATTTATTTATGAAAATACATTTTTTGTATTCTAATAATATTTGAGTATGGTTTGATGTATACATTTAATTAATATAGTGTATCTTAATCATTACTAATGAAAGTCTATAGTGAACCTATACATGCTATTTTCATGTAAATATTCTGTATTTATCTTAATCATTACTAATGAAAGTCTATAGTGAACCTATACATGGTCATTTCATATTAGTTAACGAATAATAAGATATAAATGTACAAATTTCATAATAGTTGTTTATGAAAATTCATTTTTGTAATGAAATATAAAGTTGACAAGAATGCAGATATGTATTAGTCCTATAGACGGCCTCTTTATTATAATACAACTTTTTTTTTTCAATAGGTAAATAAAAATGTATAGACATGCTTATCTCGCTCATAGTTAATACAAACTATCAAGAGTTTGTACTTTCTTGATCTATGATGTCTTGCCTGTTGTTCACAATAAGTTTATTAATAATGCTAGAAGGCATAAGCGATACACATTAGTAGCTATAACCTACAATTATTTACATTTGAATTTTCTAATAATAACCAAAATACAGTAAAAGTTACTCTCCGTATATAGAACCAGCCAACATTGTGCTAAACATATCTGTAGCTACAATACAACACACATGTAATAATAGTATCGTCTATAGCAACGGCCCTTAATCATCTATAACAACAAAGACTGATATAAATTCATATCTATGTTTTTGTCTTCCTTTTACATCTGTTTATTAAGAATCAAAACTTCCAAATTGTAGCGACTGTCCAAAGATGCTAAGCTAATGCTCCAAATCTTTAATGCCTAATATCAAACTCCAGCTCTATTATAACACAACTACAGTTACAATTTCAACTAATTTTGTAAATATTCCATTAAAGACAAAAATAAAGAATATGGAGTTACCGATAGCATGCGAAGCTGTTAAAGTTATGATATCCCCAGGTAACAAGACATTTCTGCTGAGCTAACAACTGAGGCTAAATGGTCACATTTAGCACACATAGCCTCAGCAACTTCTACAGACTGAGCCGCCATCAAGGTTGTTGCACCTATCGTACTTAATGCGACTATTAGTCAGGTTCTGGTGGTTGACCCGATGATAGGTGCTATAGAAGATGATAAAAGTCGCAACAACATTGAACCGAAAAGAGATTTTTACCTCCTTTAACTCATCGATATCTTTACGTGCATCACTCGTTATTCTATGAATTTCAGCTCGTCGATGTAGCAGACATAAAAAAGTATTGCCCTATATATCAATAAATTTGTGCAGATAAAAAACAATATCAGTGAAAAGAATTCAAAATGACGAGAGATGCAATATACAATGGAATAACATTCCTAGCAATTAAAGAACACCATAAAATTACCTTTTCATTAACCATCTCATCAAAGGTGAATGTACAATCAACCAATAGATTGTTTTTCAATAATGTATACCTATTAAGAACACAAAGCGAGAAGTATTTAAGTACGAAACTCAACCTAAAAGTAGGGTATCTCGCTATGGACATTGTTGAGTTCAATATAAAAAACTTTGAAAATAAACATTTGATTATTCACAGTAAGTTCAGAGGAAATTGGCATTTACCACTCTACTCTATTACTAATACTGGTAGCATAAGTACAATAAGGTTAAAAATTATGTTAAAAACATGAGAATCTTACATAACGACACAAGCAAAAACTGCATCAGCAATATACCCAAGCAAGCGAGCATCCTTGTCTGATAAAAAGAAAAATGTGAACTTTAGCCATTATGAAATCGATCCCTCTATAATATTAATGGATTGATGATTTAGGACATGTTTTCTCTCTAAAGGGTTAAGAAAATATATGCTTTTAACTAAAAATGAAACAGGTCAAACATAAAGCTAGACTACTTAATCAATGAAAGTGATCTTTGTAGTAAAATAATTTTAGTAATCATATTATTTGTTCACGAAAATAAATAAAGAATAAATGAACAAATGTCTGGTGTACCTTGTGCCACCAAATGACAACGATCTTTGACTTGGCTACAGGGTATTCTTTCTTAAGAGATGGGTTCCACTTCCCTTTCCTATCAGTTATGATCCACTTTTCAAGTTTGTCATTTTTACAATTTATATAACGTTGAAATTTTTTTTGGTACTTATGATTTTGTTTGTGCAACACTTTTTTTAAAATCCTGAGTCCGTCCCTGACCACGTCCCACACAAACTTTCACACACATTTTTAGAGGTTGAATAAAAAGAAAAAAAAAAGGAGAAATCGTTTTGGCGCAAGCCACGGGAGTCACTCGCTCGATGTAGCAAGGGGGGTTATGGTGGCACCGAATTTTAGGACGCAAAAAATATATATCAAAGTTCGTAAAGATAGACGATTAATCGCGTATAGCGACGACGGTGTATAATAGCGTCAATTTGTATGTGCAAAGTTTTTGTGTATATATAGGCGTGGAGTAAATGAGAGTGAAAATAGTTGGTGAATTAAATTGTAATTAGGTAATAGATTGCATTATCTTTTATAAATAAATGTATTTTAATTTAGCAACATCACTATTTTTTAAGTTTTTAAGTTAACGTGTTTTCACTTTATAGATATAGGACCGTCATTAAAAAGAGAGCACCTCATTATTTAGAATTACTAATACTGGTAGGCAAGGTTCACCCAACTTCACCATACACATTAGCGCCACGTCAGCTTTCTCTCTTATCTCACTCCCCTTCACCCAACTTCACCATTTACTAGTCAAGGGTTCACCAATCTTCACCATAACTCCCACTTTTTTTTTATACATTTACAAAAAATTGGCAGCATCTTTTTAGTTAATGCACAAGGTTCGAAATTAATAGTGGTGAACATTTCACCTTAATATGCATTGGATTTGGTGAATGGTGAACATGTTGCGCGTGAATATGGGTGGTGGCCATGGAAGCTACGCATGAATTTGGTCAAAGGTGAACCATTCACGCTGCCTTGCCAGGCAGCCAAGTTTTGATAATCTTAGGTTTATTATGCATTTTGCATCCATTTTGGTGTTCCTTGTTTTAAAGTATAAATCAATTCTTTTATTTGAAAAAAGAAAACTTTACAAAAGAATCTCAATTCTCAACCATATTCAACCAATGATGGATCAGTGAAGTAGGCAGTGATAGCCTTCAAATGGCCATTTAGAATGTTCTTTTCAACCTGAAACCAAATATGATTATAATCAGATATTGGATCACGATAATCTCATAACAAAACAACAAGCTTGTGCACAGACGAAATACAACTAAAGGCTAGCAAAGTACCTCAAGTGTCCATGGAGGATTAGCAGACAAAGACAACTCAGCAAGTTGGTCGATGTCAACGTTTCTTGGGAGAAACATAACAATTCTTGGTGCTATTTTTTTTGCCACATTGAATAGAAATTGTCTGCAAATCAGCAACACATATATTTAAGCATAAACCCCAACTGATATTAAAGTAAATAAAGCACATCTCAATATACTCTTGTTGCCGTACCGGAGTCACATACATTACCCAATCTGCTTTCAGCACTTCAGTCTCCACCCTACATATGCAGACAGAAGATTTAAATACACTGTTCTTATATCATCGGTGAAATGCAACACTGTTGGAATTCGATTAGATGTCCCGGAACAAAACATAGTGGTTTAGTATGCCATGAAGAAACTGAGCGATGTGATGAAACAGCTGGACAAAGTACGACATAGGTTATTATATAGACTAATGTCATATTAACCTTTGAGATGAGGGAAACGATGGTGCTGCTACTTCTATGAAGACTGTTGTGGATTAGAGTGATATTTAAAGTACAGGCACTATTTAGGTATTTATAAGCATTTAGGTTAGTCCTCACCAATCTAAAGCCTTGTGACATATCTAGCAATAAAGAAGTATGAATATCAAACTATGAAAGTTAAGAAATTAAAAGCTTACATTTCGTAGAGAAAGGTCCTTAATTAAGGAGTTAACGCCAAAACATAATGATCCATTCACTTTCTGAAGCATCATACTTCGAGGATTTAGTAAAACATTAACTACCATTGTTGCATAAACGTTGACATGCAATTCAATCAGTCTATTATAAATCTGCATTGAACATAGTCCATGTTGCATGTTGACTTTTAACACGTTTAACCCGCTCGACCCATACGCATTGTTAGATATAAAACGTTACCCAATCCGATCCATTTATATCTAAAATGGGTCAATAGTGAAACCTTTTGTCTTACTTATACAGATTCATATATAATCAGTTGTTTTTCGAAAAATAAGAAGTTGATCAAACCTTGTCTTTGGTTGATCTAACCTTGGGTTCAAAGTACATAAAAAAGAAATAAGAATGGAATACCCGGCCAAATGAAAACTGAAAGATGCAAAACTAAACCTTGTCAGTGTCCACATCATTAATGATTGCCATAATTATACTTGAAGCCAAGCCGTACATGTCTGGAATGACTCCCCTGTTTAACTGCGTCCTTAGATGCTCTTCTTGGTTGTTGACTGGATTTCAAAATACCTTCACCCTGCACATGTAAAAATTGGTATTGCATTTTACGTCATTTCTCATTTTCAAGAAAACGTTGTTAAAAAACTCCAAAATATGCAAAGAACATAAATTTATTTCAGAGAAAAACAAAGTCAAAACATGCAAACATCAAGTAAAATCGAATGAGGGGATTGGTTAGCCCTTATGTGACTAATTGAATAGAATAGCAACCAACTGTCACTTGGTGTTTGATGAGTGTCTAAATACTCATCATTTCTGTCACATTTAGACTGCAAAAATATTTAAAAACATGCAGATATGCTTCAAAATACAGGAAATATCATTTGATTGTGTTTTTATGTGTTGCAAGTGCAAAAGGATTGAAAAACAGGTGAATCCGAACAAAGTTTGCATAATTGGCAGTTTCAGTCCCTGAACTTTCACAAGTTGTCAAAATTAGTCCTTTAAAATTCAAGTTTGCAAAATGGCAACTTAGGTCCCTGAAGTTTCAAAAATGGCAAAACAAGTCCCCTGTTTTCAAAATTTGAAAAATAACATCTATGGTCCTTGTACTATTGAAACTTGGCATGAATGGCCCTTGTGATAAACTTTGGAAAATTGTCAACTCAGCCCCCTCAAAACTTCATAAATTACAAAATTGGTCCTTGTGTTTAATTAACAAACCAAACCGGACCCTATCTTTTATAAACCCAAAATAAAACCAAACAAATACCCAACCCAAAATCCTAATTACTAAACCCAGTTACCAACCCAACTCTACACTTACCCAAGCCCAACTAAAAATAAACCCGACCCCCTTAGCTAAACCCAGAAGTTGACCCAAAGTCAAACTTCCCTTCTTCAATACCACGACCCCGCCAAAACCAGAAACCACCTTCCACCTCCATGGTTTTAGCCATCCACTTGGCTTCCACCTCACCACCTAATCCTCCTCTTTGTCCCCTCCACCTCCACATCCTTCCACAATTCTTTAATTGCAAAAACCTGCTTTTGATATTTTGGCGCCAAAAGTCCAAATGGACGTTTATGATGAATTTGATGAATCCAATGGCCAAGATCAAATGGGAAAGTCTCAGAGATGTCGTCTGAATGGAAGATAGCTATAAAGAAAGGATAAGAAGCAATGTACAAAGATATCTAGTGTAATTTTAGTTTTCTTAGCTCGTATTAGTTAAATTACAATTTCCAGTGTTAAATTTAGCTTTCAAGTACTTTGTTTAGTGTTTTCAGTGTATGAGAATCTATTTCCAATAATCAATTTCAGTTTCTAAGTTTGAAATCAGTTTATGCAATTTCTTGTTCAAAATCTCATGTTCCCTTGAATGTTGTTAATAGTGTTAATCTTGGACTCATTTAGATCATATAAGCTCCTAGAAAGCTTCTAAAAGATTTTAGATACTATAAAAGTCAGTGTAGTTATAAAACTCAAAAATACAAAGAAATCACAAAAATTAGATCAAAAATCAAAAAATATCAATGAAGATGGTGATTACAGCTGGAGCAGGGTAAATTTTGGATGGCCTTGGGTTAGAAGCTTAGTGGTAAGCTATTAGGATTGTTCCTTGTTCTTGGTTCTCAGTTGGTTGCTTGGATGCAAGTTGTAAGCTAAATTATTGATTTTTATCAAATTACTGTGCTTGTGCTTTTTACATTGTTATTTTACTAATTTCATGCTTATTTGGTGTTACTAAGCCATATTATTGCTTGTTAATTGGTCTTTGTTCATTAAAACTCATGGTTGTTAAGAATCTCAATTTCACTGTTAGATAAGCATTAAAGTGATTCATGGTTAAAATGATGTTATCAGTGGTGTTTTATGCTTAATTCAATTCACATAATCATATCATAACTTTAGAAATCAGTATTGTGAACTAAATCAGTAGAATCATTTGAAAATCATAAATCCAGTCTTATTTAGAAGTGTTTGGTTTAATCTGTTTCCATGGATTAAAGTGTGTTGTTGTTGCTATTTGTGATTGAAACATGTTCCATTAGGTCACATTAAGTCAGTGAAAGAGTAAAATCCAGTACTTATTCAGTAGAAAGTCAAAATCAGTTTTAATTTATTTTTTCTGCATAATAGTTAGCATATCAGTTAGTTTAATCACACATACAGTTGCAATAGTTGTTAATCTAGCTTAAATCATTCATAGTATAGCTTATTTCATCATATATAATCAGTTGGAATCATTCAAAATTCATCTAAGTCAAATTAGATAAAACTTAAAAAGTCAAAACTTGCCCTGTGCACATTTTTAATAGCATATTTCATAAGCTTGCACAATCTTCAATTGTTAGCTTTAGCTTGTATGACTTAGTGTTTTTTAAAGCCCTTCTGGCTAGCTTGCTACATGTATGCTTGTTTTTCATTTATCTGCTTATTTGGACTGCTTATTATGCTTTCATATTTTCTCAAAAACCACTCACTACACTGAGTCATCAGTGTAGTTGAGACTTTTTCATAAGCCTCTCAAAAGCTCTCTGGTACTCTTAAGCTTGTGTATTTTGGCTTCTTGAGAAGCTAACCTATCCAGCTCAAAGGTTCAGAGCTTATCTTTGGCTTTGCAGCTTATTTAATAAGCCTGCTAGTGGTTTTTAAGTTGTCCCATTTTTCAGTATACACTGATAGTTCAGTGTAATTGAGCCATTTTTCATAAGCTCTCAAAAGCTCTCCAGTGAACTTGAGCTTGTGTGGTTTGGTTCCTTGTGAAGCTTATCCACCAATCTCAAAGGTTCAGGGCTTATTGTGCATTTTCTAGCTTATTTGATAGGGCTGCTAATAGCTTTTTGTTTGTCTCATTTCACTGAATATACTGAGTCCTCAGTGTATTACAAGCTTTTTCACAAGCCTTCCAAAAGCTCATTAGTGGGTCCCACTTTGAAAGCTTTGGCTTTTTGAATAGCTCAGCAAGCCATCTCAATACTCCAGTCCTTATTTTGAGCTTTTCAGCTTATTTCATAAGCTTAAATTGCTTGTAGACTTGACTGCAGGCCTGGTTGTCTCAGAGTTTATTTTGGAATTGCTTATTTGCTTATTTTAAGCTTCTCAGTGAATTTCATTGTACCATTTAGCTCATTTCCAGTTACTTAACTTGTGTTAATCTTATTTTTCCTTTGGTTCCAACTGTGAAGCTTATTTCAAGCTTGTTTGAGCTTGAGCCATCAATTTAAGCTCAAAAGCTCATCTGTTAAGCTAATAAGCTTCCAAACAGCTTATTTTCAAGTTCCAAAGTTTTTTTCTTTATTAAAGTTTGTTATTATCAGTAGTATAATAGTTTTGTAAAAGAAAAATCAAGAAAATCAAAATATAAAAAAAGTGATAGCTTCTATTTAAGCCATTTGGCTTATTTTTATGCTTTTTCATTAAGCACTTTTCATTTTTATAATTTTCCTAGGTTCCTGTACTTAAATAATATTTTTAGAAAAAGTTTCATATTTATTAGAGTTCATTTAGTATTTATTATAATTTAAATTAGTTTTAAATAATTATTAAATAGTAATAAATTAATAATAATTAAATAAATAGTCAAATAAATATTTTTATTTTTCCTAAAATTTTATTTTATCATTTGGATTCTAAAAATATAATTTTCACATCCGTGGGATTTATATTGGTCAGAATTCACGTTTTATTTTGTACGTTTACGTAATTTTTATTTAAACGTACGTTTTTAAGTTTTAAACGTTTCTAAGTATTTTGCTTTCACGTACTTGTTCTTATAGCATGTTTAAGCTATTTCATTTTATATTTCCTTAGTTTAATCACTCACAACCTTTTCCTGTTCAATTTCACCCGATCACAGATTCGTTTTATTACAGAATTCACATCTCGCTGGGACTTAACGACCCGGGGAAACACTAAACTCCTTTGGTAAATTGTATTGTGTCCTTAAGCAGTTTGACTCTTGTTTGAACATTTACTTGGTCAATATTAGCAGACTGTTTGAGACCGATCAAAATTTGGCGCCGCTGCCGGGGAGGTGTGCTGCGTAAAAACGTATTTGAAGAATCAGTGTTGTTGAATATACATCCATTGTATATTTATCCATCCTTGTTCATATTCTCTTATTTTTATATATATAAAAAACCAAAATTATCGTTAAGTTAATTCGTTTGACTGATCGATAACAAAAAAAATATCGTATTTCAAGTTTCCATAAACAAATAAAATCCAAAAAGAATCTTCTTCCCCTTTTCTAAGTTTCCATCACTCTAAAGGATTCTTAGATTCGTCTTAGTGCATGCGCACTCGTTCTTCTAGGTCTTCAAGCCCTTTTCGTGAGCTTGTAAACATACCTCGAAGACGTCGTAGACGTTCTGCCCCATCAGTCGTATCTGAGGGACATATTGACCCAAAAGACCCTGTCATCATGGCAGATTTGTCAATGAATGAGCTTCTCCAGGCACCCATCGAGGGTTATGGAGATGCCATTGTTGTTCCAGCCATCGTGGCTGATAGTTTTGAGCTCAAAACCGGGTTACTGAATCTTGTAACCTCAAGCCAATTCTATGGTTTTG
This sequence comes from Artemisia tridentata subsp. tridentata, assembly GCA_021014915.2. Lineage (NCBI taxonomy): Eukaryota > Viridiplantae > Streptophyta > Magnoliopsida > Asterales > Asteraceae > Artemisia > Artemisia tridentata. Next base: position 487,193,097 of record CP139509.1, read on the forward strand.
AGAGGGATGATCCTCATGCTCACATTCGATGGTTTAACAAGATTACATCTACCATCAAATACAAGAATATCCCTTCTGAATCAATCAAGCTTCTTCTATTCCCATTTTCTCTCGAGGGACAAGCCCGGATATGGCTTGAAAAACAACCCCCTCGTTCAATTGAGACATGGGAGGAATTAGTTACAAAGTTTGTAAACGAATTCTTTCCCCCGTCTAGAACGACAAGTCTTAAAAATGAAATCATCAAATTCACACAAAGATTTGATGAATCATTTAGTGACACGTGGGATCGTTTCAAAGAATTGCTTCGTAAATGTCCTCATCATGGTTTCACCGAGTTGATGCAAATCGAAACTTTCTATAATGGTGTGAGTCAATCTGACCAAGATTCTCTCAATGCCTCCGTTGGAGGTAACTTTTTGAGCAAAACCACCAAAGAAGCTTTAGCGATTATTGAAAATAAGTCTAAGGTCCGTACTGCACGAACAAAGCCATATCATTCTCAGGCTAGTGCTGGTCCTTCTACTTCATCTCCTGTGAGTACTTCTAGCACTGATGCGTGGTTTTGCAACCTTACAACAGGTTTTACCTCTCGAGGGATCTCAAGAGGCTTACAACCCCACCAGGCAGTGTACCTGACCGATGTAGTATAGTGTAGTGGTAAGTACGGGGGATTGATCGTTCTCCACAGGGAATAGTGTTCGTTAGGTATGAAAAACTACTCTAATAAGTCTAAGGGTGAGAGAAGATTCTTTTTGTGTTTTTATAATTTTATGAAAGCAAGTAAAATCTCGGGTTTGAAAGAGTGGGCGGAATTAGTTGTTAGTCAACTAACCCAAGTTACTACGAATTGCAAATAAAATAAAATAACAGAAAATGAAAAGGTGGTAAAACTTATGTGGAGAGAAATGTGTTTACTTAGATTTCCTTACTCCCTAACTATCTTTTACCGGTTGATTAGTGTGTATTAATTGCGTAGATGACGGGTGTATTCCTTAATACCATTCGTGGGGTGGCGTACGTACTTCCCCAACTCTATGAACTCCTACTTCACTCCTATGTCGAGCCGGCTAGGAAGCTCCTAACATGGGATCACTAGAATTCGCTCATGCATTAAATACAACCATAAAAACCTTTAGTACGCATTGGTTCATGTTTCTTAAGACGTTCAAGCAAGTTACCGAATAGGAAGTTAGCCAGTTTTCTTAAGCCTAACATAGATAAACAATCATCCAATACAACTAATAACACACTAATAACCAATAATCAATAGCTAGGTTTCATTAGATCTAAGCAAACACAAGATAAATCTAGCCTAGCATGTTAAACAAAAGACAAGAACAAGATAGAATCAAACAACACATAGACATATTGAATGATTAATTGATAACTTATCTTCAATGTAACATGGAAGATCTCAAGGCAAAAAGCCTTGAAAAAGCTGCTAAAATCGTCTTAAGGTTTTCACACACAAAGTTCCCCAATAAGTTCCACACTAATGACAAAAAATTGCAAAACTATATATAGAAATTAAGGTCTGACGGCGTCACGTTGTAGATTCTGACGCCGTCACCTCGCCGCTTTTAGGGTTCCCGGATGGCCTTCCTGACGCCGTCCCTCTCTAGACCTCCAAAATCCGTTCTGGCTTATCAAGGCTTGACGCCGTCAGATAATGGCTTGACGCCGTCCCTCTTTAAATTAAGTCATGACGACCTTGATCCCACTAAAGCGTGACGCCGTCAGATTTTCATGCAAAATTCTCTGGCTTATCATGAGTAATTTTCACATCCACCTTTTTCTTGCCAAGCCATGACGCCGTCTGGGGATAATCCTGACGCCGTCAAAGGTAATTTTCAGCCGATTTTGAGACTTTGTCGTTTTCTTCACTTTTATGCTCCAAAAACGTCCAAAATGCTTCCTTTTCCAGATTTCTTCTCAAAAGTACCTAAAATGACAAAAGGAACGATTTAGGGCAATATTTGATCAAATAAATACGATTTAGGGCTTAAATGACCCCTTAAAAGCGGTACACTTTTCGCTTCATCAAATACCCTTACACTTGAGATTTGCTTGTCCTCAAGCAAATGTGCTTTTATTCTAATCAAAATACAAGTTAGGGGTCATTTAATGCTAATATAAAAGTAATTGCAACAAATAATCGTTCCACTTTAATCATAATAAGCACGGAGATTACAAACTAGCACCTCACAAGTAGTGTTTAGATACTCACATCTCTCAAGTGTCATCAAAATAAATCTCATAAATGAAAACGGATAATATCTCTCACTACCTGTCATAGCAAATAGATTACCATAGGCTTGGGAAAGGATCGAAAACCTCCTCCACTAGGCGTAAGCACCTAAGATAAACTATCAAAGAGGGCTTTTAAATGGGTTATAACGTTAGGTGTAGGGATATGATAAACACGGTTTTGTTGGATAAGGGATATTTTGCTGGTGGCGAGTTAAAGATCTTGATTAATTACATGTACTATACAATGTTGCTAAGCCAAGACTCGACTCGATTTAAGCTAATGAAAGAAAATAACAAAAACATAAAATAAACATAAAATGAAACGGGATGGTAGTCCGTATGATTTTTCTACTTTTCTTTTTCTCATTTTTTTTTTATTTCTTGAAATTTTTTTTTTTTTTTTTTTTTTTTTTTTTTAATACACTTTTGCCCTACCATCCAAAATAATACATCATAGGGGCGTTGCATTCCCCTTACACTTGAACTTTTACATAACTTTACAATTAACTAATCTAATGACTCGGATTAAGATAATTGAAAAACTTGGAGTACTTTTAAAATATTTAGCACATATGGGGGTAATAAATGATGTTCTTCCCCATTACTCCATTACACTAGTACTTTACCCATGAGTCCCAATCGTCCCAAAACAAAATGTACAAGGATATGACTCGACTTAGCAACCATGTAATCAATTAGATAATTAACTTGGGTTTAAACAAATGTTGTCACAATAATGCACTAAAAATGAGTGCATACAAGGTAGGCTAAGGCGATTTGGGTGTACATTTTAGTGGGGTGTAACAAATTCTTCCTTTAAGTAAAATGCTTAAAGGTTGAAACGAAAAGATAGGCTCTGAGGGGTGTACTAGGGGTATCGTGTACTAAAAATGAGTACAACGCAAAGGGTGTGGGAGAATTACTTGACCAATGTAGCCAAAGTAATTATAACAAAAACACAGGTGTAAAACAATGGGTTAATCCTAATGCCTCTTATCATGTAGTAAATCTAACTACAAGAATGTAGTCTCACTTGTGGCCTCGGAATGGTCCTAACGCAAGTTCTAGAATCTAAGTGCTACCGGTACACACATCATAGCATAAATGCTTTTCCTACCAATTCTAGGGGCGAACCTCACATATTTGGGGGTGGAAAAAAATTTTAGTGGTACGGTTTTTTGTGCTAGTCATATAATTCCTATCCATGAGACGCTCATTAAGATCAAAGTTTCACTCCTATATGTTGTAAAAAATTTTAAATTTGGCACTAAAATTACCCTAACAGGTATTTATCTCAGTTTTATTACACATCTATTATTAAACAAACAAAAATCAAGCGTAATAGCATTCTCTAATCGTACTTTTACCCCCCTTACACTTAAGATGAACATTGTCCCCAATGTTCAAATAACAAGATGTAAAAGCATAAAGTAAAAGAATGAAATCAAATACTCCCCTGATTCGCTCGGTGGATAACGACTTAACACGGTTAGATCTTCTTCCAAGGTAATGTTGAAGCTCCATGACTAATGTATCGCCATAAGCTTGATCCAACAAACATTTCCTTGTCCAAAATAACCTGTTAATCCTAAGAAAACAAACACGAAAACCTGCATAGCATCGGCGGGATAAAATCTATATATAAGGATATAATGCTTGTGGAATGATAATTTTGCAGATTCCTGGAGATTATAAGTTAGAGATTTAATAAAAACTTTTTATGAAAACAAAACTTTCAAAAATTTTCAGAAAATTAAACCTGACGCCGTCAGGTTGTAAATCCTGACGCCGTCAGTTATGATCTGACAGAATTCTCATGTTAAGTTTCCGGAAAAAATTTTGGAAAAACCTATACCTTACTTCCTGGAATTCCTGCAAAACTTCATTATGACTCGATACAAGCATTTGACTCAAACAAATACTAATATGTATGTTAATCTAATATGATTACGATTCATGTTCATTTGTTCTAATAAACTGGTTCGGATTTCCCTTACACTTAACTTTTGCAAAATACCTTTATATGTAGTTAAGACGAAGTTAAAAACAAAATAAAGCATTTTCACAAATTAATTTTGAACATGAATCAATAATAATAAAATTTAAACATACATACGGAAACAAATAAAATCAAACAAACAATTAAATAAACACACGAAGCAAATAAAGCTTGGGTTGCCTCCCAAGAAGCGCTTTTCTTTATTAACGAGTCTTGTAGCTAGACTCAAAGTCACGTACATTACGTGACTTCTTCATCGAAAGTTATGTCTTCCTCATTGATCATTTCATTACCATTCTCCTGATAATGCTTGACTCGTTGAATATTCACAGTGAATTCTCTATCCTCGTCGTCAATTAATACAACGGCTCCGGTTTTAGAGGAGCTCCTTACGGTAAAAGGTCCATACCATCTAGATTTAAGTTTCCCAGGAAATAGCCTTAAGCGAGAATTATATAATAAGACCTTGTCTCCTTCTGAAAACTCCTTGGGTCTCTTAATCCGTTGGTCATGCCATCTTTTTGCCCTTTCTTTGTATGTAATGGAAGATTCATAAGCCTCTAATCTCAATTCATCGAGCTCTTGGAGCTGTAAGAATCTATTTGTTCCCGCAACCATATAATCCAAATTACAGGCCTTAAGTGCCCAATACGCCTTGTGTTCCAGTTCTACTGGAAGGTGGCATGCCTTGCCATATACCATACGGAACGGGGTTGTCCCGATTGGTGTCTTATAAGCGGATCGAAATGCCCACAAAGCTTCATCGAGCTTAAAAGACCAATCTTTTCGGTTTTGATTGACCGTTTTCTCTAATATTCTCTTTATGGCTCTATTAGTGTTTTCGACTTGACCGTTGGTTTGAGGATGGTAAGCAGTGGAGAATCGGTGAGAGACTCCATATCTTTTCATAACTTTCTCCATTTGCGAATTGCAAAAATGGGTTCCCCTGTCACTAATAAGAGCCTTCGGAATTCCGAACCTAGCGAACAATTTTTTTAAGAAATGAATGACTACCCTAGCGTCGTTAGTCCTAAGGGCTTGTGCTTCCACCCATTTCGAAACATAATCAATGGCCACTAGGATGTATTCATTCCCTCCTGAAGATGGGAAGGGTCCCATGAAATCAATTCCCCAAACATCGAAAACCTCACAAACTTGTATATAATTCTGTGGGGCTTCATCCCTCCTAGAGATATTCCCAGCTCTTTGACACGCGTCACAAGTTTGTATCATTCCCTTCACATCATGAAATATTGTAGGCCAATAGAATCCCGCGTCGAAGACCTTTCGTGCAGTAGTGTTCATTCCGTGATGTCCTCCAGATGGACCTGCATGACACTCTTTCATAATTCTGACAGCCTCCTTTTCCGAAACACAACGCCTGATTACCTGGTCCGGAGATCTTCGGAATAAGAAAGGTTCATCCCAAAAGTAATACCTTAATTGATTGAAGAACCTCTTTTTTTCATGCCTGCTCATATGCTCAGGAATGACTCGACTTGCCAGGTAGTTAGCATAATCCGCATACCATGGTTCAGAATCATTTATTGACATGAGCTGCTCTTCAGGAAATGACTCCCGAATCTCACTCTTGTCAGATTCAGCGAGGCCGGGGTTTTCGAGACGAGAGAGATGATCAGCTGCAAGATTCTCTGCTCCTTTCTTATCACGAATCTCAACATCGAACTCTTGCAATAGTAAGATCCAACGAAGTAACCGTGGTTTAGCATCCAGTTTATTAAAAAGATATCGAATAGCTGAATGGTCCGTAAAAATAACCGTTTTGGAGAGGACAAGATATTGGCGAAACTTATCAAAAGCAAATACCACGGCTAGTAATTCCTTTTCAGTGGTAGTGTAGTTCTCTTGAGCAGGATTCATGGTTTTGCTAGCGTAGTAAATTGGCTGAAAGTGTTTGTTAAGCCTTTGGCCTAATACTGCTCCAACAGCATAATCGCTAGCATCGCACATGATTTCAAAGGGTAACTCCCAGTTAGGGGTGACCATAATTGGAGCTTGGGTAAGTTCCTGCTTCAATCGATCGAATGCATCCTTGCACTCTTGAGAGAAGTCGAATGGGGCATCCTTCATGAGCAGCTGAGTCATTGGTTTAGCTACCTTTGAGAAATCTTTAATGAATCTCCTATAGAAGCCAGCATGACCCAAAAAGCTACGGATTGCCTTGACAGTTGTTGGATAGGGAAGTTTGGATATAGCTTTAATTTTTGCCCGGTCTACATCAATTCCACTTCCTGAAATTTTGTGCCCTAGCACAATCCCTTCTTTTACCATAAAGTGGCACTTTTCCCAGTTTAGTACCAAGTTGGTCTCCTCACAACGTTTGAGCATTTTCTCAAGGTTAGCAAGACAGCGATCAAAAGAGTTTCCAAAGACTGAAAAATCATCCATGAAGACCTCCATGCTGTCTTCCATTAATTCATGGAAGATTGCCGTCATGCAGCGCTGGAAAGTGGCGGGGGCGTTACATAGTCCAAAGGGCATTCGCTTGTAGGCGAAGGTGCCATAAGGGCATGTAAACGTAGTCTTTTCTTGGTCCTCATGAGCGATAGGGATTTGGAAATACCCTGAGAACCCATCTAGGAAGCAGTAGTACTCATGCCCTGCTAACCTTTCCAACATTTGGTCGATAAATGGGAGAGGGAAATGATCCTTTCGGGTTGCATCATTCAACTTCCTATAATCGATGCACACACGCCATCCAATTACTGTTCGTTGAGGTACTAACTCATCCTTATCGTTCTTCACCACCGTCATTCCTCCCTTTTTTGGTACAACCTGTACAGGACTTACCCATGGACTGTCAGAAATTGGGTAAATTAGCCTTGCATCTAGGAGCTTAATAACTTCTTTTTTTACGACTTCCTTAATGTTGGGGTTTACTCGCCTTTGAGGTTGCACGGAGGGTTTATAATCCTCTTCCATGAGGATTTTATGCGTGCAAAAGGTAGAGTCAATCCCCTTGATGTCGGCTACACTCCATGCTATAACTCCTTTATATTTTTTTAAAACTCCTAAGAGTTTATCCTTTTGTTCACTTTTCAAGGAAGAGCTTATGATTACCGGAAGTTGATCTTCCCCTTGGAGGAAAGCATATTCCAGGTTGTTTGGGAGTTCCTTGAGTTCTACCGCAGGTGGCTCGATGATGGAGGGTTTAAGTTTGTTCTCGGGTTTACGAAGCTCAAGTTGTTCGATTTCTTGTCTGGGATAGAAGGAGACTGCGTTTGCATCCATAGTCTTCTCCTCCTCTAAGATGGGTAAGAAAGCTTCATCTCGCAACCACCCAGCTTCCACCTGTTCATCTATACAATTGTCAATCTCGTCAGACAGTTCATTGATTTCTCCGATGAAATATAGCTGATTATCTGTTTCGAGAGAAAGATTCATTGTGTCCTTGATGTCGAAGGTTAAGCTATCGGCTCCTACTCGTAAGGTTAGTTTGCCGTCATGAACATCAATAACAGCACGAGCAGTTGCAAGGAATGGCCTTCCTAGAATGATGGGTACTAGGTCATCTTCTTCCATCTCTAAGATGACGAAGTCAACTGGAAATTTGAACTTCCCTACCTTAACCAACACATTCTCACATATTCCTAAGGGGTATTTGACTGATCTATCGGCTAGTTGGATGTTCATACGGGTTGGTTTCAACCCAGAATACCCTAATTTAAGGAACATGGAATGCGGCATAAGATTGATACTTGCTCCTAAGTCGGCTAAAGCATTCTTGACTGAAAGAGATCCTATTGAGCAGGGTAGGGTGAAACTACCTGGATCGTCCACCTTCTTTGGCAGCCCTCATTGAGTCACCACAGAACATTCTTCTCCTAAGGTTACAAGACCCTCGAGCCCTTTTCTGTTGGTTAGCAACTTCTTGAAGTATGTACTATATTTGGGCATATGGTAGCATGCATCAAGAAGGGGTATGGTGACGATCGGATTCTTCAAATATGACAAGAATCTTTTATTATCATTTTCGACCTTTTGATTCTGGAGACGGGACGGGTATGGGACTTTAATGGGCTGTTTGGTTGGAGTAGGTGGAGAGGGAGTTACCGGAGAGGTTTGTTCGGGATTCTCATCGTTCACATTATCTTCCTCCTCATGAGGGGTGTTGGGTTCCATGATGTTAGATTGTTGAGCTGGGTAAGGTGGATCCTTAGTAGTTGTTCCAGCACGAGTGGTGATGGCGAGTAAGGGATCTCTTTGAGGTTCGCCAAGGCCGTCGAGAGTGGCGTTGAGTTCTGCGAAATTGGCCCTCATGTCGTTTTGTTGGCTATTGATGAGGTTGTCGAGACCATTTAGTTGCAGATTCTTTTCGAACGTGAAATGCCCAAGATCATCCTCAAAAGTGCTCCTAACCTTGTAGTCAGGATATTTTCCTCCTCCTTCTTCTCTCACAAGATTTCCCCAAGGGGTGAAATCATTGTTTTGGTAGAAAGTTAAGAGCGAAGGATCATCGAAGATGTCGTGGCTTGACAAGCATGCTTGTTCGGTGGTGGCATCATCCCCGCATTCCTCCACTTCATGTGGGCCACCACATTGGTCGCAGATCAAGTATGGGTTTGACAACCGTTTAGTTGGTTGTGACTTATCTAGATAAGAGACTTGATCATTCATTCTACTCAACCGGCTAGCAAAAGGAGGCTCTTTCATGATCTTGGAAATGCTCATGATCGAATCGGGTTCATCCCAGGTATCGTCTTGATCATTTGCGTATTCCTCAATTCTATTCCATCCTTCCTCAGCGCTTAGGTTGGCTATTTTTCCTTTTACCGAATTATTAATGCCAAATTGGTCGCTTTTAGGGACACTATCATAAAAGATTTGGACAAGAAGCCAGAGTTCAATGCCATGATGAGGGACTTGTCTAATCAGATCTTTGAATCTGATCCAGGATTCGTGAATGGGTTCAGCTGATCCAATATGGAAGCGGAAGATTTCGTCTCTTAACATTGAAGTTCTTCCTAATGGAAAGAATTTCTCATAGAATTTTGAGGCAAGCTGTTCCCATGTGAAAATAGATTCGGAGGGAAGTTGGTTATACCAGTCTCCGGCTTTTTCATGAAGGGTGAAGGGAAAGAATCGCAGCCGGGAGGTATCTCTAGTGGCTCCGTCCGTATGGAGGGTATCCACTATTTTCAGGAAGTCCTTGATGTGTTGGATTGGATCTTCAGTTTTCAATCCATGAAACTTGCATACACTTTGGACCAGCCAAATATCGGTTGCACGCAAGACCCCATCCGTGCGTTCATTTGGAAAAACGATAGCATTGGAAAAACCACGTGAGGTGGGAGAAGAGTAGTCCTTGAGGCATTTAGGAATTGGGTTTTCGGGAACCTCCATATCGTGATTGGGTTGAGGGCTAGGAGGTGTAGAGTGATGATTGGATTCTTCCTCGGAGAGGGCATCATCAAAGTTGATGGCAAAGCCAGATGGTGTAGGTGTTGCAAAGAGTTGCCTTAATCTTCGCATTTCCCTATCAGGTTCTGCGTAGGGTGAAATAAGGTCGCTTAGTGAACTACGACTCCTGGTGACTCTGAGATTGGAGAAATCTTCGTTTACCATGATGGCCAAGGAAGATTTGAGCAATGGATGGAGCAGAAAAAGATAGACTAAAGAAAACCTAGAAAAAGAAAATAAAGATCTCACAAGAAAGGAGTCTAGTGAGTAGACCTATAAAATAAAATTTCAACCTAAGCAATAACTATTCCCCGGCAACGGCGCCAAAAACTTGATGCGTGGTTTTGCAACCTTACAACAGGTTTTACCTCTCGAGGGATCTCAAGAGGCTTACAACCCCACCAGGCAGTGTACCTGACCGATGTAGTATAGTGTAGTGGTAAGTACGGGGGATTGATCGTTCTCCACAGGGAATAGTGTTCGTTAGGTATGAAAAACTACTCTAATAAGTCTAAGGGTGAGAGAAGATTCTTTTTGTGTTTTTATAATTTTATGAAAGCAAGTAAAATCTCGGGTTTGAAAGAGTGGGCGGAATTAGTTGTTAGTCAACTAACCCAAGTTACTACGAATTGCAAATAAAATAAAATAACAGAAAATGAAAAGGTGGTAAAACTTATGTGGAGAGAAATGTGTTTACTTAGATTTCCTTACTCCCTAACTATCTTTTACCGGTTGATTAGTGTGTATTAATTGCGTGGATGACGGGTGTATTCCTTAATACCATTCGTGGGGTGGCGTACGTACTTCCCCAACTCTATGAACTCCTACTTCACTCCTATGTCGAGCCGGCTAGGAAGCTCCTAACATGGGATCACTAGAATTCGCTCATACATTAAATACAACCATAAAAACCTTTAGTACGCATTGGTTCATGTTTCTTAAGACGTTCAAGCAAGTTACCGAATAGGAAGTTAGCCAGTTTTCTTAAGCCTAACATAGATAAACAATCATCCAATACAACTAATAACACACTAATAACCAATAATCAATAGCTAGGTTTCATTAGATCTAAACAAACACAAGATAAATCTAGCCTAGCATGTTAAACAAAAGACAAGAGCAAGATAGAATCAAACAACACATAGACATATTGAATGATTAATTGATAACTTATCTTCAATGTAACATGGAAGATCTCAAGGCAAAAAGCCTTGAAAAAGCTGCTAAAATCGTCTTAAGGTTTTCACACACAAAGTTCCCCAATAAGTTCCACACTAATGACAAAAAATTGCAAAACTATATATAGAGATTAAGGTCTGACGGCGTCACGTTGTAGATTCTGACGCCGTCACCTCGCCGCTTTTAGGGTTCCCGGATGGCCTTCCTAACGCCGTCCCTCTCTAGACCTCCAAAATCCGTTCTGGCTTATCAAGGCTTGACGCCGTCAGATAATGGCTTGACGCCGTCCCTCTTTAAATTAAGTCATGACGACCTTGATCCCATTAAAGCGTGACGCCGTCAGATTTTCATGCAAAATTCTCTGGCTTATCATGAGTAATTTTCACATCCACCTTTTTCTTGCCAAGCCATGACGCCGTCTAGGGATAATCCTGACGCCGTCAAAGGTAATTTTCAGCCGATTTTGAGACTTTGTCATTTTCTTCACTTTTATGCTCCAAAAACGTCCAAAATGCTTCCTTTTCCAGATTTCTTCTCAAAAGTACCTAAAATGACAAAAGGAACGATTTAGGGCAATATTTGATCAAATAAATACGATTTAGGGCTTAAATGACCCCTTAAAAGCGGTACACTTTTCGCTTCATCAAGCACCGATGCTAAGATTGACAAACTCACGGACGCTATTCAAGCTTTGGTTCTCTCAAACCAAAAGAAAGTCACTTTCACACAAAATCCTTCACATGCTGAAGTGAAGAAAGTGGAAGTCTGTGTTACTTGTGGTGGCCCTCACGCATACTACAACTGTACTGCCACCGATGGTAGTCCTTTTGAAGCTAATGCTATAGCCGGTACTTCAAATCAGGGAGGTAATCAATACCGTCCTCAACTGGAACCAAGTTACCGAGCTAACAGCTACCAAGGACCTGCAAAACCGAAACCAAAACCAACCTCGAATAAACCAAGGTTATCAAAACCAAGGGAATTTCAATTCTGGACAAAATCAAGGTTTCCAACACCAAGGAAACTTTAACCGAAACAATTCCAACCAGGGAAATCATTTTCAGGGAAATGGTAATCCAAATCAAGGGAATTTTCAACATCAAGGTTATAATCAAAATAACCGAATCCAAAATTTCCCTAATCAACCTCAAGCCATTCCAGCCCCACAACCATCATCTGATGAGTTATTGAGGCAATTCATGAAAGCTCAAGAGGACACAAACAGGTTGTTGGTCAGCCAGATCTCTGAGATTAAAAAATCTTTAAATGATCAACCTTCGGGCTCAGGAAAACTTCCGAGCAACACGATCGCTAACCCGAAGGGCGATGTTAAGGCGATCACAACCCGAAGTGGTGCTTCATATGAGGGACCCACTATTCCTACTACCACTTCTTCTTCTTCTCCTCCCAAGGTAGTGGATAGTGAACCTGAGGTGACTAAGGACAAGGTACTTCCTACTAATAACGAAGGTACCGACAACGTCCAACCTCAAGTTGTCCCGAAAACCAAACCAAAACCACGAGTTGTCTTTGAACCTCCTGAAACCCCGGTTGAAAACCCTAAATCCAAACCTTCTATTCCCTACCCATCACGTTTAAATGAGCAAAAGCTCCGCGAAAAGGCTAGTCAACAAATGGATAAATTCTTTCAAATCTTTCAAGAATTACATTTTGACATAAGCTTTGCGGATGCTATCATTCTGATGCCCAAGTTTGCATCCACAATCAAACACTTGTTAAGCAACAAGGAAAAACTGTTTGAAATGGCAAAAACTCCATTAAATGAGAACTGCTCAGCAGTTATCTTGAAAAAGCTTCCCGAGAAGCTTGGAGATCCTGGAAGATTTCTAATACCTTGTGTCTTTCCAGGAATGGTTGAATGCTATGCCTTGCCCGATCTTGGTGCAAGCATCAACCTGATGCCTAAATCAGTATGGAAGAAACTTTCTCTTCCTGAACTTACACCTACCTTCATGACTCTTGAGCTTGCAGATCGTTCAATATCTCGTCCACTTGGCATTGCTGAGGACGTATTTGTGAAAGTAGGAAAGTTCCATTTTCCAGCTGACTTTGTGGTTGTTGATTTCGATGCTGATCCTAGGGTTCCTCTCATTCTTGGAAGAGGATTCCTAAGAACGAGCCATGCTCTCATTAATGTATTTGAGCATGAAATCACATTACGTATGGGTAATGAAGCTGTTACCTTTAACCTCGATCAAACTTCGAGGTACTCCTCAAATTATGATTCTGAATCGGTTAATCGAATCGATGTCATTGATATTGCTTCAGAAGAGTACTCTCAAGAATTTCTTGGTTATTCTCATAATTCTGTGAGTGGGGATACCACCACATCTTCTCTGCCTATCATTTCCGACTCTTCCCCTTCTCTCACTCCGTTTGAGGGAAGTGATTTCATTTTGGAAGAGATCGAGGCTTTTCTCAAGTGTGATTCATTTCTAGAAGGGATTGATAACGCTGAGATTGATCTGGAGGGAGATATTCTTCTTCTTGAGAAATTGTTGAATCATGACAATTCTCCTCCACTCCCTCCCGTTGAACTTCATAATGAGGAAATCAAATCAGTTGAGAAAAACGATGAATTTCCTGAGGTCGAACTCAAAGACTTACCACCTCATCTTGAGTACGCATTTTTGGAAGGTGATGATAAATTACCCGTCATTATTGCTAAAGATTTAAGTGATGAGGAAAAGACTACTCTAATAAAGTGTTGGATCGATATACTCTGACTAAACTAACTTGTAGCTTGTCTACGGTTTAACAACTTTGAATGAATTCAAAACTATTAATAATGAAACACTGATATACTTTGCTAAGTATGCGGAATCTACTTCAACAAAGCTAAGAAGAATTAATAAACAACTTCGAATATTATTAAAACCTTGAACCTGCTCTCTTACACAGATTCACTAACAAACTCTAATCACTAATACTTCTAACAAGCTTCTTCATGTAAACTTGTCTCTCTAAATCTTATCTAATCGTTTCTCTAATCACACATCTCTAATGCCAACCTAGGGATCCTTTTATAGGCACAAGGAAAACCCTAGTCGGTTTACAAACTTGAACGACAAGTAATTCTAAATATAACTCTAATCTAATATGAACATTCTAGAATTACACATTAGTCCTTAAACAATTTGCATAGCAGTCCTTCAACGAGCAGCAGTACTTTGACTTGAGTAGCAGTACTTTGACTTTCAGCAGTACTTTGATATTTCATAGCCCAACAATCCTCCCCTAACTTGAATTCTACTTGATTGATTTCAAGTTCCTTTGTATTTCTTTAACTTCAACACTTTATCTTCAAGGAAAGGTTGTATCTTTGAAATCTGTCTCGTTGTTGTTTTGTCATCATCAATGCAATCAGTATCTTCAATCTTCATCAGCAACAATTCTTTTCAGCATCATATCTTTTCAGCAACTCAGCATCATATTGGCAATAGGTACATCAGATCTTAAAAGTTCCATACTATTCTCATCACTTCCAGGTGTGTTAACTCCTGTGAGAGGTGAATCATTGAAAAACTTAATGGATTTTGATGTCTCTTTACCAAAGCCATTAACTCTGGAGTAGCCAATGTTTAGGTTTAGGAAAAACCATGGTACATTGATAACCATATGATTTTTAGCAAATCATCAGCTATCAACGGATTTGAGTAGTCTTTACCAAATAGCCGTTTGCTTTTGGACTAGCTAGTTCTTTTAGTACAATCACTACTATGGTGAACTAATTACCATATAATGGTTTTTCCACAGCCTTTACCACAAAGCCATTATCTTGTGGGCTAGCCAACTCTTCACTAATATAGATATGGTGAGTTGAAAACCATACAATTTTTAGTAAATTGTCAACTAAAAACGGATTTGATAATCACATCAGAGCCGTACCCTCATGATGAGTCAAACTCTTTCTTGTTTATTAAACATGGTGAGTTGATTACCATTTGTTGTGTAGTACAAGTACTAACACCATGCTGTTGCTTTCAAAATCATTTGTTGCTGTTTAATCTTTGTGCTTCAAAATGTTTTTGCACTTATCAAAAATTATTGATTTTATCAAAAGACTTTACTGGTTTCATGCTGCAAGCAGTACTTTGAGAAAGTACTGTTTGACTAACAGTACTTTGAAGAAAGTACTTATTTTTCAAAAGATTTATATAATAATTAAACCATACCAGTAGTTATGCATTAATCTTCAGATTCAGTTGTCCACTTGATAAACAATTTTATGACCATCAATGCTACTTCATTCTCTTGTTCCACTTCCATGCCATGCTCTAGCATCCTGATCATCAGATCTCTTGTGAGTGGATATCTCTGTTCTGCTAGCATATGAATCATAGTGCCATCTTCTAACTCCAAAACATGTATTCCAACTGATTCAAAGAACCTCCATTTGTTAATCTCCCAGTTATCTTGATTTTCCCACAAAGTACTGTCCTTTTTTTCCTCTGTCTCCCAGATTGTTGTGAGATCTCCTAACAATATCAAACCTACTCCTTGTGGTGGAATATGCTCAAAATAAGTTTGCACTTGGAGATATAACTGAAGCATATCATCTCTGTCAATCAGATGTAGTATATCCCATAATGAATTGAACACTCTAAAACTTCCATCTTGTCTATGAAAGATCAGATAATCTCCTTCTTGTGATTTTACAACTGAAAAAGTAGATATCTTGGACTTCTTATCAGTATCTTCTTTCAATTTTGGATGTTCAAAGTCAACAACTCTAAGATAATTCCTGAGCTCATCAACTGTGTCTGTTCTTAATTCAACTGCTTCCTTGAACTTCTTTGATGGCTGTTCATCAGTTGTTCTTTTCCTCTTTGAGCTCCTTGTAACAGCTCTTTCCTTTCTTTTATCTTCAAGCTCCTTATCTTCAAAAGAAATAATGCTTGCAAGATCCTTTTCTATAGCTTCTCTAACAGTATCATACAGATCCTTCATCTCTGTATATGTCAATTTGACTAAACCTGTATATCCTTGACCTTTCAGATAAGCCATCATATCATTTCTTTCTCTAGCTTTACTAATTGGCCTTTGTGATTGAACAATCTTTCTTGATTCTTCAGCATCTATCTCTGCTTGCAATATTCTAGCTGCTTCCTCACCTTTGGCAATCTGAATTTCTCTTAATTGTGCCAATGTCATCTTCTTCTTCTTCTTTTCTACCAAGATCCCTTTGCCTTTATCTTTTGGATCTATCTCCTGAGTAGGTTGAGAAGAAGTATGATGTTGTTGTTCAACCTCATGAATACTGATGCCTCTTTGACTTGACATATTAGGCATAATATCAGCAATTGTTTCATCATCACTGTTAGTATGAGCTATAACATCTTCTTCCTGAGCTGGTTTAGAAGGGCCAACTTCCTCTTGAACTTGACTTGAAGGACCAATATCTTATTCAAAATCTAAAGTTCTAGGTGTAATAGTAAATTGCCTCTCAGTACCTTGTTGAGCAGTACTTTCAGCTTCAGCTCCTTCCAAGTTTATTTCCTCAGTATCACCACTTCTTACTTCAACAGCAGCTTCTTCCAAATTGATTTGCTCTGTTTCATCACTCTTCCTCTCAGCAGTATCTTGAGGAATATTTTCAGGTGGTGTCATCTGAGTATCATCCATAAATCCAGCATCTTGTTCAAAACCAGCATCTTCATTTAAATTCTCTAAATTCCTCCCCAATTGGAATGAAGATTGCTTCTTTGACTTTTTCTTCTTTGACTGAGAAGACTTCTTAGGTTTCTGACCACTCTGCTTCTGAGACTTTACCCATAATCGATGGTGTTGAACTAGTGGCCAAACAAACTTCTTCAATCTTTGAAACTTAGTCTGTAATTTGACTATCTTAGCAGCTTGAGCCTCACTCTCCTTTTTCAGCCTCCTTAACTCCCTTGTTAAAGCATAATTATCCAACTCTGCCTTTTTTTTCTTCAAATTGCTTAGACATATTTGTGGAAGAATAATCATTAGGAGATGGTGGTGGATGCATACCTTGGTCTGACTCCTCATGAGTAGGAATGTCCATAGGAACAGTATCTTCCCGAGTAGCAGAATGTGGAGAAGCAGTATGTTGAGAAGCAGTAGGTTGAGGAACATTAACTTCTCTTGAAACTGGAGACTCTTGGCTTGCTGATTCAGATGTTGCTTCTTGCTCTTGCTCTGCATCTCGAACAACTTGTGCAACTCCCAATATATGAGCAGTCAAAGGTGTGTTGGTTCCAGAAAACTTGACACTCTTTTTAGATAGAAAAGTAAACACCTTTGGTGGAAGTTTGACAGTGGGTAAAAAACTTTGAGGTTTAGGGACATCCTCAAGTTGATTGTTCAAGAATAACTGAACAAACCTTGGATACATTAAGAATGGCGAACCATTAGTAATATGTGAAATCATACCATCAAGAATTAGTCTTGAAAAGTTGAATCGTAGATCGGTAGCCAAACCCACTAATGCAGATGCAATATTTTGACCAAATTGATCAAAAGAAGTACTCTTGGGACTTAAACAATGAAGTAGGACGTGAATTAGGTACTTCCAATGAGAACAAAACAAAGGCTTTTGAAAAGTAAGTTTCGTAAAATCTCCTTCATAACCTATATCACTTAAAGTGTCCCAAAGCACTTGTTTTTCGAAACGAACAGCCCCTCCTTCATCATTAAACATCAAAACATCCCTAACCGTGGCTTCAGAAATCCGAATAGTTCGTCCAGCAACCGTAGCCCTAATCAACGAGTCATCTTCAATCGTTGCAGTCGCCCAAAATTCTTGTATCCATGGACCAATAACATCAGGGTCAACTAAAATAGAGTAGTTGATGGAAGACCCAGTTAAGAAATCAATGATCGCATGAAAATCAACATTATCCCTTGTCTTGTCCAAATTAGCGATCATGTTGTGTTTGCTAATTGTTACTCGATTAGCCATGATGAGTCTTAGAGAAGGATTCGCTTTGAATGTGTGTTTTGTTAAAAAGATAGTGGTGGAAAAGCGAATGAGGGTTCTCAAATAAGGTAAAAGGCGGGGAATTGGGGAGAGTTTCCTTAAATAGGATGGAAACAAATCAAACTCAAAATAATAAAGTTACCGTTTTGATTAACTTATTATCTCCGCCGTAAGGAATTAATTAACCGTAGCCCCACAATTTTTGACCGTTGGAACAGTACATCCACGTAAGCAGTACGTTGAAGCAGTACGTTGCTGAGTCAGTACTTTAAGCAACAAAGCAGTACGTTCCATCTTCTTATCCACAATCAATACTTCAAACGAAACCAAGAACTTGTAAATGGTTCATGCATAAGTTCTAACTAATGACTATGTTGCCTCCCCTCAAATACAACATATGGGCTAAACTAAACTACTAAAAACCAATACTTTCATTAAGAACTAAAAGAAAGTATTCTAACTAATACTAAAGCCTCCCCTCAAATGTAGCCTAGTAGTTAATCATCCCAATGCTCACAACTAAATGGTTGAATCTTGAAACATCAAATCCCTTTGTGAGTAGATCAGCTACATTATCGTCTGTGTGAACCTTGACCACATTTATAAGCCTGTGCTCATAACAATCCCGAATGAAGTGATGCCTAATCTGAATATGCTTAGTCTTGGAGTGATAAACTGGATTCTTCACAATACAGATAGTGCTCTCATTATCAATGTGGATAGGAGTATTTTTGAAATTGAATCCATAATCCAAGAGTTGATTTTGCATCCACAAAACTTGTCCACAACAGCTTGCAGCAGCAACATATTCTGCTTCAGTAGAGGAGGTTGCAGCAATTGTTTGCTTTTTACATTGCCAGGAAACTAATCTTCTTCCAAGATATTGACATCCTCCTGAGGTTGATCTTCTATCATAGTTATCCCCTGCATAGTCACTATCTGAAAAAGCTTCCAAGTGAAAAGGTGACTCCTTAGGATACCATAATCCTAACTTTGGTTGATGCTTGAGATATCAAAAAATCCTCTTGACTGCATACATATGGGAAACCTTGGGTGTAACCTGATATCTTGCACACAAACATACAGCAAACATGATGTCACGTCTTGATGCAGTTAAGTACATAAGACAACCAATCATTGATCTATAAAGCTTGACATCCACAGCTTGTCCATCTTCATCCTTGCCTAAGGGTTTATTGTTATCAATGGGTGTGGTGGCAGGCCTGAGATTTGGAAGGTCAAATCTTTTAAGTATGTCTGCAACATACTTTTCTTGGTTAATGAAGATTCCATCTCTTGTTTGTCTAACTTGAAGCCCTAAAAAGAAAGTTAATTCTCCCATAGAACTCATTTGAAACTCCTTCTGCATAAGTTCTTCAAATTCTTTCACCATAGACTTCTTTGTTGCTCCAAATATAATATCATCCACATAGACTTGGACTAACATAATGTCTTTCTTATCCCTTTTTATAAACAAAGTCTTATCAATTGCTCCTCTTCTATAACCATGTTGTAATAGAAAATTTGAGAGTCTCTCATACCAAGCTCTGGGAGCTTGATGAAGGCCATACAGAGCCTTGATCACCTTGTAGACTTTGTTTGGATGTGCAGGATCTTCAAATCCAGGAGGTTGTTTAACATAAACTTCCTCAGAAATTGTGCCATAAAGGAAAGCACTTTTGACATCCATTTAGTAGACAGGAAATCCCATATATGATGCAAAGGCAAGAAATAACCTTATTACCTCTATCCTTGCAACAGGAGCAAATACTTCATCATAATCCACTCCTTCTTCTTGGCGATATCCTTGTGCAACCAATCTAGCTTTATTTTTGATAACATTCCCTCTTTCATCTCTTTTGATTCTGAAAACCCATCTTGTACCAATGACTCTTTTGCCATCTGGTAAATCACATAATACCCAGACTTCTTGAAGCTTGAATTGTAGAAGCTCCTCTTGCATGGCTTCAACCCAACTTTCATCAGCTAAAGCTTGAGCTACCTTCTTGGGTTCTTCTTGAGATAGGAAGCAAGCAAACAAACATGTTTGTTGATCCTTGTGATTCATCATGTTTTGTTTGTAAACAAAGCTAAGTAAAGCAGTATGTTGCTTAGAAAGACCTTTAACTTTGTTTCTTGTAACCACTCCTGAAGAGGGTGATCCAATAATGTTACTTTGAGGATGAGCTTTATGAACTCTCAAAGTAGGAGTTGGTGGAACTGGAAGATCAGACTCTAAGTTAGTAAAATCAATCCCTTCATTGGAGAAAATACCTTCTTGATTAAGCTCATCATCAACTTCTTCTAATCCAGGAATGTTAGCATTATCCAAATCATCATCATCAACTTTGGAATCATCAGCATTGTTCCAATTGGATTGTTCTAACACACCAGAAGTACTGTCAAAAGGATCATCAGTACTTTGATCAAAAGTACTGTGGACAGTATCTTGAAATTTACTCTTTTTCTTTGCAGCTTCATAAGCCCTCCTTTGTTCATCTTCATAGGATTGTGCTATAGTTTCTTGAAAAAGCATCCTATTAAGTTCATCTTGTATGGCTTGATCTCCATCAGATACTGTATTGGTTGGTTGAGCAGTACTTTGTTCCTCATCAGATACTTCAAGTTCTTTGTCAGGAACATCTTCTGGTCTAATATTGACTCCATGAACAATGTATTGTGAATCATCTTCTTTGTGATTAGCCTGATTCTCTTCTCTAACGGGCACATAATTCATAGATGGAGTGAACTTGAGATCAAGATCAAACATCCAATCAGGACCTTTACCTTTCTGAGTTTCCTTATCTTCCAAAAATTCAACATGAAGACAATCTTGTAAATTTTTGGTACTCCTGTTATAGACTCTAAAACCTTTGCTATTTGTACAATAACCCAATAGATATCCTTCATCTGACTTACCATCAAATTTTCTCAGAGAATCAATAGTATTTAGTATAGTCAGAGAGCAGCCAAAAGGTTTTAGAAAACGAATGTTTGGTTTCTTTCCCATTAGTAACTCATAAGGTGTCTTCATTTGAGGTTTAGTTACTGAAACTCTATTTAACACATAGCAAGCAGTACTTATGGCTTCAGCCCAAAAGAGAATAGGTAATTGGGAATCTGCAAGCATTGTTCTAGCTGCTTCTATCAAAGTCCTGTTCTTTCTTTCTGCAACACCATTCTGCTGGGGTGTTCTAGCAATGCTAAACTCTCTCTTGATCCTTTTCTTGGCACAGAATTCATCCATATGTTTGTTCTTGAATTCTGTTCCATTATCACATCTAATACCTCTTACTTTGAGTCTCAATTGATTTTCAAGGGCTACTATCAGGTCATGGATAGCATCAAAGGTTTCATCTTTGAATCCCAAGAAAAAGACCCAACTAAATCTGCTACAATCATCTGTCACAACCAAGCAGTACTTCTTCTTGTTTAAACTTTCTACTGAAACTGGTCCAAACAGATCCATGTGTAGCAACTCCAAAGGTTCTCTAATTTCTCTTTCTCCAAGCTTCTTACATGAAGCTTTATGTTGTTTACCCTTCTTGCAAGCCAAACATGAATGATCAGTCTTGAATGTTTTGGAAGGTAAACCTCTAACTAAGTTTCCTTTGACCAGCTTGTTGATGTTCTTAAAATTAACATGACCTAGTCTTCTGTGCCACAAATGTGCTTCTTCCAATGATGCCTTTGCTACTAAACATGTTGCTCTTCCAGCAGAATTGAGACTCTTTAAGTCTAAACTGTACACATCATCGGTTCTTGGTACTCTCAATGTTACCAAGTGATCATCAACAAACTTAAACTCAGGAGAGAGAATGAGACATTCTGTATCAGTGAACAGAATTGGGTACTTCTTGTCACAGATCTGAGATACTGACAAAAGATTGAACTTGAGCTCCTTCACATATCTAACATTCTCAAAATCAATACATCCAGCCTTGATTGTTCCTTTGCCAGTGATTCTCCCTCCATCAGGATCATTACCAAATGCAACTCTTCCTCCATAATATGCCTTAAAATTTGACAGAATCTCCTTGTCCCCTGTCATGCTGCCAGAGCAACCACTATCAACAATAATATGATCTTTAAGCTCCTCCTCTGGGTTGCCCTGCACATTAAAGAAAAGGGTTAGTTTCTTTTAGGAACCCAAGCCATTACTGACTTGTGTTCCCCTTGTGGAGTGACATACTTGAATTCCTTCAGTATGTAATCTCCACTGGTTTTAAAGGCATGGTCAATGATTATTTGAGTTGGTCCCATGTCCTGTGTTGTATTATCAACAACACTCCCTGTTTCACCCTTATCTGATGAAAGTACTGCTTGTTCCCCATCAGTACTTTCTTTCTTAATCCAATTTCGTTTAACCTTAGGTACTTTGCTGGTGTAAGACCTTTTATATGAATTGAATCTCTTAGGTCTTCTATGTGAAAAAGTGTTAGCAGTACCATGAGTGGGTGAAAACTTATCAGTCCTTTGAGAAGGTACTTCTTGAGACTTATCAGTGTGTGAAGGTACTGGTGGTTTGGAAAACATTCTTTTCTGGTGAGGGTACCTATAGTCTTTAGAGAAATTACTATGGTTGACCCTATTTGAGTGATTCCAAACTGGTCTAGTCTCTCTTGGCTTATGGGTGGCAGGTCTAGTCTTTGGGAACTGACTTAAATATTCTGAGTGTAAGTCACAATGCTTAATCAAGTGATCAGGACTATAGCATACATAACATAACTTTCTCTCCATATTCCCAAATCCTCTTCTATGATTAAAAGGTTTCCTATAGTGAGCAGTATTTTGAAAAGTTTCTCTTGGAGGTACTGCTGAGTGTCCAGCAGTACTTTGAAAAGTTTTTGGAGATACTGCTTGCTTTTGAAAGGCTGTAGGAAACTTTTGATCATTACCCCTTTGAAAATCATCCTTAGGTTTCTCAGAACTAAATTGACCAGTAAGCTTCTTCCTAAACTCTAGGTTGTCTACACCATAAAGAGAAACATCTGTCCTAAGTGGTTGAAACTTACCAGTGGGTGGAGGAACTGAGTGATACTCCTTATCTTTCTTAAACTCAGGAGGTGATTCACTAATTGGTTCCTCATTCCTAGATGTGTTTTCTTCTGAGCTTGTAAGGTCATCATCACTAGGTGGAATCTCTTCCTTATCACTAGGTGGGGTCTCTTCCTTATCACTAGGTAAGGTCTCATCTGAACTACTATCTTCACCATAACCTAGTCCAGCTTTACTGTTTATTACTCTTTGTTTTTCAACAAATTGAACATGTGATAGCCAGCCTGTTTAATACTACCAAGTCTTTCTAACAAAGCATCTCTTTCCTTAGTAATCTTTTCTAATTCAGACACCTTACATCCTAACTTCCATTCACTTAATTTTAATTGGTAATCTTGTTGCTCATATTTTTCTGCCCAAGCCATTTCATTATTTTCATGTGTTAATATTTTGGCTTCCATTGACTCTAAAGTTAATTGATAACCAGCTACTTCAGACCTAGCTGTTCTACAATTATCTCTTTCAGTCACATATTCTTTAAGCAACTTTTGATAAACATCATTACACTTAGAGCATACCTCAGAGACATTGGATGAACTTGGTGTAGTAGCTACCATAGCAATCTGAACAGGTTCATCTTCATCCTCCATGCTCCAGTCAAAGCTTCTAAGACCATCTCTTGATTCCAAAGCAGCATATCCTGGTTCCTCATCAAAAGCTGTGCTCCAATCAAACTCTTCCATGGCAACCATAGAATAGGTTACTGGTTCATCATCAAATTCAGCACTCCAGTCAATCTCTGCTAGATTTTCTTGAGCCACCAAAGCTTTTGGTTGTGATTCAGTAATAGGAACCTCCTTTCTTTCAACCTTGGGTTGTTCAACCATCCTGTTTGCCTGATATTTTGCAAACTTGCATTCCCTTGCAAAATGTCCAAGCTTTTGACAATTGAAACATTCAATCTTAGATTTGTCAAAAGTTATACCCTGTTTGGCTTTGAAATCAATTCCCCTTCCTGTCTTGTTCATGAACTTCTTGATCCTTGCAGTGATCATAGCTACTTGCCATCTTATGTCAATCTCTTCTAAAGCATCTTCTTCAATCTGCAACAAGTCTTCTTGATAGGAAACAGGTAAAGTGGCTTGTTGTGCAAAGAAGGAACATACAACATCATCAGAATTGGTGTTGTTTGTTGGTGATGGGTTGGGAGTAGTTGTGGTTGTACAAACATGCTATGTATCACCAACAGTACTTTGAGAAGGATAAGCAGTACTTTTAGTAGAAGTACTGCTTCTGCTTTCAGAAGACACAAAAGCTATGTTGTGAGTTTTTTGAGAACTGTGACCATTCATCTATTGCTTGTACACTTTCAAATTGTTGTAGAGATCATCAAAGTCCATAGACTCCAATCCAGGTTGTCCTCTAATCATAGTAGCAACCACATGCCAGACAGATGGCAAACTCCTTAAGAACTTCAAATTTGCATCTTCAACAGATACCTCTGCTCCATACAATTCTAGCATACTAAGTAGATTTTGGAATCTGTCATAGGCAGCATCAAGACCTTCTCTTTCACCAACAGTGAAAGTTTCAAACTGCTGCTTCAATAAGTTTCTATGCGTCTTCTTTGAAGCATCATTACCTCCAAATCTTGTCTTGATCGCAGCCCACAATTGCTTTGCATCCTTAGCATCATGGAACTTCAGTAGGTGACCATCAGGAATAGCAGACAACAGTATGTTGAGAGCCTTATCTTGATTTCTCTTTGTAGCTGCTGGCAAGGTTGGTTGAGGTGGTTTGGGTTGGCCTTCAACATGCACAGGTTCGTCAAGAACAACATTACCATTGACAATCACATCCCATAGAGCATGGTCAGTAATAGCAAGGTACTGCCTCATCTTCATGCTCCAGAGATCATATTCTCCCTTCTTGATGATAGGAATTCTGAGTGAGGTGATGGATGGGATAGGGGCAGCTTCAGTCGACATCGTTGAGGGTTTGTTGATAAATCGGTTTTAAGAGTTTCTTCTTAATCAGAGTCTCCACACAAGCTCTGATACCACTTGTTGGATCGATATACTCTGACCAAACTAACTTGTAGCTTGTCTACGGTTTAACAACTTTGAATGAATTCAAAACTATTAATAATGAAACACTGATATACTTTGCTAAGTATGCAGAATCTACTTCAACAAAGCTAAGAAGAATTAATAAACAACTTCGAATATTATTAAAACCTTGAACCTGCTCTCTTACACAGATTCACTAACAAACTCTAATCACTAATACTTCTAACAAGCTTCTTCATGTAAACTTGTCTCTCTAAATCTTATCTAATCGTTTCTCTAATCACACATCTCTAATGCCAACCTAGGGATCCTTTTATAGGCACAAGGAAAACCCTAGTCGGTTTACAAACTTGAACGACAAGTAATTCTAAATATAACTCTAATCTAATACGAACATTCTAGAATTACACATTAGTCCTTAAACAATTTGCATAGCAGTCCTTCAACGAGCAGCAGTACTTTGACTTGAGTACCAGTACTTTGACTTTCAGCAGTACTTTGATATTTCATAGCCCAACATAAAGGTCTTGAAGTCACACAAGCAAGCCATTGCTTGGAAACTCTCCGACATAAAGGGTATCAACCCTGAATTTTGTACTCACAAAATTTTAATGGAGGATGACTTTAAACCAGCAGTCCAACACCAAAGAAGGGTGAATCCTAAAATCCATGATGTTATCAAACAAGAGGTTCTCAAACTTCTTGATGCAGGATTGATTTATCCCATCTCTGATAGTCCTTGGGTTAGTCCCATTCACTGTGTTCCAAAAAAGGGTGGCATAATTGTTGTCACAAATGATGAAAATGAGTTGATTCCAACTAGATTGGTTACGGGGTGGCGTGTTTGCATTGACTATCGTAAGTTAAATGATGCCACCCGTAAAGACCATTTTCCGCTACCCTTCATGGATCAGATGCTTGAGAGATTAGCGGGAAACGAGTACTATTGTTTCCTTGACGGCTTCTCAGGTTACTTTCAAATCCCCATTGATCCGCAAGATCAAGAAAAGACTACCTTCACTTGCCCGTATGGAACCTTTGCTTATAAATGTATGCCTTTCGGCTTATGTAATGCTCCAGGCACGTTCCAGAGGTGTATGATGGCCATATTTACCGACATGATCGAGAAAACTATGGAGGTCTTTATGGATGATTTCTCGGTCATTGGGGATTCGTTCCAAGCATGTCTCTCCAATTTAGAAAACATGTTAAAACGGTGTAAAGACACCAATCTTTGTCTAAATTGGGAAAAGAGTCATTTTATGGTCAAAGAGGGCATTGTCCTCGGCCATAAGATATCAAAGAACGGGATTGAGGTTGATAGAGCTAAAGTTGATGTCATTGCTAAATTACCTCATCCCACTACCGTCAAAGGTATTAGGAGTTTTCTGGGTCATGCCGGTTTCTATCGTAGATTCATACAAGATTTTTCTAAAATCGCCCGGCCTATGACTCATCTCCTTGAGAAGGATGCTCCTTTTATCTTCTCATCCGAGTGCATCGAAGCTTTTGAAACATTAAAGAAAAAGCTTACTGAAGCACCCATTCTAGTTGCCCCCGACTGGGATTTACTTTTTGAACTTATGTGCGATGCAAGTGACTTTGCCATAGGTGCGGTCCTGGGGCAACGAAAATCCAAACACTTTTAGCCTATCCACTACGCAAGTAAAACCATGACTGAAGCTCAAACTCATTACACCACTACAGAAAAAGAATTATTAGCTGTAGTGTATGCCTTTGAGAAGTTTCGGCCTTATTTGATCTTGACGAAATGTGTAGTGTATACGGATCACTCGGCTCTCAAATATCTCTTTTCAAAACAAGATGCAAAGCCGAGATTGCTCCGTTGGGTTCTCCTCCTGCAAGAATTTGATATCATTATACGTGATAAAAAAGGAGCTGAGAACCTAGCTGCTGATCATCTATCCCGATTAGAGAACCCACACCAAGATGTTTTCGAGAAAAAGGAAATAAATGAAACATTTCCTCTCGAGACACTCAATGCGGTTACTTTTCGTGGAGATTCTACTACCCCATGGTTTGCTGACTTCGCAAATTACCATGCGGGTAACTTCATAGTGAAAGGGATGTCGACCCAACAGAAGAATATATTCTTCAAGGATGTTAAACATTACTTCTGGGACGACCCCTACTTGTTCAAAATCTGTGCGGATAAAGTCATCCGACGGTGTGTTTATGGACAGGAAGCTATTGACATTCTCAAAGCTTGCCATGTTGGACCCACTGGGGGCCATCATAGTCTAAACTACACCGCCAAAAAGGTGTTTGATTCCGGGTTTTATTGACCCACAATCTATAAGGATGCCCATGATCTCATCAAAACTTGTGACGCTTGTCAGCGTCACGGAAATATTTCACAACGAAATGAAATGCCACAAAATGCTATTCAAGTTTGTGAAATCTTTGATGTCTGGGGCATTGATTTTATGGGGCCATTTCCATCATCTCGAGGAAATAAATACATTCTCGTGGCTGTTGACTATTTGTCAAAATGGGTTGAAGCGAAAGCCTTACCCACTAATGATGCCCGAGTTGTTGTAAAATTCCTGAAAGCTCTTTTTGCCCGTTTTGGAACTCCACGTGCTATAATCAGTGATCGTGGTACACATTTCTGCAATGACAAGTTTGATAAAGTCATGCAAAAGTATGGTGTAACTCACCGTCTTTCTACTGCGTATCACCCACAAACAAGTGGACAAGTAGAAGTTTCAAATCGGGGTATTAAAAGAATCTTGGAACGGACTGTAGGAGAAAATCGTGCATCCTGGTCAGATAAATTGGATGATGCACTATGGGCCTTCCGTACAGCTTACAAAACACCCATCGGGTGTACTCCTTACAAGCTTGTGTACGGAAAGGCATGTCATCTTCCGATCGAACTAGAGCACAAAGCCTACTGGGCCTTGAAACATGCCAACTTTGACCTCCAAACTGCGGGTGATCACCGTAAAGTTCAAATGAATGAACTAAATGAACTACGTGATCAAGCTTACGAGAACTCTTTGATCTACAAAGAAAAGACAAAGAAGATTCATGACTCAAAAATAAAGAACCGCGTTTTTAACGTTGGTGATCGAGTCCTTCTTTTCAATTCAAGATTAAAAATCTTCTCAGGCAAACTCAAATCCCGTTGGTCTGGTCCATTCACTATTACAAAGGTTTATCCATATGGTACCGTTGAGTTATCTCAAAATGACGGTCCAAATTTCAAAGTGAATGGTCATCGTTTGAAACACTACTTTGGAGAGGATATACCACCCATGGTTGTCCCGGATCTTCAAACTTTCCCCATGAACCAATAAATGCGGGGTCGAGTCAAGCTAAGTGACTCGGTAAACAAAAATATTAGCACACCATATGGGTTTTCACCCATATTTCTGACTTCTTTCTCTGTTCTACCACCCAAGTGTGGGGGAGATGCCCACATGTTGTATATATGTAAATTTCAAAAAAAAAAAAATGTGTGTATATATAAAATAATGGCTATTATTATTACCTTTTCACGTTCTAAGTGTTGGTTTAACAACCGGTACTTTGAATATTGAGGGCAATATTCAGTTCTAAGTGTGGGGGGGAATTCTAGCGAATTTGATTATATGTACCATCTAGTACCCCCATTTTGGCCAAAATTTTAAATTTTTTTTTCTCACTTAGAACGCAATAAATGGTTATCAGTCCGCCATGTCTAACCCACATAAGGATTGGCTAATCCGAGAGCAAACGGCTCTTGGTAAAGATATCTCAAATCCGTTTATGGCTTACAATTTGCCAAAAATTGTATGGTATTCAACTCCCCATATCTTTATAAGTGAAGAGTTGGCTAGCCCGCAAGGTTATGGCTTGTGGTAAAGGCATTGGAAAACCATGATTGGTAATCAGCTCACCAAAGATAATAACTGTATTTTATCTAAGAGTTGGCTAGTCCAGAAGTAAACGGCTTCTGGTAAAGACAAATCAAATCCGTTGACAGCTGATGATTTGCTCAAAATCATTTGGTTATCATTGTACCAAAGTATCACATACTAAAACATTGGCTACTCCAGAAGTAATGGCTATCTGGTAAAGAGTAAAATCCATTAAACATTCATAAAAGATTGCTAGGGACTAGCAATAGTTTAGTGTGGGGGATTGATGAGTGTCTAAATACTCATCATTTCTGTCACATTTAGACTGCAAAAATATTTAAAAACATGCAGATATGCTTCAAAATACAGGAAATATCATTTGATTGTGTTTTTATGTGTTGCAAGTGCAAAAGGATTGAAAAACAGGTGAATCCGAACAAAGTTTGCATAATTGGCAGTTTCAGTCCCTGAACTTTCACAAGTTGTAAAAATTAGTCCTTTAAAATTCAAGTTTGCAAAATGGCAACTTAGGTCCCTGAAGTTTCAAAAATGGCAAAAAATTTCCCCCTTTTTCAAAATTGGAAAAATAACATCTATGGTCCTTGTACTATTGAAACTTGGCATGAATGGCCCTTGTGATAAACTTTGGAAAATTGTCAACTCAGCCCCCTCAAAACTTCATAAATTACAAAATTGGTCCTTGTGTTTAATTAACAAACCAAACCGGACCCTATCTTTTATAAACCCAAAATAAAACCAAACAAATACCCAACCCAAAATCCTAATTACTAAACCCAGTTACCAACCCAACTCTACAATTACCCAAGCCCAACTAAAAATAAACCCGACCCCCTTAGCTAAACCCAGAAGTTGACCCAAAGTCAAACTTCCCTTCTTTAATACCACGACCCCGCCAAAACCATAAACCACCTTCCACCTCCATAGTTTTAGCCACCCACTTGGCTTCCACCTCACCACCTAATCCTCCTCTTTGTCCCCTCCACATCCACATCCACATCCTTCCACAATTCTTTAATTGCAAAAACCTGCTTTTGATATTTTGGCGCCAAAAGTCCAAATTGACGTTTATGATGAATTTGATGAATCCAATGGCCAAGATCAAATGGGAAAGTCTCGGAGATGTCATCTGAATGGAAGATAGCTATAAAGAAAGGATAAGAAGCAATGTACAAAGATATCTAGTGTACTTTTAGTTTTCTTAGCTCGTATTAGTTAAATTACAATTTCCAGTGTTAAATTTAGCTTTCAAGTACTTTGTTTTGTGTTTTCAGTGTATGAGAATCTATTTCCAATAATCAATTTCAGTTTCTAAGTTTGAAATCAGTTTATGCAATTTCTTGTTCAAAATCTCATGTTCCCTTGAATGTTGTTAATAGTGTTAATCTTGGACTCATTTAGATCATATAAGCTCCTAGAAAGCTTCTAAAAGATTTTAGATACTATAAAAGTCAGTGTAGTTATAAAACTCAAAAATACAAAGAAATCACAAAAATTAGATCAAAAATCAAAAAATGTCAATGAAGATGGTGATTACAGCTGGAGCAGGGTAAATTTTGGATGGCCTTAGGTTAGAAGCTTAGTGGTAAGCTATTAGGATTGTTCCTTGTTCTTGGTTCTCAGTTGGTTGCTTGGATGCAAGTTGTAAGCTAAATTATTGATTTTTAGCAAATTACTGTGCTTGTGCTTTTTACATTGTTATTTTACTAATTTCATGCTTATTTGGTGTTACTCAGTCATATTATTGCTTGTTAATTGATCTTTGTTCATTAAAACTCATGGTTGTTAAGAATCTCAATTTCACTGTTAGATAAGCATTAAAGTGATTCATGGTTAAAATGATGTTATCAGTGGTGTTTTATGCTTAATTCAGTTCACATAATCATATCATAACTTTAGAAATCATTATTGTGAACTAAATCAGTAGAATCATTTGAAAATCATAAATCCAGTCTTATTTAGGAGTGTTTGGTTTAATCTGTTTCCATGGATTAAAGTGTGTTGTTGTTGCTATTTGTGATTGAAACATGTTCCATTAGGTCACATTAAGTCAGTGAAAGAATAAAATCCAGTACTTATTCAGTAGAAAGTCAAAATCTGTTTTAATTTATTTTTTCTGCATAATAGTTAGCATATCAGTTAGTTTAATCACACATACAGTTGCAATAGTTGTTAATCTAGCTTAAATCATTCATAGTATAGCTTATTTCATCATATATAATCAGTTGGAATCATTCAAAATTCATCTAAGTCAAATTAGATAAAACTTAAAAAGTCAAAACTTGCCCTGTGCACATTTTTAATAGCATATTTCATAAGCTTGCACAATCTTCAATTGTTAGCTTTAGCTTGTGTGACTTAGTGTTTTTTAAAGCCCTTCTGGCTAGCTTGCTACATGTATGCTTGTTTTTCATTTATCTGCTTATTTGGACTGCTTATTATGCTTTCATATTTTCTCAAAAACCACTCACTACACTGAGTCATCAGTGTAGTTGAGACTTTTTCATAAGCCTCTCAAAAGCTCTCTGGTACTCTTAAGCTTGTGTATTTTGGCTTCTTGAGAAGCTAACCTATCCAGCTCAAAGGTTCAGAGCTTATCTTTGGCTTTGCAGCTTATTTAATAAGCCTGCTAGTGGTTTTTAAGTTGTCCCATTTTTCAGTATACACTGATAGTTCAGTGTAATTGAGCCATTTTTCATAAGCTCTCAAAAGCTCTCCAGTGAACTTGAGCTTGTGTGGTTTGGTTCCTTGTGAAGCTTATCCACCAATCTCAAAGGTTCAGGGCTTATTGTGCATTTTCTAGCTTATTTGATAGGGCTGCTAATAGCTTTTTGTTTGTCTCATTTCACTGAATATACTGAGTCCTCAGTGTATTACAAGCTTTTTCACAAGCCTTCCAAAAGCTCATTAGTGGGTCCCACTTTGAAAGCTTTGGCTTTTTGAATAGCTCAGCAAGCCATCTCAATACTCCAGTCCTTATTTTGAGCTTTTCAGCTTATTTCATAAGCTTAAGTTGCTTGTAGACTTGACTGCAGGCCTGGTTGTCTCAGAGTTTATTTTGGAATTGCTTATTTGCTTATTTTAAGCTTCTCAGTGAATTTCATTGTACCATTTAGCTCATTTCCAGTTACTTAACTTGTGTTAATCTTATTTTTCCTTTGGTTCCAACTGTGAAGCTTATTTCAAGCTTGTTTGAGCTTGAGCCATCAATTTAAGCTCAAAAGCTCATCTGTTAAGCTAATAAGCTTCCAAACAGCTTATTTTCAAGTTCCAAAGTTTTTGTCTTTATTAAAGTTTGTTATTATCAGTAGTATAATAGTTTTGTAAAAGAAAAATCAAGAAAATCAAAATATAAAAAAAGTGATAGCTTCTATTTAAGCCATTTGGCTTATTTTTCTGCTTTTTCATTAAGCACTTTTCATTTTTATAATTTTCCTAGGTTCCTGTACTTAAATAATATTTTTAGAAAAAGTTTCATATTTATTAGAGTTCATTTAGTATTTATTATAATTTAAATTAGTTTTAAATAATTATTAAATAGTAATAAATTAATAATAATTAAATAAATAGTCAAATAAATATTTTTATTTGACTATTTATTTAATTATTATTAATTTATTACTATTTAATAATACGATCTGTAGCTTCTTGATGATCTCCAAAGATAAAAGGCCTTGTTGAATATGTGAACTATCTATGACTGACATCTGACCATATAGCATTCGCTTCCTGCTCCTTATCTTCATCTTCCATAGTTGGAAATTGCTCCACAAATTATAGTCGAACCTCTTGTCCTAAAAATGGGTCTTTTAAATTAGCAAAAGGTGGATTTTATAATTCGACAATATTCAAATTGAACACGAATGCACATGTTTTTATATGAAAATTAGTTAGCATGACCACAGGTAGATCTGGTGCATCAAGTCCAAATGTAAGTAACATATGTAAAGATTTGTGAGATTAACATGAAGGGATATACCTTGACTTAAAGCAGCCCTAGATTTTGGTCCAAAAGACCAAAACTGTTGTCACGTAAGTCAAGCATCTATAAAAGGGTGCACGTACCAAGTGCTTCAGATATAGCAATTTTGCCTCCTAACTAATTAATTAAAAATTTATACCAGCTCGCCATGTCAGATGAAATACAGATGCTCAACTGCGTTGTCTTGTTCCATAAAAGATATCAAAACGCAATAATTGTTTCACACTATATTGTCAAGCCTTTTTTTTTGAAATTCAGTTGTAACCATCTACAATAGACTGTCAAACCCGATGTAAGACTTAATCTTTTCATTTAAATATTAGAGTTGAAACTTCACCTCTATGGAATATATTGTGAACGTTGATAAAACCAAATCAGTTAACTCCTTTTCAATTGCCATCTCTTTATCTGTTTCGAAAGCTTCACGCTTCTCTTTGGATCAACAAACCTATAAAAAGTCCCTCAAATCGACACAAGATTTAATCTTTTTGTTTAAATATTGACAACCCCTGTTGAACACTTTTTCCGATTAGAACACTCCAAAGGTAACTTTGCATTGCTACAATTTAAGCAAAAAGCCGATTTGTATTGAGACATTGTGAATACAGTGAGGTATTCTACAAATAGAATGTTATATCCCAATTACCTCTCATGATCACTGCCCTGTTATTGTGTGACCCTTTCCGAATGTTTTTATTGTCGTAATATTGTTTTAACTCAGAAGCACCAGTAAGTGTCCAACGAAGTTGGTTTGTTTTGAGGCGTGTATCACAACAGAGAGTACAATCATGGTAGGCCGGTACTTTGTAATCAACCTACACATTATCCTACTGTCCAATAACACAATGATACCAATGATAAGGATGATCACATTACTGTACTTGCACAGTTACCGAGAGAACCATAAGTGTTTTACATTTAAACATGTTATCAAAATCCACGAAATAGTATTTCAGCAAGCATGCTCTAAGCAAAAATAAGTTGGGTGAAGCCACAAATCAAAGAGAGTTGAACTTACCCCCGAAGCAAGAAAAAGAACCTTCTCATAGAATACAGTTGACAGCTCTGAGTGTGCGCCAAGCTGAAAAAGTCAAGATAAATGGATTAATAATGTTACACGAGTTCCAGAAGAATTTAGTTTAGAAGAAAATATATTTATAAAATGCATGTCTAGCGTACCTGAGTGCCCATAAACGAAGGTACGAAGCAAAAAATAAGATGTTTGGTGGTATGCACCACCAAACGGGTGCCAAAAGTGATCCTATAACGCGTGGCTCTGGGTGGCAATAATGGTATTAAAGCACCAAGAGGGGGGAGCACGAGTGGTGACCCTCACCCTTATGGATGGTCTAAGAGGTAACAAAATAAGCTTGTGGTGAACAACTTATATAGTGAAAAAAGCATAATAAACTTGGGACTCCCCTAGAATTACTCAAATTCATTGTAGAATTACCCCCAATGGTCAGAAACATCTGTGAAAAGGTCCATAACCAAAGCCCAGCCGTTCACTTACAATGTCAATCCTTGTCTCCGAGTGCATAGGTGACCATCATAAGTTCCTCATTAGAGTGTTGCCATTTATGCTACATGTTAATCATACTAAAGGACAAATCTAAAGTCCTAAACTTTGCTTCACTAAGGTTTTAATCCTATTTATGCTCAATTGAATAAAACACGAGTGAAAAAAGGCTTAATCATTGGCTATATATAAACTAAATAAGCTACATACATCCTGTGTAAGTGAAGAAAAAATCTCACTTGGTAATGATTCCATCAACTTCTGAGATCAGAATGCGTGTATCCCAACTCCACAGATAAATTCTAGCATCCACCTGAGAGGAATGCATGTCTACAATCTTCTTTTTCTCCATCAATCTCTAGTACAGTATCAACATCAGAATCTTTTTTATCAGATACGCTTTTACTTACTGATCTTCTAAACGGCCATAAACTCCAACTTCCACCAGCACCATCAACAATGTCAGCAGGACCACCTACAGAAGTTCCAAAGAATTGCACATAGAAAGCAACGATGACAAAAAAAAAATTCTTACCATTTGGAATGCTACCATATTTGAGATCCTTTGACATGTTATCTCCACTTTGTGATAGTTGTTTCTCTAAGATTTCTATTTTGATCCTTAAAGCATCTTCCCTGATCAAATCCCAATTTGAGGATCTAAATTTGCCAACGGACGAGTAAAACTATGGCTCCTCAAGATTATCTGGAGCGATGTAATCAACATGAGACCACATATTGGGTAGGGATTTTGAATTCCGAAGAACATTCTTTTCTGTTATTTCATGATTTGTGTGAATATCCACATAAGTTGGACACCTTCTAAAAGTATTAACATTCAGCCCTTCAGGGTCAGCTTTCGGCCGTTCTTGATGTGCTCTGAGTGGAGGTGGATCTGGACGGTATGTCACAGTTGTTGACTCCACTTTTTGCGCAATATCCTTGATACTTGGTTTAGAATCATCAAGATCATTAAAGCTTAACTGTTCTTCCACAACCCGTTCACTTACTTCCTTGATCAAAACAACATCGTCGGGAACACCTCACTACTAGAAAAAGGGCTATCCTTGACTCCAAATGCGAGTCAAGAAGAGGTCTTATGACGCGCAAATGCGAGTCAAGGATGGACCAGTCATAAAGCTTCATGACTCGCATTTGTGCGTCATCCCTCTATGACGCACACTTATGACCCACGTTTTATGACTCTCCTTTTTGCGTGTCATAACCTAATTTTTTTTTTTAAATTAATTTTTTTCAGTTCCTAATTTTCTATTAAATGACAATTAAAAACCTGATAATACAAAATTAAAAACACAAATATCAAAATAACGCATTTCATATATTAAAAACCTGATAATACAAAATTAAAAACACAAATATCAAAGTCAATGAAATGTAAAGATGCAATATTCGTTTAAACAAACCCATGCCATTTGAAGTACATTTAACAGGATATTTTCCTTGTTGCTGCTAGAACTAAAAATCAACCTAACTTTGCCACTATAAAGACCATCAACATCACTCAGCAATACAAGAAGATCTGCCTTCAGCGTTGCGAACAGTGTTAAAGCCCATGTCATCAATCGCATGCTCAAATAAGCTGAAACAGTACAAGCAAATAAGTAAGGAAATCAAACAAATAAAAAAAAAACAAGGTCTGCTGATTATGGGCTACTGAGGTCTTATGCAGACCTAATATAAGCTAGCAAACAAGCTCTAAATGCTCAAATAAGCTGAAACAGAATAAGATTAACTGGCAAGCTTTTATAAAAAACACAAATTGGAACTCAAAAGCTACTGTAACTAGCTTAAAAATGACATTGAAAAAGGGCTGATGCAGCTTATGCAGTCTGCTAATATGTGCAGAGCACACTAAGGTTCACTGAGGTGTTTTGCAGACCAGAGTTAAGCACTTAGATAAGCTCTAAAATTCTCAACAAGCTGAAACAGATCAACCTAGTACTATAAGCTATATGTAAACTAAATTTCAGATTCAAACTACTATGGGAAAAACAGACAATTAAGCTGAGAAATATGGGTATTGACTTATGCAGGCTGCAATACTAAGTGGACTGCTATTAAGGATTCTAAAGGGCAAGACCTATATGGTTTAAACACACAATGAAATGTACCAGCTGAAACAGATGATAAGGAACCTGATGAGATGCCAAAATGAGGTCCAAAATAAGCCAGCTGATTAGAGCTTATTTGGACAGTCCTCACCCTTGTGCCTGCACTGCCCCTATTCAAAACCTGCAAAAATCTCAAAACAACCAAAGTGAAAGTGGAACTAGCTTATACAGGGTATAATAAGCTCAATTCAAACTGGAATAGATGTCAATGAACAGTAGAGATGGGTTTTCAACCCATTTTGACCCAACTGCCAAACAACCCTTTATTAACTGCTAGGACTCGAAGAAAGCCGAATCAAGCTCGTGCAAAGCTCAAAAACAGTCGAGGACCAAACTCAAAAACAAAACTTACAGAATTTTATTATAAAAATACCAACGTTGTCACATTAAGACATTTTACTAATTTTCGACATTTTTCAGTCCACTTTGTGTCATTTTAAAACGAGGAACATGTTTTATAGCTTTTTACCCAAAAACATCATACTTAGGGGGTGTTTGTTTCAGCTTATATTTCACAAGCTTCATTTTTCTTATGGGCTTATATAAGTTTATCATATGATAATAAACTTATATAAGCCAACAGGCCACAAGTCATAAAATAAGCCGAAAAATTGAGGCTTATGAAATATAATCCGAAAGGCAAATAATGTTGGATAAAAACTCGACTAATAACATAATTGCAAGTTCAGGTTTGTCAAGTATTAAAGTATGATTTTTACGCATAAAAAGTTGAAATTTTTATATAACAATGGTAAATATACATATACGAATGGTAAAAACTACTTAATAAAAGCGCGATAAAAACTCGACTCGTTTAATAGAAAGTTACCCATCTAGTTGTTGCTCCAAGGCGAGTTTTTTAATTTCCTCAAGTTCTTCTTTGGAAGGAGGATCAGCTGGTGTTGGAACAGCTTTTGAGGCGCCTTTTGGTACCCACGATATTGATGATATCATCCTTCTTCTTCTTCTTGATAATTATTATCAACACACTGCAAAAATAAACAAACACAAAGTTACAATTCAATTATTTTCAACATTAGTATAATAATAATAAAACTGAATAAAGGGTTACCCTTTTGGCCGGAGAGTTTGATGACGGTGGTGGTCGGAAAGGGTTTTGGAGGCTGCTGAGAAAGAAGGGTTTTGGATGTGAAATACGTAGGCTTTCTGATTTTTGTTTCAATTTTTATTAGTAGGTGGATGATGGATGATGGATGATGGTGGCGGTGATAGAGGCAAGAGTGAGAGAGGGAAGGGAATCGCCGGAGCAAAAGAGAGAGGGGAGGGGGTTGGATTGAGGGTGCGTGAACTGATTTTTTGGTTAGGGTTTGATTGATAAATGTTTTTGGGTTTTTTTTGGTTTAGCGGGATATATGTTTTGGTGGAGCGGGAAATGAAAGTGTAGTCCGTGTTTTTTAAAAAATTTGAGATATGACACGAATTTTATGACACACAAAAATGCCTGTCGTCTATCCTTCAGATTTTACAATTTATGACAGTTTTTTTATGACTTACAATTTTGCGCGTCATCATTTAGCGTGGGTCATAAAAAGCGAGTCAAGGATAGCCCTTTTTCTAGTAGTGTCTTGAAATTCACCATTTGACTTCAGAGTCGTTCTAATTTCATTTGTTTCATCCACCTCTTTTGTAAGACTTTCTTCCACGGTTTGAATAAAAGGTACTGATATTGAACTGCATGAAACATCCTCTACAGACGCGTCTCCTTGATTAGAGCCAACTTCAGCATAGCTTTCTAGTACAATTTCTAATGACTCTTGAGCTGTTATTAATCCTACTTCAGGCTCATTGGTATCATCCAACTGAGTTTTTAAACTCTCTTCATCTACTGTTTTATCAACAACATCCGCCTCATTAGAATCATCCAGCTAAATTATAATTATGTTACATAAAAATCAAAAAAATACGTACGTTTGTTCATGCCTACTTTTGTCACTGTAAACCTCGACAACAGTTGTCATTGATACCAATTGGCGTGCAGCAAAAGGGACATTTTCTCTTCAGCTTAGCGCATCACGAAGAGCATGCAATATGGCTTTTCTCACACTGCAAATGTAACAAAACAGAAAATGTCATTCCTAATTAAATCTTTGTTGCTTATTGCACAGTTGAAGGGTGTTTTTGATTTCTTTTCTAATTGAAAATTCTATCAAGCAAATAAGTAGTTACTGAAACGGCTTATTAAGAGCAAATAAACGCTAAAAAGTATGCTTATTTTTTAAGCAGATTAAAAAGTCTGATATAAGCACCCCAAAACAACAATTATCAGGTCTGTAACTAACTTCTCATAAGGGTATTACACATATCACACTGTATAAGCAATCCATAATCTTAAAGTTATCATAACAACAAAAATCTGAGCACTACATTTAAGTTTTATTTAGATTGCTGCATAAAGTAGAACATAAGGACCTCATCTATAACTCCGTTGACCAATGTTTGCACGATACCACCAGTTGCAATTGTAACACGATTCAAATAATCCTCAGCAGCTTGAACAAATATATCTCGGTCTGCAAAATACCGAAGACAAAAAGAACACGCAAGTAAGATGTCTGAGCATTGTCAAATCCCAACAAAAAAAATGATACCTCTTGTAGCCAAGAACAGTTCTCTGGCGTAGAGTCTAAATGACATCAAAACAAAAAATAATTAGCTTATATTAACATTAATAATAATTTATTCTCAAATTTATATGATACTCACGACATAAACAAAGTGGTATTAACATAAATAATTAGCTTATATTACCATCAGATGCTAATACCATCAGACGCATCTCCTTGATTAGAGCTAACTTCTGCATAGCTTTCTGGTACAATTTCTAAAGACTCTTGGGCTGTTATTAATCCTACTTCAGGCTCATTGGTATCATCCAACTGAGTTTTTAAACTCTCTTCATCTACCGTTTGATCAACAACATCCACTTCATTAGAATCATCCAGCTAAATTATAATTTTGTTACATAAAAATCAAAAAAAATTCTTACGTTTGTTCATGCCTACTTTTGTCACTGTAAACCTCGACAACGGTTGTCGTTGATACCAATTGGCGTGCAGCAAAAGGGACATTTTCTCTTCAGCTTAGTGCATCACGAAGAGCATGCAATATGGCTTTTCTCACACTGCAAATGCAACAAAAAGAAAACGCCATTCTTAATTAAATCTTTGTTGCTTATTGCACAGTTGAAGGGTATTTTGGATTTCTTTTCTAATTGAAAATTCTATCAAGAAAATAAGTAGTACTGAAATGGCTTATTAAGAGTAAATAAGTGCTAAAAAGTATGCTTGTTTTTTTAGCAGATTAAAAAGTCTGATATAAGCACCCCAAAACAACAATTATCAGGTCTGTAACTAACTTCTCATAAGGGTATTACACATATCACGCTGTATAAGCAATCCGTAATCTTAAAGTTATCATAACAACAACCTCTTGTAGCCAAGAACAGTTCTCTGGCGTAGAGTCTAAATGACATCAAAACAAAAAATAATTAGCTTATATTAACATTAATAATAATTTATTCTCAAATATATATGATACTCACGACATAAACAAAGTGGTATTAACATAAATAATTAGCTTATATTACCATCAGATGCTAATAAAAAGTGGTATTAAGCAACAAAAACATTAGATACTCACGACATAAACAAATATAGTTGATACTCACGAAATAAACAAAGATAGTTGCGATGTTTTCACTGAACAAATTCTTTTAGAAGTTTATTAATCAACTGAAGACAGTAACAAATGACCTTTATAAATACGGTTGTATCAACATAAATAGCATAATATAATACCTTCTCAAGATAAGGGCACATGTAATCAATCCAAGCTGCAAAAATAAGAACAAACTGTTAGTTATATAGACATGTTATATGGTGAATGCACATAGTGAGGAATAATATACTATATTAGCAATCAAATGTGATAAATAACACATGATTATTCAACATGCAAACTATATAACTAATCACTGAGAATAGCTGGTTGATTAAACGGGATTAGGGCTGAGGGAAAATTAGGGTTTGGGGTGATAAAAGAATAAAAGTCGGATATATTAATTATAATAATATGAATGAACCGTGATTTTTTTTATCTTTTATTAGGGTTACCTAATCCTAATTATCTCATATAATTGTTTGCATAGGTTTATAGATTTGGGCTTGCAATATATAATCAAAAAAATGTGTTGGTCTAGTGGTAATCAACTTTGTTGATGTTACCTACATCTTAAGTTCGAATCTTGCAAGTGGCAAACTTTTAAAAAAAAATTTGACTCTTAAAAAAAATAAATTCCGGATTTTAAATAAAAAAAAATATGAAAAAATTCTGCCTACAAAACATTGCTTAGGTGGCATGATATGCAAATTTCAAATTTTATTAACATTAAAACACTGCTTAGGTGATCCTACATTTGATGATGTCATACGCATCTTGTTATATATATATATATATATTATATATATATATATATATATATATATATATATATATATATATATATATATATATATATATATATATATATATATATATATATATAATTAATGTGGATTCGACACGTGGTGAGTTTGACTTCGCTCCTAATACGCAGCAATCAATGAGGCTTTTTTGGATATGGAAAAAAAGTTGACCCTCTGCGGGACAAGTGGTTTTAAAAATACCGTCTGTAGTAATTTTCGCAAAAATCTACGATAAAACAAAACCTTTAGTGGGGACTTTTACATTTCAAAAAAATCAAATCATACCTTATTAAGTAATAATCAAATTATTATTATTATTATTTTCTTAAATATTAAATAAGAAAAGCCTAAATACTTCTAAATTTATCCATATTCTACAAAAAAACGAATGTGATTTGTAATCATTCAATAAAAACTTACAAAAATATATGTGTCAAAATATAAAAAATTAAAACTTGAAAACGGTGGAGCAAGTTTTTCAAAGATTTGGGCTGAAACTTAAATTTCAGTATCATTCCCAGTAAATATTTGAAGTCCCAACATTCCCAAATTCCTTCTCCATCAATCAAACTCGATCTCTTATCATTCATTCACGCACAATCATTGACACAAGAACATCTCCTCTAAATCTTATTAATATTAAAACCCACTACATTCGTATATAACCCTAATTCAATATATATACCTCAATCAAAGTACAATGGTTTTGAAGGTCCTGTTATAATAATTAAAACCCGAAATTAAAAATAATAATTTATTTAAATGATTAGAAAAAACTCCGCGTGTGCGCGGGCATTATATCTAGTACTAGGTTAAACAAATTCAAAGGTCTGATACGAAATGCACTTTAAACCATATACAGGGTATATGAGCATTTGAGATCCCAGACCTTTGAAATCATTTAAGTCGTTACTAGATTGAACGAGCTAATTAGGTCATTTAAACGCAACCCGTCTCACTCAATCGCGATACAAAAGCCATACTTCTTTCTGATTAAGTAGCATGTCCATTTTGCTACCTCTAAACTTAACTCATTACTAGACTAAACAACATCTTGACCCCAAATGCTAGCTCCAAATACTTAGGGTGGTGGCAGTGGGCAACGGTTTGCCCAGCGGTATTGCCATACCGGCGGTGAACACCATTGCCACCCCACTGGTATGGTCCAACGGCATCCTTGGGCGGCATCCAATGCTTCAACGGCATCTTCAATTATTA
This sequence comes from Artemisia tridentata subsp. tridentata, assembly GCA_021014915.2. Lineage (NCBI taxonomy): Eukaryota > Viridiplantae > Streptophyta > Magnoliopsida > Asterales > Asteraceae > Artemisia > Artemisia tridentata. Next base: position 487,235,199 of record CP139509.1, read on the forward strand.
ATTCGAACATTGGGAAAAAAGAGCCGTTTGGAGGAGCGTGGGTTTGGGGGGGAAAAAAACGCCTATATATTGAGACTTGGTGGCAGTAGCATTGATCAAAAAAAAAAAAAAAAAAGTATCTTCGATGTTTGGAACAACCATGTTTTGAAAAAGTATCTTCGACTTCTCATTCCGACAAACGAAGGAAGTCGTCGTAATCTAGCTACTATGAGTCCGGAAGCAATGACAATGTTGAGACTGTTATTCCGGATCTAAATGACGACATGACTCCTTTATCAAAAAGAAAAGCGAAAAAGACCGCTAGCGAGTCGTCGACAAAGAATAGTGTTGCTGAGTTTATTGATAACTATACTGCAAAGAAATCACTAGCGTTGGATGAGGCGATGGAAAAAAAACGTGCAAATGATGAATTGTCCGAAAAGTTGATGGCGGCACAACTCGCTAATGCTAACGAAAAGGCTATGCTTCGGGCGATGAAATTCTATAACGAGCCGCACGAACACATAATTAATCCGGTTATGCGAGAAATCGCTATTGCAAAAAAACGTGAGTACGCGGAGAAATATGGATGGCCTACCGATTTTTAGATATAATTATGTATTTTTTTTTCCAAGTATTGTGTAATGTCATTTTAATTATTAATGAAATATTATGTTTTTATTAAATTGTTTAATATAATTTATAAAAATAAAAAAATAAAATTAGTTAGGAGGTATGAAAAAGGCATGGTTGCTACTAAAAAATGGTTGGGAGGTATGAAAAAAGTATGAATGAGGTGGAATGATATTATTGGTGGGTTGGAAGGTATGGGATTTTTTCAGTGACATGACTGCCACCACCCTTATACATACTCAACCACCAACAATATGTCTATCGTTGGGGACCATGCCTCGATAACCGACACATCATGAGCCGAATTTTAATTTAACGTTTCTTGATGTATCACAAGCTTTCACACAACCTTAAAAACACATGGGCATCTTAAATGTAAAAACTCATGCAATGAATACAACATTTAAAATGTACATAGTAAACTGCTGGCAGAAAACGAAATAGCATAACCAAACATCAGAGGTGAGTATCCTTCATATATTAATGCACTTTCAACAACCATCTATCGAATGCAGTTATTACTAAAATAATTGGACTGTAAAATACAGCTTTTTTATTAGTTAAAAAAATGACCATGATGTCGATGTAAACATGCGAAAGCATGTTCTTCGTTTAATCTGTCTTGGCTAATTAAGGAAAGTGGTTTTAAGCAACAAAAACATTAGATACTCACGACATAAACAAATATAGTTGATACTCACGACATAAACAAAGATAGTTGCGATGTTTTCACTGAACAAATTCTTTTAGAAGTTTATTAATCAACTGAAGACAGTAACAAATGACCTTTATAAATACGGTTGTATCAACATAAATAGCATAATATAATACCTTCTCAAGATAAGGGCACATGTAATCAATCCAAGCTGCAAAAATAAGAACAAACTGTTAGTTATATAGACATGTTATATGGTGAATGCACATAGTGAGGAATAATATACTATATTAGCAATCATATGTGATAAATAACACATGATTATTCAACATGCAAACGATATAACTGATCACTGAGAATGGCTGGTTGATTAAACGGGATTAGGGCTGAGGGAAAATTAGGGTTTTGGGTGATAAAAGAATAAAAGTCGGATATATTAATTATAATAATATGAATGAACCGTGATTTTTTTTATCTTTTATTAGGGTTACCTAATCCTAATTATCTCATATAATTGTTTGCATAGGTTTATAGATTTGGGCTTGCAATATATAATCAAAAAAATGTGTTGGTCTAGTGGTAATCAACTTTGTTGATGTTACCTACATCTTAAGTTCGAATCTTGCAAGTGGCAAACTTTTAAAAAAAAATTTGACTCTTAAAAAAAATAAATTCCGGATTTTAAATAAAAAAAAATATGAAAAAATTCTGCCTACAAAACATTGCTTAGGTGGCATGATATGCAAATTTCGAATTTTATTAACATTAAAACACTGCTTAGGTGATCCTACATTTGATGACGTCATACGCATCTTGTTATATATATATATATATATATATATATATATATATATATATATATATATATATATATATATATATATATATATATATAATTAATGTGGATTCGACACGTGGTGAGTTTGACTTCGCTCCTAATACGCAGCAATCAATGAGGCTTTTTTGGATATGGAAAAAAAGTTGACCCTCTGCGGGACAAGTGGTTTTAAAAATACCGTCTGTAGTAATTTTCGCAAAAATCTACGTAGATAGTATTACTGAATATTAATATTATGTTACTCGTGACAAAAGTGATGATGTAACTTTACCTGATAAATTTATGTGAACTACAATTTGATTTAACGTAAAATTTTATATATAAAAAAAGGAACTTCTTTTGTTGGCTTTTTCCAAAAACTTTGAGCAATCTATATTGTTAAGTATTAGATATAATGTCCGCGCACGCGCGGGGTTTTTTCTAATAATTTAAATAAATTATTATTTTTAATTTCGGGTTTTAATTATTATAACAGGACCTTCAAAACCATTGTACTTTGATTGAGGTATTGAATTAGGGTTATTTACGAATGTAGTGGGTTTTAATATTAATTAGATTTGGAGGAGATGTTCTTGCGTCAATGATTGTGCGTGAATGAATGATAAGAGATCGAGTTTGAATGATGGAGGAGGAATTTGGGAATGTTGGGACTTCAAATATTTAGTGGGAATGATACTGAATTTTAAGTTTCAGCCCAAATCTTTGAAAAACTTGCTCCACCGTTTTCAAGTTTTAATTTTTTATATTTTGACACATATATTTTTGTAAGTTTTTATTGAATGATTACAAATCACATTCTTTTTTTTGTAGAATATGGATAAATTTAGAAGTATTTAGGCTTTTTTTATTTAATATTTAAGAAAATAATAATAATAATAATTTGATTATTACTTAATAAGGTATGATTTGATTTTTTTGAAATGTAAAAGTCCCCACTAAAAGTTTTGTTTTATTATATAAAAGATGTTACATCGTCTGTCTTTTAAACGAAATAGACGAGGATACAAGCCCCGGCCAACATGGTTTTAACCATATTTATTTTAGACAACTGTAAGCTAGCTAAAAGTCAAATTAAAGAGTAGTTTTCAAAAAAAAAAAAGAAGAAAAATGAAAATAAATAAATAAATAAATAAATAAAAAGAAAGAAGAAGAAGAAGAAGAGAGTTGCTGTTTTAAAGTAGAGTAAATTGCAAAAATCGTCCTTGTGGTTTGGTCAAATTGCACGTTTGGTCCGTACTATTCATTAAGTGTAAAAATTGTACGGATTTGGCAATGTTTCAATCACTTTTGGTCCTTCCGCATTGTAAAAATCGTCCGTGTGGTTTGGCCAAATTGCACGTTTCGTCCTTGTGGTTCGGAGGACGAAGGACCAAAAGTAAATGAAACAGTGCCAAATCCGGACCATTTTTACACTTAATAAACAGTACGGACCAAACATGCAATTTGGCCAAACCACAAGGACGATTTTTGCAGTTTACTCTTTAAAGTATAATGACGTGAATAACAGCCCACAACGTGCGGCCAATTTAATACAAGGTGCAGCTTATCCCCACCCCCCAAAGACCGAAATCTACACCCCCCCCCCCCCCCCCCCCCCCCCCCCCCCCCCCCCCCCCCCATTTTTTTCAATTTTTTTTATTTTTTTTATTTATTTATTTTTTTTAATAATTTTGTTTATATCAAAAAGCTATAAACCTGAAAGTGCGGAACAGAAATACGGAACAGAAACTGACAAAAACTATAAAACTGTCAAAAATACGGAACAAAAACTGACAAAAACTGTAATATACTGTCCAAAAAATAAATGTTTGACCAGAATAGTGCTTGACCAGAATAGTGCTTGACCAGAACACCCTCTGATTTGACATCCTAGAAGTTTCTATACTAAAGGCCTTAATACAAGTTAATACTAAAACAGGTATGAGTGAAGCTCAAAGTAGCCATTGACCAAATCCTTGTGTTGTGGAAAAATATTGGGTGGGTCCTCTGGTTTATAACCATTTAATCATGGCTTTTAAATACTTTTTTTTTTTAACATGTTCAATATTTCTAGAGTAAACCTCATTTTTGGTCCTTGTGGTTGTACTAATATTTCACTTTTGGTCCAAAATTCAAAAAATCGACAGGATTAGTCCAAAAGTCCACGTGGACTTCACTTTTGGTCCAATTTTCTACCCTAGTTAATGGTCGTTAGTCCTTTCAGTTAAGTACGTTGCATCATTAGTCCTTTAACCTAACGGTCGTTAGCAATGTTTGCACCGTTAGTCCTTTCAGTTAAGTACGTTGCACCGTTAGTCCTTTAACCTAGTTAATGGTCGTTGAGTCCGTTTTTCTTCCGTTTTCATACGTTTTCGTCCGTTTTTCTTACGTTTTTTTCGTTTTTGTCCGTTTTTCTTACGTTTTTTACGTTTTTATCCGTTTTTCTTACGTTTTTGTCCCTTTTTTTTACGTTTTTGTCCGTTTTTCTTACGTTTTTTCCGTTTTCATACGTTTTTGTCCGTTTTTCTTACTTTTTTTCCGTTTTTTTACGTTTTTTCCGTTTTCATACGTTTTTGTGCGTTTTTCTTACGTTTTTTTTCGTTTTTGTCCGTTTTTTTTACGTTTTTGTCCGTTTTTCTTACGTTTTTTTCGTTTTCATACGTTTTTGTCCGTTTTTCTTACGTTTTTTTCTGTATTTGTCCGTTTTTCTTACGTTTTTGTCCGTTTTTCTTACGTTTTTTCCGTTTTCATACGTTTTTGTCCGTTTTTCATACGTTTTTTTTCCGTTTTTGTCCATTTTTCTTACGTTTTTGTCCGTTTTTCTATCGTTTTTTTTACGTTTTTGTCCGTTTTTCTTACGTTTTTTCCGTTTTCATACGTTTTTGTCCGTTTTTCTTACGTTTTTTTCTGTATTTGTCCGTTTTTCTTACGTTTTTGTCCGTTTTTCTTACGTTTTTTTCGTTTTCATACGTTTTTGTCCGTTTTTCATACGTTTTTTCCGTTTTTGTCCGTTTTTCTTTCGTTTTTGTCTGTTTTTCTTACGTTTTTTCCGTTTTCATACGTTTTTGTCCATTTTTCTTACGTTTTTTTCCGTTTTTGTCCGTTTTTTTTACGTTTTTTTCGTTTTTGTCCGTTTTTCTTACGTTTTTTCCGTTTTTGTCCGTTTTTCATACGTTTTTTTCCGTTTTTTGTCCATTTTTCTTACGTTTTTTGTCCGTTTTTCTTACATTTTTTTTTTTAAATTCGGATAAAATTTTTTTTTTAATTTTTTATTTTTTTTCTTTAAATTCGGACAAAAAAAAAATTTTTGAATTTTTTTTAAATATTTGGACAAAAAAATATTTTGATTTTTTTTTATTTTTTGAAAAAATTCGGACAAAAACGTATGAAAACGGACAAAAACGTAACAAACGTAAGAAAAACGGACAAAAACGTAACAAAAACGGACAAAAACGGAAAAAAAAAACGTATGAAAAACGGACAAAAACGTATGAAAACGAAAAAAACGTAAGAAAAACCAAAAAAAACGTAAGAAAAACGGACAAAAACGTAAAAAAACTGAAAAAACGGAAAAAAAAAACGTAAGAAAAACGGAAAAAAGAAGAAAAACGGACAAAAACGAAAAAAAAACGAAGAAAAAAAAAACGTAAGAAAAACGGACAAAAAAAAAAAACGTATGAAAAACGAAAAAAACGTAAGAAAAACGGACAAATACAGAAAAAACGTAAGAAAAACGGACAAAAACGGAAAAAACATAAGAAAAACGGACAAAAACGTATGAAAACGGAAAAAACGTAAGAAAAACGGACAAAAACGTATGAAAACGGAAAAAACGTAAGAAAAACGGACAAAAACGTAAAAAAAATAAGAAAAACGGACAAAAACGTAAGAAAAACGGACAAAACGTAAGAAAAACGGATAAAAACGTAAAAAAACGTAAGAAAAACGGACAAAAACGGAGAAAACGTATGAAAACGGAAGAAAAACGGACTCAACGACCATTAACTAGGTTAAAGGACTAACGGTGCAACGTACTTAACTGAAAGGACTAACGGTGCAAACATTGCTAACGACCGTTAGGTTAAAGGACTAACGGTGCAACGTACGACTAACGACCATTAACTAGGGTAGAAAATTGGACCAAAAGTGAAGTCCACGTGGACTTTTGGACTAATCCTGTCGATTTTTTGAATTTTGGACCAAAAGTGAAATATTGGTACAACCACAAGGACCAAAAATGAGGTTTACTCATATTTCTAAGTTATAATTACTGAATATAGTTTGTGGTGAAATATATAGAATTTTTATATTACGGAGTATTACTCTTTCTCGATTAAAGGCAATGAAATTAAAAGGACCATGAATCAAGGACGCAAAAAAATCGAACACATATATGTTTGGCGCAGAGCTTTTTGAAGCTTTTTGAGGCGATGAGCGGTGAGCAATGAGCTTTTTGATTTTTAGTGTTCGTTTGACAAAAGAGCGGTGAGCTTTGTTATTTTTTAGGAAAGGTCATTTTTCCAATGCTTTTTTAAGAAGCTGTGAGCGGTGAGCAGTGAGCTATGGCTACAGCTCACAGCCACTGCTCACAGCTAATTTTGCCAAACATAACCAAGGTCGACAATAAAATTATAAATTTGGACTGCGAAGTAGTTGATGGAGATGAAATCCATAATTTAAGAAGGATCGAGAAGCACTTGCAATGAAAAAGAGTGAGGCTCATTAATTATACATATATATATTTGTCAGGAGTTTGGATGCAACAAAAAGTTGTTCCGCACAGTAAAACGTGCTTCAAATGATTATACGTCACTGTTCCGAGCACTGTTCATGGAATTTTTTATTATTTTATACCACAATAAATCCTCCCCCTCTCCCTCCCCACATATTTTCTTCCTAAATCTTCTTCCCACCATTTCTGATATACTATACCGATCATCATCATCATTTTTTCCTCAATCAAAAACTTTTTCTCCAAACAAACAAACAAACAAATCGGCGATTTTCCGATCAATCGATGACTCTCATGACTCCGCCACCAATTTATGTAATCACCTTCTATTTCTCTCATAATACATATATACGTATAATTGTGTTTACTGATTTAAGTTGATTAATTAAATTAATTGATCGATTTAATTAGTTTTTATCTGCTGTGTCATTTAATTAGTATAGATGTTCAATTTAATCTAATTTTGTTTAACTGATTTTATTTTATTTTTTTTTTTTTTTTTTTTTTTTTTTTTTTTTTTAAGAAATATTTCAAAGTTAGGGTTTTTAATTAGTTGTATTGTTTAATTTTTTTTTTTTTTTTTTTTTTTTAGGTTAAAATATACTGATTTTGATCTGTTCTATGATGAGCTTCATGTGAATATAGTTTATTTTTTGGGTGAAAATGTTCGCAAAGTTAGGGTTTTGAATTGCGATGATTAGGAAGAACTGTTGAATTAGTTGTTAAATTAGGGTATTACTGATACAATTGTTTAGTTGGGTTATGTTGAATAAGTTGTATATGTATGTGTATTGGTCGGTTAGTTTAGTTATCATGTTTTATGTGATTGTGTTTGAATTTGACGTATCATGTAAAAATGTTTTTTTATGCTTTTGAGAAAACGTTTGATTTTATTGTTTAAAATGCAATGATTAGTTGTATCATGTATGTGTATCTCAGTTTCAGGCACAGCCGATGCGTAACGTCGCGTCACCCAGTAGTTCTTGACTTTCAGTCGGGGACGATACGTTCCATTGCAGCTATGAACGTGGATGGTGATCATCCGATGGTAGTTGCTGCTAATGGCTGCAGTTCTTTCTCATCTCAAATGCCTGTTGGTGTAACCGTTTGTCAGACCGTTGCCGGAGGAGTCTCTTTCGAAGGTAAGTGTTACCCACGTTTTAGTTTTTTTCAGATTATTCAACACTGCAGCTTCCGACACATTTGATGAATCTTTCAGAAAATGTTGCGGGAACGATTTGTGGACCCGTTACGCTTGGATTAAATCCAATTATCGAAAGCTATTGTATTAGGTTGTGTGGGTATTGATTAGAGTATAAAGAGGATAATGAGGTGCATGGCGATTTGAGGTACCGCTTATAGGATTATTTCTGATTCCTTATTGAGACAGCAAGATCGAAGAAAAAAGGTTTAACTAGCTCTATTTCTATTTTATTATATGTTTTTACGATGATGTATTTTATATGAGCCGTTTTATGTTGTTACATACTGAATTTATTTATGTTGTTTCATACTATGATACAAGTATTTGTGAATTCAAAGTTGGGATTGTTAACATAGGTGAACTTTATGTGAAGAATTTTGCGCTTTTTTATGATATGTGTGTCGGTATTGTTGTAAATGCTGAATGGGAAATTGGATTGAAAATGAATAGATACCAATCCTGACTATTGCTAGAACGTTTCTTTTGTATTTTTACTTAGTTATACGTAGAGCTCTTTCTGTTCAAATGAATGTAGGTTTACCGTGATTCATATCTGCATACTGGCCTTTTGTTGTTTGATATCTTTCTTCTTCTTTGTCATTAATTGTAGCAAGTTGAATGTTTTTGAGTAAACTCTAGCCGGTTGTAGGAATTTTAGTGAGTCTGTCTAATAGTGGTCATTTGTCGGTAAATGTGTGGTTATGAACTGATTGAGCAACATGGTACCAATTAGAAGGGACGATTAAAGTGAAGTTTGGAACAGTTATGTTTTGTTGTTATGTTCTTAATTTAAAAACAAAAGTGCTGAAAGATGTAAGTAAGTTTTAAAGATGTTACTGGTATTAAAGTTATTTACTTTTGTATTTTCAGAACCTTTTGTATATTCACCTTCACATGCTAATTCTTACCTTACAATTAATGTGGTGCAGAGTCCAAAAGACATTCAGTTCTTTACTGAATACGGTGAAGCAAACCGATACAAAATCCTAGAGATTATAGGAAAGGGAAGTTATGGAGTCGTGTGTGCAGCCATTGACACACAAACTGGGGAAAAGGTTGCAATAAAGAAAATTACCAACATTTTTGAACATTCATCCAATGCTATTCGAATTTTACGTCAAATTAAATTGTTTAGGCTTCTATGCCATCCTGATATTGTTGAAATTAAACGGATTATGTTGCCACTATTAAGACGGGAATTTAAAGATATTTATGTTGTATTTGAACTCATGGAGTCTGATCTTCACCAAATCATCAAGGCCAACAATGACTTGACACACGAGCACCATCGTTCTTTCCTCTATCAAATGGTACGAGCTTTGAAATATATGCACACAGGTTATTAACTGCCTTAGATTTACTTATTTCATTCTGTTAATATAGTTTATGTATTTCCTAGACTCACACTAGCTCTATGAAATCAGCAAATGTGTATCATCGAGATCTAAAGAACATATTAGCAAATGCAAATTGGAAGCTAAAGATATGCGATTTTGGACTTGCAAGGGCTGCATTTACTGATACACCAACAACAATATTTTGGAAGGTAGGTCAGTTAAAAATTATTGCGCTTCATGTATTCTGCAATGCACATTCCAGTAAGACATTTCCCTTTGTTTCCTTTGCAGGATTATGTTGAGCTATGCGGATCTTTTTATTTAAAGGTATAGCCCACGAGGGTATATTGTCTATCTTCTCCTATAATATCCAAATAACATGCTTTATTATACATAACCATTTTCTTAATAACCAATTTCAATTTGAACAAATGGTTATAAGTTATAACATTATACTATACTTTATATGTCGTGAGAAACGATGTAGTTTTGACACCGTAAAAAATTACATTGCTAGATGTTTCAACTAAAAAGTTATTAAAGGTTTATACACTTTGATATTTTTTTCTAACTTAAAACAGATTTTTTTTTATATAAAAGAAATGTATGAACAATTTTATGAGGATCACAATCCTTTGTGTTGGTATGTTATTTGCTTCTGAGTTATGCTCGGCCAAATGCCGCAATAAGATGTGCTTAGATTAATCTACTACAGCGCAACAAAGTGTTTTTGCATTAGGCTGCTGCAGAAATATGATGTATTCAAATTAGCCTACTGCAGCAACAAGTTGTGTTTCGATTAGCCTACTGCAACAATATCTATTCGTTTCTTTATTTAGTGCCTAACATCTGTTTTTATTTTTTTCGACTTAATTCATGTTTATATATATTAACTCTTAATAAAATTTGTTGTAGCCACCGAGGAGCAATTTGCTGAGGCTTATGACATAACAGCAATCGAATTAGATGCATAAATGCCATGACAAACTTTGAGATGGACCGGTATAATGTGAAACCGATTTCCATCACAGATCAACAACCACCAGCTATCGCACTACAGTACATGGCACCATTTCTTTTTCGAAACCTGAGAATTGCTGTACAATTGCACACATTGTTGGTCCACGAATTGTATGTGGATCACTAAGTAGCCTTGAATACCTAGTAGATGGTTAGGATAAATCCGAACCAATCTAATTGAGAAACTCTAGGTGATTGTTATTGTTAATGCGGAATCTTAACAAGAACAATGAAGAACACACACAGATATCACTAACTTCGTATATTGATTATAATCACAATAGTGAACTCATACAACTCTCACACATAAACTAACAATCTTTAGGGATCCTTTTATAACACAAGGAAACCCTAATACTAACCGACTCAGAAGATATTCACAAATCTTCTATAAAGATACATACACGTTTTGTATCTTTTCCTAACATAACTCTAACAGACTTTCCTAACTTCACGACCAGACTTAACTTTACAAGTCAACCAGACTTAAACATGCTACCAGACTTAACATTACATTACCAGACCTAATAACACAAACAGACCTAACTTAGATAAACTACCAGACCTAAGTTGTCTGCTCTTGATTCGTATCATAATTCCCAACAATCCTCCCCTAACTTGATCTTCATGCTCCATGAACTTCAAGTTCTTCTGATTAAGCCTTCTGAGGATTGAATCTTGAACACTTTGAACTGTATTTAGGTCTTGTTCCTTTCTAGCAGCTTGAATCTTGATAAGCTCTTCTGATATGGTCTTTGCAGCAACATTGACTATATGTACATCAAATTCATTTAAGTTCCAGACTATTCTCATCACTTCCAAATGTGTTACCATTTGTGAGAGGTGAATCATTGAAAATGTAATGGATTTAAAATCTCTTTACCAATAGCCATTACCACTGGAGTAGCCAATGTTTTGGTGTGTAAGACCATGGTACACTGATAACCATATGATTTTTAGCAAATCATCAGCTTATCAACGGATTTGTTAAGTCTTTACCAAAAGCCGTTTGCTTCTGGACTAGTCAATTCTTTGATGGAAAAGCACCTCATCATGGTGAATTGATTACCATTTATGGTTTTCCACAGCCTTTACCACAAGCCATAACCTTGTGGGCTAGCCAACTCTTCACTTATCTTAGATATGGTGAGTTGAATACCATACAATTTTTGGCAAATTGTCAGCCATAAACGGATTTGACCAATCTTTTCAGCAAGAATTAGTTGAAACAACAAGAAAACGGAGACAAAAACCAATTTTTGCAAGACATATGAGCTACCAGATTTAACACTTAAGTTTACCCGATTTAAAAACATGTAAAACTTGTACATTTGCCTCCCCTTAAATGTACATTACCTCCCCTTAAGTGTAAATCTCCCTTCTTTTTTTTTTTTCTTTTTTTTATTTATTTTTAATTTATTTTTTTTTTTAAATATACTTAACCAAAATAAAACCTGTGGTCAACTTTCCAAAAATACAATTAATAACTCTTTCCCTGCAAGTATTAACTTATACACCAACCGAGCATTAAAAGACATTAAACCTTGATTTTCCCTATAAAACCACCCATTGTTTCATCACAAAAACCATCACAAACCAAAAGAAAACCTTATAAGCATAATGGATCCATCCAACTCAGAAACCATAGAGATTTCATCCGATTCTTCTTGGGATCCAAATGGCTCATCTTCTGATTCATCATCAGGAGGATGGGGTGGATACTTCCCACCAGGTTATTCTTCAATCACAAGAAACAAGACATTAAGAGAGTCAACTCTGAAGGAATGGCTAGCTCCTTATGATCTTACTGAAAAAGAACCAGACAATGAAGCACCAAAGACTTCAAGACCAATTCCCCCTTCTGATGTAGATGATAAAAGTGCTGAAGAAGAAGACCCCTCCAAAGATGATGAAGAGACTTTTCCTTCGAAGATTGTGCCTTCCCTGAGAAGTGGTTCTGTGCCACGTCCCCCACCAAGCAGCTTGATTCTTGGACTTCCATGCCCAAAAGCGTGGAATCAGTTTGGTGGCAGAGGAGCCAAGAAGACCATTCCTGACTTCATGGGCATAGGGAAACAGAAAGTGTAGGTGGTGATGTTTAGCTGGTTTGCGTTAAAGCTTTTGTCTTATGAAGCATTGTAACTTGCATCCTAGAATGCAATTTCTTGTTAATAAATAAAAAGCTCTTTGGTTCTGATGTTTTAATTTTCCACATAAGAATTACTTGCAATAGAGAAGAGTTAACAACTGCAAAACAAAGTTAAGCACAAAATACCAAAAACACACATACTATGGAAAGCAGAAAACAAATTAACTACTGAAAATAAGAATAACCAAGAAGAGTAGCAAGATTAAAAACAAACAAATATACAAACTATACAAAGTTAAGAAAGAGAATCAGTTTTTCTTAACAACCCAGGCCTGAGTGGGCTTGAGTCCTTTCTGTGGAGCAACATACTTATAGGTCTTGTATGAACTTGCTCCAGTGAAACCATGTTTGGACTTATAGGTAAATTCATTTTTAAATGGATTCCAAGCCCAGCAATCAGGGAAATTATCAGTAGAACCCCCATTTGAATTTGTTTGTCTCCTTACAGGTGAATGAGCTTTATAAAAATTATTTCTTTGAAAATTTGCATTCACCTGAGGTTTTTGAAAAGGTTGTTTGGGTCTCACAAAACCAGTGTTCACAATAGGTCTCACAGAATTAACATAACCAGTATTCACTTTAGGCCTCATAAAATTAACATTTTGCCTATTCACATTAAAGTTTCTGTAGCCAGACCTAAAATTTGGTCTACCAGAATTAACATAAGAGTTAGGTCTGGTAGTGTTATTTAGTTGGACAGGTCTGGGAACAAACTGGTTGGCATGATTAATTCTACTAGCATTATTCCAAACTGGTTTATTTGAACCATGACCCTTATTAACATACATTCTCTTTTGCTCAGCCTCTCTTTTCATTCTCTTTTCATGGAAGTCACAATCTTTTATTAAGTGACTCAAACTTCCACACACAAAGCATCTTTTAGGAGCATAAGTATAACTACTCCTACTTTCTCTGTGAACACTATTGCTTCTAGGTGACTCACTCATTTTAACAGATTCCCTAGGAGATTTTATGTGATTGACACAACTAGGTTTAACTGTCTCGGCCTTTGGTTCAGTCACTACAGGTTTAGTAACAACAAGTTCACACTTCTCAACAACCTTAGGTTCAGGATTCTCTTTTTCCTCATTATTTGACTCAGACTTAGAGTGATCAGAGGAACCATCAATAGATCCTTCAGAGTCATTGGATTGACAAGAAGAATACCTATTGGATTTGTCCTCTGAGGTGGTTGGTTCAGGCACTTGAGGACCTTTCTTACCATACACAAAGAGTGAATCATCCAACTCTTCTTTTTCAAGAGGAGTATAGTCATCACTCAAAGGTGGTGGTACTCCCTTAAAGTCACCAGTCTTAACAAACCTATTATACAAAGGCTTATCAGCATAGTCCTCTTCTTTATTCTTAAATATAGCCCTATTCTCATTTTCCTCATATCCTAAGCCACATTTTTTATTTGACTTAATTTGAGAATCCCAACACTTAAACAGGTTATTATTTGAACTGTTCCACTGATCTACCCTTTTTCTCAGCTAATCCCTTTCCTTCTGAATTTTAAGCCCTAATTGTCTATACCTTTTAAGCTTTTCATCTTGTTCGTATATTTTATTAGCTTGAAAGTATAGTTTTTCATTTAAAGCAGCATGGTGGTTTTGAAGGGTGACCTTTTGTGCTTCTAAAGTTTTTACAGCATTTTTATGTGCTAATAAATTTACTTCTAGATCACCTATTTGTTCTTGCTGCTCATCACACAAAGCCTTAACATGATTATATGAGTCAGTGCATAATTTAGAGCATAATGATACCTCATTACCAATGGCCATGAGAGCATGATCAGACTCCTCATTCACTCTTGGATGCTCACCCCAGTTGACTCCTCCAGCTTCCATTGTCAGCAGGCTCATCTGATTCTTTTCCATCTTCCCATCATCATCTCTTTTCCCATCAACAGGCTTCTTCTCTGGACAATCTCTTGAAAAATGTCCATGCTTATGACAGTTGTAGCATTCAACAGTCCTCTTTGTGTATCCCACTGGTGATTTGTTGTTGAAGTTGATGGTCCTCCCATATTGCTTCTGAAATCGTTTGACCCTTAAAGCAACCATGGCAATATGCCATTTTATGTCCATCTCCTCAACTTCAGCATCATTAATTTGTTCAAGGTCTTCACTAATAAAGCTTTCATCTTCCTTTTGGTTGGCAAAGAAAGAATGTATCACTTCATCAGTAAAACTTGAAGCAGACCTTTCACTTGAAGGAGTTTCATAGATACCAGACCTAACACCACCAGATTTAACCTTGTAAGTACTGCTTTTGTTTTGTGACACAAAAGCAACATTTGATGAACTGGTTGAAGCCTGAGTGGTGTTACTGATGTCCCTTTCAAACATCCTGAGGTTATTGTATAGGTCATCAGGTGTCATTGAATCTACTTCCTCCTTAATCCTCATCGCCACAGATACATTGCCCCATTCTGATGGTAAAGACCTAAGGAACTTGTGGTTTGCATCCTCATTTGAAACTGCTGCACCATGAACTTCCAGTTGTGTTAACAGATGTTGAAATCTGTCATAGCCCTTCTCCAAACCTTCAGTCTTTGAAACACTGAATGTTTCAAATTGCTGTTTAAGAACAGCCTTTTGCATCTTCTTGGAGTTAGCATTACCTCCAAATCGTTTCTTGATAGCCTCCCACATCTCCTTAGCATCAAGAATGCCATGAAACCTTTGTAGATGCTCCTTAGGAATAGCCATAAGAAGCAAGGTTCTGGCCTTCTTTTCTTTCTCCACGGCCCTAATCTCCTCAGCAGATACTGGTGGCAATATTCTGATCTGCCCATCATTCCCTTGTGAAATTCTTTTCTTAGAATTTCCCTTCTGAATCACCTTCCATACATCGCTATCAATGTATTCCAGATAATGTTCCATCTCCATGGCCCATATATCATACTCTTCTCTTTTCAGTAATGGAAGTTTTATGTTTGAGATTGTGGTTGTGGAAGGGATGGGTTGTTGTTGTGTTTGGGAGTTACTGGTTTCGGTTTTTTCTTCATCTTCATGGTTTGATTTCTCATCCTCACTGTTATGGATTGAGAAAGTTTCAGTGTTAACAGGCTTATCGAATTCAGACATTGTGTAGGGTGATTTGAGTGAGAATTAGGTTTTTGAGATTTAGTGTTCTTCGAATTCAGAGTCTCTCTCCTTGCTTTGATACCACTTGTTGGTCCACGAATTGTATGTGGATCACTAAGTAGCCTTGAATACCTAGTAGATGGTTAGGATAAATCCGAACCAATCTAATTAGAAACTCTAGGTGATTGTTATTGTTAATGCGGAATCTTAACAAGAACAATGAAGAACACACACAGATATCACTAACTTCGTATATTGATTATAATCACAATAGTGAACTCGTACAACTCTCACACATAAACTAACAATCTTTAGGGATCCTTTTATAACACAAGGAAACCCTAATACTAACCGACTCAGAAGATATTCACAAATCTTCTATAAAGATACATACACGTTTTGTATCTTTTCCTAACATAACTCTAACAGACTTTCCTAACTTCACGACCAGACTTAACTTTACAAGTCAACCAGACTTAAACATGCTACCAGACTTAACATTACATTACCAGACCTAATAACACAAACAGACCTAACTTAGATAAACTACCAGACCTAAGTTGTCTGCTCTTGATTCGTATCATAATTCCCAACACACATGAAGCGTGCAGGTGGTGTGACTCCACGGGTATCACCTTACCACAGGTATGTAAAAGTATATAAATATGACTTATATTAAAAGCAGGTAAAATTTAATTGTAATTTTTTTATACAATGTCGACTTTGTGTTATTATTTTGAGGTACGTGACACTAGAATATGGACCCATGTCGAAATCTTTGTTATTGTGTTTGATATGAAATTGCTCCATGCTTTATTACATGATCCTGCATTTCCAGTATCATATCATCCTTTCTTTTTAACTGTTGTCTAACTTTCTATATGACCTCCCATTTGCTGAAAATGTTTGACCCTGATTCAGAGACACATGGAGAATCAGACCTATTTGAGTGTTGAAACGCCTTCTGGGGTAGCTCCGGTCTGTCAGGTAAGGACGCCCATATCACACCATTCTCTTTGTTGCATTATTTAGATAGAGATTCACTATTAAGGGGGTGTTTCATTTAAGTGATAATTTGAAATCTTTGTTTTATCACTTTTTAAATTTATCATGTTTATATAATTAATATATCTGAAAATGCCGTGTAGATGGCGTTGTCCGAAGCGTAAAAATGAGACCCGCCCAGGCAGCACTAATAAGCACGAGTCAAGGTTAATAAGTTATTGCAATAAGCCATCCAAACAGCCTACACTAATCACAAATTCATGGTAATCAGGTTCTGCAATCAGCTATCTTAATTAGTCTATAATATATCATTATTACGCAAAACTTTTAAACATCTTAATAAGTGAATGAGATGTTTATAAACTGCCGTTAAACTTATTACAGATTATTTGAGTTATCATATTATTAGGTAGAATAAGACCACACTTATTGACATTATATTAGGAATTGAATAAATGATGTTTCATAGAGATTTACACAAACATATTGTATTAGGAACTATTGACCAATGTTCAGTTGACGATAGTTTCTGTCATAATGGAACGTAGCGATTCTATAAATATTATGACTGGATCACTTTACAATTTGGTCTACAAGTGTTTATTCTATAAATTTTTTCCTTATGGTGATTGCCTACATATATTTGATACTGTTAAGCAGCTCCGAAGCTTTCTTTAGTTTGATTGAATGAATTTTTAAGTATTGTAATGGATCCTGTCATATCAGGTGTACAATTTCGGCATGTTGCATTTTCCCTTTTAGTTAGTATCTTACGGCCTCAGTTTCATTGTTCAGATGCTTACATTGTATTTAATCGAGTGCCAAAATTTCTAAGGTAGATATTTATATTTACTGAAGTGCTCACTGTTTGTGCAACTTTAGGTGAAATGCTTAGGAATTTTAGACTAACGGGGTGCTTGGATTAGCTTAATTTATGAGCTTATGAGCTTATTTGAAATTACAAAAGCCAATAAGCTCACTTTTTACCACTTATGAGCTTATTCTCTAGAGCTTAAACGAGCCATAAGCGCAAGTTGATAAGCTCATAAGCCTTATAAAATGCGGTTAGTGGCTTTTTCAAATTTCAAATAAGCCCAATTAATAAGATAATCTAAACATTCCCTCAACAGTAAATGCTTAAATAAGCATTCCCAAACACCCTTTCAGAATTCAGAACATAATAACCTGTTATGTAGTTTTATGTAATCTATTAAGCAAATGGATCTCATGTTTTATATCTGATTTTAATCTTCATACGTGCCTTGCAGCACATCTACATCAATTTCCCTAATGCATCATCAAGAATCTGAATATTGATTAATTTAGTTGGTTTGATTATTTGCTAGAGTTATCTATACTACATATAATGCACAAAGGAATCTCTCTCATATGTGGTCTTAAAATTCAGACTTACAATAAATAAAGCATGATGTACAACACTTTTATGCACCCAATTTTCAGACTTACAAGAAATAAAGCATAGTGTACAACAAACACCACATTAATGCTATTAAAGTGGTCAATTAATACACAATTTAATTTACCCCTTCACCAAAATATACAATTATTTAACCACAATGTACAATCTAATTATACTATTAACCAAAACAAACAACATCAAACCACAACTATTGCATGGTTTACAACACTTTAATGCAGAATTAAATTTTGCACAATTACATACATAAATTGACAGGTCAACAAATACCATTAACGTAGCTTTTAAAACACCCCCTAAGTGAAAAATACAAATTATTAAGCCTCTTGTACACATTGTATCACAAACTGCTTTTCCACTGTATCAGTTTATGCATCATCGACAGACATACAAGTACAATTTTCACTTTGTGCATTCTATGATTCTATCACACACATCTAAAACAACATCAATCAGAAGCTACAAAAACAAAAAACCACAAGATCATCAAAGTACAAAAATAGCCACGTCTCCAATGACAATAACAAACACAACAATCCATTTCAAAATAAAGAAGAAAATAAAAACTCGAACAATAAAGAGAAAATTAAAAAGATCTCAGGTTGTTTCTTGAGATCTCGAAAAGATCTTTTAATAAACCCATCATAGATCTAGAAAAACATCAAGAACCTACCATCTTGAAGCCTTTTTGAGAAGAAAGAAACCAATGGAGTTTAGTTAGTTTTTGTGTGTCTAAGATTCGAGTGTGAAGCTGAAACAAGAGATTCGAATGTTGGGAAACATGGTTTTGGTGTTTGGTTACAAGAACAAGAAAAATCTGAGATTGCTTATGAGTTTCATGTGTGGTGGCTGCGATTTGGTTTAGATGTGGAGAGAAAAACAAAGTGGCTGCGATACAGGGTTGTAAGTGACTTAGAATTAGGGTAATAGCAGTTTTTTTTTTTAATTAGAGTTTGTGTTGGGCTTGTCCAAGTTTGATCCAAAAGTTGTATGTGGTTTAGCTTATGGGCTACTCGAAATTTTGGGAGTTAGTATAAATGTATAATTGAGTATTAAGCTGAAATTTAATATGGTTATTAGATTTTTGGTGTTGATTTTTTTATAATGTTGTTTAGTCTTAAAATATATAAAATTTGGTTTTATTGTATAAAATGAAATGTGTTGTATTATTTGAATAAACGAAAAAGAAATTAAAACTGTGGGCTCAAGGGGTGCCGTCGTGTTATAAAAGGGAAGGGGTGTTTTCGGGGTCGTGGTGAATTTTGGCATTATGTGAAAAGGTACTGATGTTGCAGCACTTTTTTCATAACACAAACGGGACGGCTTGAAGGGTACCTTATGCTCTTAACATAGTGTGAACTCAACTATAAAATGAAATATGCACTATCAAACACACAACATACGAAAAATCGCCGCAACCGTATTCTGTCGGAAACTATACACCGATACTCGCCTAAAATTGTGATTACAGGGTACCCGCCGCCGCAACGCGCGGGTACCCTGCTAGTATGAATAAGATATCAACAGACTTTTATGATAGTACAATGTTTTAGCGTAAAGAGAAATAGGCATCTGCAATCTACCCGACTCAATTTGGCCTTAAACGTCTGATTACTGATTGTTTTAGTGTAAAGACAAAAAGGTATTTGCACACGACGTGACTCAACCGGTTTAATTTGGCCTTGACTACAAAATTGCCCCATTTGACCTCAAGCCCTTTTTAAATTGATACCCAAATGCTCATTTTGTGTTTTACAAAAACTACTTACTAATTAGTATCACAAAAATATTAATCTATTGGTTGATTTGAGAAAGAAAAAAAATTAGGTGGCTGTAAGCATTCAAAATGAACTTATAACTCTCAGCCTGAACCAAATATTAATCTACAGGTTGATTTGAGAAGGAAAAAAAAAAGGTGGCTGTAACCATTCAAAATGAACTTTTAACTCTCAGCCTGAACCCGTTACTCTTTAAGATGCTTTAATTTATGTCATTTATGTAACTGTCACATGTGTTTGTTGGTGGCGTTATGCTTTTATATTTGATGTTTAATAGATTTTTTGAATCATGTTTGCGACAGGATTTGAATCATGCGTTACCGTGGATATGTTTTTATTGCAAAGTTGTGAATTATACATGTCAAAAGGAACAAATGTAAATTGCGCTAACACAAGATATGATGTACTGTGATGATCAATAAACAGACCTAAAGGATGCATAAACTGCCACTAATTCACATGCTTGAACATCAGTTACGAAGACAAAAGCAAGCTGTGCGAACATCAAAGGATATGTGTTGTATGTTGTATGTGATGCACCCAAGAATTCCTTCAAAGCTTTTGGATGAATACACGTCAAACATAAGGTGACTGGTACAACAGTGTGTATGTATAGGCTGTGTTACAAAATGCGCAGCTATTTGATGTTATTCTCGACTTTATAAAGAGAAATCCGTAGAAAAAGTTGTGTCGTTTTACTAAGATGTAATTTGAGGAGATTTACTTTACTAAGATGCAATTTCATGTGTTAATCTGACTAGAAGT
Source organism: Artemisia tridentata subsp. tridentata (assembly GCA_021014915.2). Taxonomy (NCBI): domain Eukaryota; kingdom Viridiplantae; phylum Streptophyta; class Magnoliopsida; order Asterales; family Asteraceae; genus Artemisia; species Artemisia tridentata. Next base: position 487,255,803 of record CP139509.1, read on the forward strand.
CTAGAACAAATACGTAAACGAGAACACGAACTCGAACATTATTCATGCAAAACACTCCCGTCGCAACGCGCGGGCTACCCCGCTCGTTACACACAATTCATTGGACAAAAAGAAAAATTAAACATATACTGTAAAAAATTAAAGGATATGTAAAAAGCAGCTTCATTGTAGAAATGTAGTATATAAGGTTTTAACATAACAAAATAATAATAATAATAATAAAAATAATAATAATAATAAAAATAAAAAATAAAAAGGGATTTTCAATTAAGTGTCTAATTGCATGTCACCTAACCTGTTTTTCAATAGACTATATAGATTTAATTAAATACCAAAAGCTTTGAATTTTTTTGACAATGAAGCATCTTCTGGCGATTGGGACGCTTTATGACGTAATTAATAGTTTTTCAAGGCTTCCCATACTTTTGGGTTATAGTTTAAAAAAAAGTGAGATCGAGCATTTTGTTTATTACATGCCAAAATAAGTTTTTACACATAAAGCTATATGTCATTTTGTTTATTAGCAGGAAAAAAAAAAAAAAAAAAAAAAAAAAAAAAAAAAAAAACCCTTGTTGCTAGCATTAAACAGACACAATATAATTACTCGCTTAATACTTCTATCGTTGACGGTGCATCACTAATTAGTTAACTAGAAATGTTAGATTGAAGTGTTATTCAATCACAACCATTGTAATCCCTCAATTAAAATTTAAAAGCTACGAGTTTGTTACCATTGGTAAGGCACGTGAGTAAAGAAAATATTTAAAAGAAAAAGAGTAGACTGCAAAAAATGTCCTTGAACTTTGCGAAAACTGCAAAAGATGTCATTGAAAAAAAAATGCAAATATTGTCCCTGAACTTTTTGTTTTCTGCAAGAATGGCCCGCGAAAAGTTACTCTAGTTGCAAATTCAGTTTTCTGGCTAACGCTCGTTAGGAAATCCCGTTAGTTTCTCGTCATGTGCGTTGCACGTGAGGGTAGTTTCGTCAATCCACTGTTCCCGCCTTTTACACACTCCTGCTACCACCCCAGGCACGATAATCGACGAGGAAATTTTTTTCACATCAACTTAGTCGTGTATAACACTTTAACACGATTAAATCAAACAAAAAAAACACATTTTATCTTCTTTCAACCGATCAAATCACTTACCCACAAAACAATACAATGGTAGTGGTTTCTTCACTTTGGCATATTCGAACTCCTCAGTTTTCAACACATGAGCTTGATGCTATTTGACCTCAGCTTACCATTTCATCTCTTACTACACACGGACGAGTATACTTGCTCGTATGTGTTTCGTTTGAAATCATTGGTAGATCGTGTTTATAAATTTAAAACTTGCACTCTAAACGGGCACATCAAGTTTTTGGCGCCGCTGCCGGGGATTTGATCACGTTTTTGTTTATAATTTTTGTGTTTTGTTCTTGTTCCTAAGCTTTTCCTTTAAAAGTTCTTTGAAAATTTCATTAAGGAAATCGCGGTTCAATTTGAACCACGCGGTTCAAACTCTCGGAAAACCAAAAAAAAAGCCCTAAACCGCCGGTTCAAATCCAAACCGCCGCGGTTCAGACTCTCGGTAAAAAATTTTAAACCACCAAACCGCCGGTTTAGCCTTCAGCCGAACCGGTACATCCTTTCATGACCCACCAAACCGACGGTTCAAATCTGAACCGCCCCGGTTCATTTACTTCTATCGACCCAGTTCAGCTCAACAGCCGGTCCATTCTTGAACCGATCCGGTTCAAACTCTCGGTAAAACCCAGTCAAATTCAGCCGCCCGGTTCAAACGTGAACCTTCCGGTTCTTTTGTTTCTGACCAGTCCAGCCGCCGGTCTAAAGCTCAACCGCCACGGTTCATTGCTTTCTGTGAACCATTCCCACCCCAACCGCCCGGTTCACCTCCAAACCGCCGGTTACTGTGCATTAAAAAAAAAAAAAAAAAAAAAAAAAAAAAAATCTTTTAATTTTCTTTTTAGTTTTTTTTTTCTTTTTCGATTAGCTCGTTTTTCTCGTGTATGACCACTCGTTCTTCTAACGAAGAATTAAGTTCACCATTGTCTAACCCCGAAAGTTTATTTCGCAAAAAAAGAACCCCATTTGTTCCACCCAATCAAAGAGTACCAAAAACCGTTAACCCACCATTTGATAATCTTTCCGAAGTTCATCCAATCGTTAATCTTTTTCTTGAATTACCATTTCCAATGGCCGAAAATCAACCCATGTGGGATATCAATAGGGTTGTAGCTCCTACACCCGCAGCCGCCATTGTTCCCGTTAATCTTGGAGATAACTTTACTATCAAAGGTCATCATCTTTCGATGATTAAAGACAATCAATTTGATGGTCGAGTTAAATCCGATCCACACAAACATATCGCCGATTTTCTTGAAATTTGTAACATGTTTCGTTATGGAAATACCAATGCAAATGCAATCCGCCTCAAACTCTTTCCATCGTCTCTCACCGGAGAAGCGAAAATTTGGTATAACGAATTAAGCTCCGGAGTGATCACAACTTGGGACCAAATGAGAGAAGCATTTGTTGGACGTTTCTTTCCACCGGCCATGTTTGATCGTTTCTTAGGTGAAATTCGTAGTTTCACTCAAAAGGAAGGAGAGAATCTTGTCGAAGCTTGGCTTCGAATGAAAAACATGCTCCGAAGTTGTCATGGGCATGGTTTGTCTCGTGGTAATATCATTCAAATCTTTTACCATGGTCTCGATGACACAACTCAAGGTATCCTTGATGCCGGAGGAATTTTCCTTTATAAGACCCCTAACGAAGCTTACACTTTATTAGAAGACTGTGTACTTCTTAAGCTCGATTGGTCTAAGGATTCCAAAACCAAACCTCAACAAAAAACCATTGCATTCGCCGAAGGAACGAATGAAAATTCCAAAATCATGGACATGATGAAAGATCTTACCACCAAAATCGAATCTAAATTACAAAGTATCCAAAAAGAAATCAAAGAAATGCGCGATGGTTGCAACTATTGTGTTGGAAACCATTCATCATCCAAATGTGATGACAAACCCATGGGAGGTCCCGAAGCCGAAGCCAATTATGTTTATGGAGGATATCGAGGAGGAGGATATCGTGAAAACTACTACGGTAGAAATTCTAGAGAATGGTAAGATCGTCCACTGAGGGATGATAATCGTAGTTCCCAACCTCGTGACGTCAACCGTCCGACATCGTCTCGTGATGATAACCGTTCATCATCACAAATACCTGAAACGAAAAATGAAGAATCTGAATTTGAAAAAACCATGCGTGAATTCGTGCATGCTCAAAAGCAAACAAATGAATTCATGAAAAATCAGTTCTTCATGCTTAAAAGCAAAGTCGAACAAGGTCAAAAGAACCATCAAGCTTCTATCCAAGACCTTGAAACCAAATTTGGTCGTCTTTCTGATCAATTTGCTGCAAGACCATCGGGTACTTTGCCAAGCAATACTCAATTCAACCCGAAACCATCATCATCTTGATCTTATCGTCCACCTCAAATGAGAAATGAGCATGTAAATGTTGTATATACTCGTAGCGGCCTATCTTATGATCCACCACCCAACCCAACCCAAACAACCACTATCGTTCATGATGATAGTGAGGTTGAAGCGGAGGAAGAACCAAAAGATAACGAACCAACTCCTACACCAGTCGTTAAACCCACTCCTCAGCTCAAAGCATATAAGCCAAGAATTCCATATCCTCAACGTTTGAGGAAAGAAAAGATGGAAGAACAATATGGCAAGTTCATTGAATTAATCAAAGAAGTTAGGATCAACGTTCCTCTTGTTGATGTCCTAGCTGGAATGCCTAATTATGGGAAGTTTTTGAAAGAACTTGTGAGCAACAAAAGCAAATTGGAAAACATTTCCGCTACCTTCTTGAATGAAGATTGTTGAAAACAAACTACGAAAAAACTCGGTGATCCTGGAAGTTATCTCATCCCGTGTACTTTGTGAAATTCAATAACTTGTGATGTTTTAGCCAATCTCGGTGCGAGTATTAATCTTATGCCATACTTATTGTATGCGAAGCTTTCGATCGATACCCTGAAACCAACAAGAATGAGTATACGTTTAGCAAATTATACTATCCAATATCCTGTTGGAGTAGTTGAAAACATGCTTGTTCAAGTTGGGCAATTCGTTTTTCCCGTTGATTTTATGATACTCGAAATGGAGGAAGATAGCAAAGTTCCATTGATCTTAGGAAGACCTTTCCTAAACACAGTCGATGCTATCATTCGAGTCAAAAACAAAGAACTCAATCTTGGAGTTGGAGATGAAAGAATCTCTTTTTCAATTAATCAAGCCATGAAATATTCTCATGCGAATTATGACACTTGTTATAGCATTGATGTTATCGATGAAATTTGTAACACCCCAACCCGACAAGGGTAAAGATATCACAATAATAGATTCATATCAGATCAAAACAGAGCATACATCTACAGTAATACAAAAAAAATCTCAAAGGATTACAATTGAAATACTGAATCTACAAGGTTACAATCAAAACTAATTCTACAACATAATATCTTCCATCCAACTCTAATCCAGAATAGCTACCAAGCCTTCTAAGTCCAAAGGTATGCTCTCCACTCATTCCCAGCTTCCTACTAAAACCTGCCGCACACGAAAAGAAACGTGCGGCTGAGCTTAAAAAGCCCAGTGAACAGATATATAGATGACAGAAACAATAACGGATAGCAATACAGAAACAAATCAGAAATACAAATTATACAGATACTGAATTAAAGTGAAAGAATAGGAAAGGAATAAGGGTAGAAGAAAAGAAATGAGAAAGAGATAATGTACAAACCAGGTTAGGGAAAATACAGAAATCCATCACGAGCCCAGAGATAACAGATAATATCATAACAGAATAATCATATAATAATCCAGAGGGGATGCCTCTCAAATAACAGATAATATGAGGGGTGACCTCATGTATCAAATCGGAGTGATCAGCTCCCAGATAATGTGAAAGACGTGTATCGCACACACCATCAGCCACCAGATATACATATATAACAGATAACATAAATATAAACAGCTATCAGATAACAGATAACAGAATCAGAACTAGGATGCATCCATGCGCCCCCTGTGGCCAGAAACTCCTCAGAACACACCAGATAAAATAAATCAGGGACGGGACAGGTCATCACTCTCCTGCCCTAGAGTCATGCCATCGGTGCATCAATGACATGGACATGAAACCCTCATGCCTAGTGATTGGCTCGGATATCAGACTGTGGTCAAGGTCAGATGTCATATAATAAACAGAGTCATATCTAAGGGTTCATGGCAGAAGGGTCATGTCAACAATTTAGATTAAAATAGTAAGGTTTAAATCAGAGTTTATCAGATTAAGTTTAATATCAAAACTTAAGTTCAGATTTAAAAGGTTTATTTCCAATAGTCCAAAAGAGTATATCAAAGGTTAATAATTACAAGTTTACAACCATAATCCATTTCAGAAGTTCCTGTCAAAAGTTCATTTAAATCAATCCTTTAAAAATAGTTTTCATTGGAATGATCTTTCAAAATAGTTTTCATAAAATGGTCTTCCAAAACCTTTAGTAACTTCCATTTCAAGTGGTATAGCTTCTTTTTAAAATAGCTTTTTATAAAGGTTCAAAATCAATTAAGTTCAGATAAGGATTTAACAGGTTAAGGTTTATACCAAAATCAAATCAGAATTTACAACAGATATATCAGGTTAAGGTTCAGAACAAGGTTCACAGATCAGATTCAATTAAGACTTACAAATTTAGGGTTCAGAACAAGAGATCAATCAGAGTTCAGGAAAAAGGTTCAGAATACAAGAATCATAGCAGAGGTTCAAACAAAAGGTTCAAGACAACAGATCACAACAAAGATTCACAACTGAAGGGAACATAGCAATGGTATGGGGAATCCTAATAAGGAAAACAAAATACTGAGAGAAAGGGAAAGAAACACCCTTACTGAAATAGGGCAGAATATCTGTACCTCATTAGTACAGCAGAAATCAAACAGACAAACACAGAAATCAGATGATCAAGACTTCTCCTTCTTCACACCTAAGGAAGAGGAAGACAGAATTACTAAAGTTTCTTATTCAGATTATTCCTTTAGTTAATCTCTTCATTTTATGTACTTTCTATTTTTAGTAACCTTCCAGATTCAGTAAGTTCCCATAATTAGCAGGTTTCCAGATTAATCAGATATTATCATTTCAGATTAGGTTGAACCTTATTCAGAGATTATTATGGAATATCAGTATATTTTAGCAAGTTACAGAAGTTTAGGGTTTTAAATGACAATTATACAGAGTTTAGGGTTTTAAGTGCAACTTCATTAATTTACAAGGTCACTAGTGAAATTACTTCAAGTTACAGAATTATATACTCATTATATTCAGAAATACTTTCCATTCCCTTAAGTTTCACAATTTACAGATTACACCCCTTTAATTTCAGAATTTACAAATAAAGCTTATAATTACATATTTTACAATTTAAACCCTACAATATCCATAATTACCAACCATACATATTATATTTCAAAATTACAGAATGTACAATCAGAATTTAGTACTTTACATATTTGACCCCTCAGAATTCAGAATTTACATATTTAGCCCTTTAAGTTTACAAAACATATATATTAAATCATAATTACATAATAATTACATAATTAGCCCAACAATCCTCAAAGTCACCCAACAACCTTTTTATATCAGTATTAACACAAAACAACTTCAAAATTCTAGATTTACACTTTTGGTCCCTCACTTTTAATTAATTTCCAAACAAAACCCTAATTTCCCATTAATTCATTATTATGCAAAATTTACACTTAGGACCCCAAAGTTATATTTTTCCCACATTCTTACAGATGTATATGATCTTACAAAAATATCCCAGAAGTTTCAAACTTGGCAAAACAGGTCCTTATGCAATTTACTCCAAATCGGTACACCTTTTTATAAACAATTACCAACCCTAATTTTCACCAATCATTGGACCATCATTTATTTATCCTTAAAACACATTAAATGCTCAGATTCATGCCCAAGAAACAAACCCTAGATCCCACGATTTTTATTTTATTTGTTTCTTTGTTTTTTCTAAAATCCGGTTTTACAATAATTAACCACGTTAAATTTAAGCTTCTAAAAATCAAAACCATATTTTTCCCAGATCATATAACTTATAAGGAACCCACGAAAAATAGTGAACATGCCCAGAAAATTCGTTTAACATATATTGCATATTTACGTATGCTTTAGATACTAAAATTACAACGACTTGATTTAGGCCATCACAATTCGATCTATCATTTTTCCCAGGTCTAATACATCATAAGAGGTCTAAATAAAATAGCCATCATGCCCAGAAATTCGGATTTCATATATTTGCAATTTACGTGTTCTATAGCCATTATATTATCAAACGCATAGAATTAACATGCATGGATCGATTTTGATATTTTATATGAGTTATATAACATCTAAATATCACTGGAAAAATGCCATATTAATTTTAACACGTTTGGTTAAGTTGCACGAATTATTACCTTGATTTAGTGTATATCAACAAGAATTTAAGAACAAGAACAAACCAATGAGAAAACGCAGCAACTATCAATTTTCCAAGCTTCCTTGCACTCCCAATAACACCAGAAAAATGCTTGATTAAACCCAGAATTCGTGGAGAGGCCTTGGTGGAATTATTTTGGATCGCTAGGGTTTATATTTTGTTAATCGGTATTGTTTTTTGGAGAATAAAAGAAAGGGATTTGTTTTAACTACTTAGAACCGACAATAGGGGGGGCAATATCAGTATTTTCGGCCCATAGGATCATGATAATTATTTGGTTGATTTTGTTCCCTATTTCCTTATTTTATTTAACATATAATCTAATTAAAAGAAAATAAAACATTATGTTATTTAATTTGTAATTTCCGAATTTTATATATAAATGTGTAAATTAATTTTTTGAACATTTAAAATGATGAACATTGTCTCAGAATTTATTTTGTTTCAGATATAATTCGATTGAATTATTTCGGAATTTTATAAGTCGTTTTATAAGGTTTTATATTATCAGGGGTAATTTGGTAATTTTACGGGTTATCTGAATTTCAGGTATTACAACTTCTTCCCCACTAACAAAAAATTTATTTTGAACATTTAAAATGATGAACATTGTCCCAGAATTTATTTTGTTTCAGATATAATTCGATTTCAGATGTTTTGGAATTATTTCGGAATTTTATAAGTCGTTTTATAAGGTTTTATATTATCAGGGGTAATTTGGTAATTTTACGGGTTATCTGAATTTCAGGTATTACAACTTCTTCCCCACTAACAAAAAATTTCGTCCTCGAAATTTGCAGAAAGCAGAAGGAAAAGAGAGGGCAGAAACAAAACAAGACATACCAGATTAAAACGAGAATTGAGGTGAAACGAAACAGGAACACAACTGACGGTGAACAGACATATGAAAGATTTGTTTCTCATAACTCGAACTTGCAGATTCCAAAATTGTTTCAGGTCCTCAGAACAGACATAACATACTGAATCTAGATCAGAAGAATAGCATACCAAACGTAGTAGATGAAAATCAGATTCATAGGGTCTTGACGGATATGCCGTTCACAAAAATTGATTTGACAGATCAGATTAGAGCGTACAGAAATAGAATATCGATAACATCAATTGGAAGAAGTTTTATAACAAAACTGAAGATTATTATCAGAAGTTCAGAGGTCAGCAGAATGCGTGACGAGAATCCAGATGTATCAATTCGCATAATGGTGGAAGCAGATTGCGCGTATAGGTAGAATGAACTTAAAGTGTCACTAACGCAGACGATCTCAAACAGTTATCAGAATTTCTAAAGCTTCTAAGGCACTTCTCGAAATATCCTATGCCCACAACAAGTGCACGTTATATGATGTAAGTATTATCACGTTGGCCAGACGTCATAATACTGGCATCATATAAATATGCCCTCATGATGGTCATACTTTATATCAAGTCATGAACAGAACAGACTTATCTTAATCCACCTAGTCTTCCTACGGTCTCAGAGGTCATCAGAATCAAATACCATAACTAAGAAGAGAACAAATTACCCAAAATTAACGGAAGTCCCAGAATGTCTATCAGAATTTGGTACATCAGATCATCCATCATTCGTCAAATTTCAGATAACAAAACCATCATCCGACATACGCAGAATGAACACAGAGCGGAATTACTGATAAAGAACCTAAATCATTCAAAGGATTTATCATCAGATAACAGAAATTTAGATAGGTCAAGCAGAAATGAATCATGTCATCCATAGCTTCATTCGTCACAGAATTTATTCGCTTCAGAATTTTCTTCTATTCAAAGTCATGATCTCAGTTTCCATTCTCAAGTCTGCTTCTACTCTCAATTCATCTTAGTACAACTAAAATGAATAGAGAAGCAAGACTGCGAGTCTTGGACAGGTCTACTAGTACAGTTCGGAATTCGCCAACTCAGATTGCCGTCGTCATCGGATGCCCGGTAGTGGTGTCTGCTACAATCTCTGAATGCCAATCTAATCTACTCTTCCAGAACAAAGGTTATTCCATTAAATACGAAGATGGTCTACATGTTTCCTCGTTCGACTCAGGCACAAACATGTTGTCATACTATGACAACTGTCCAGATACTCGTGAAAACATGATTCTTATTAGCCAATACTATTGGCATTATTTAAGACTCATAATGGTCACAAAGAGTACGAAAATAGTTTTCAAAAATCTTTTCAGGGATATATTCATATAAAACTGAAATACTTTACGGAAGCTTCTCTCAGTTAGTCATCTCCCATCTCAGGAGCTCTTGTGGTTGCTTCTTCAGTCCTTCGAACATTAAATGAGGTTGTCTGATACGGAGTTCACAAGGATAGAATAATTTAATCATTTATACTTGGAAATGAAAAGTGATTACGGTTGGGATTACGGTTAGGTTTACGATAGTTGATATGCAGACACAAAATTTTTCTCTTTCTTCTTCATAACAAATAGGGGTATTCAAGGGAGACACTGAGGTGGACAAAAACATATCTCATCAGTTTCTTCAATCTCTCAACTTCTATAGCATCATGGGTCGTCAACCGAGATCGGTTCAGGATCAATTCTACTTCTCAAACGGAAGGAAAACTCAGAAGTTTCATCAGAAAATGCCAGAAAATTTGTACAACAAAACTTTCTAGGGGTGGATACTAATAGGGTGACAGGAGAATTTGATAATCAGTTGAGGTCAGGGTACATATTTCCATAGCAGGGTTAAGCTTAACAGATTTAAGCGGTTAGAGGTTATTATATCAAAAGTAGGGTGGAATAGATCGTTACATTTCAGATGCGGTAATTTATGATAGCTGAAGAACCAGTCCAATCAATAATCAAAAGATCTCCAAAATTAAGTATACCCATAGTAAACAGATCCGCAGAACGTATATGGTCACTTAACCAGACGGATAGTTCATATGTCAGAGTCAAGTACATGGTTCAGTATAGTGTGGGGATAGGTACGCGAATAGTTCAAGGTGTTGGTGTTCTTGGTTTAGCTTTTAGCATAAGTGACAGGTAGGGTGTACATCATTGGTAATACGAACATTGTATAACTGTCAGAAGTGAGACGTATGAAATGTCGGATATCAGCATCATAAGTTCAGTTAACAATTGCATGCAGAGATAGTATTTGCATCAAATCCTTCCAAAGAAAAACTGATTGGCAAATAAGATTCATCATTCAGGGGAGCAAATAAGATTCATCATTCAGGACAGAATAGGATCAGAGGATACATTTATATCCAGCATGGGTCATGAATTTATAGAATGTGTCAAACACTTTAAGGTTAAATGGTCTTCGGAATGGTCGGAGAGATATCAGACGGTTTATCCACAGATCAGAAATGAAGGTCAAAATCAGGTGGTGGCAGCAAAAGTTTAACAATCGGTAATCATGTCAGGGGTTCCAAAATTGTTTCAAACGCCAAAGGTGAGACATAGGAGGATAGTCGTCAATATTAGATGATCAAATCAATCAATCCTTATAAGGATAAAATCAAGGTTACTGTCAAAGAAAGACGGATCAACAAAGCAGATTTTACCGTTCAGAATGAGAGGGAAGACATCCGTGTATTTGTGGTTAAACACCACCAGGTTTCTCATGGGAACAGAGATGGTTAAGACGGAATCAAAAGATTCATAGGTGATTATCAGAAGTAAGAAACAAATAACAGAATGTATCAAGTACATCATCGATATGGGGATTCTCAGAATGCCTGAAGAGGCATCAGAATGATTAACAGAAGGTTCAGAGGTCGGAATTGAAATCGGAAGTCAAGGATCAAATAATGTCAGATAATTACTACGCAATTCTAATGCTTCAGGTTTATTTAGGTTTCAATTCTTAGGTGGTGCAAGGCATAAGCTCTAAATTTCCATAGTCCTTAACCAAAACAAGGCACGAATCAGAGTGGTGCGGAAGCAAGATACTTAAGCAAATGTCTTATAGTCTACCCATTCCTCACTGGTCAGAATTTAAGTTCCTATAGGGAAATCCTAAAGCAAATTCTCAGAGGTTATCCTACGAGCGCCTACAGTGGAAACTTAGTGGTCCAGACTTCACAGGTCAAGGGTAAATGTATTACGAGTCGCAGCCTGAATGCTCTGATACCATAAATTGTAACACCCCAACCCGACAAGGGTAAAGATATCACAATAATGGATTCATATCAGATCAAAACAGAGCATACATCTACAGTAATACAAAAAAAATCTCAAAGGATTACAATTGAAATACTGAATCTACAAGGTTACAATCAAAACTAATTCTACAACATAATATCTTCCATCCAACTCTAATCCAGAATAGCTACCAAGCCTTCTAAGTCCAAAGGTATGCTCTCCACTCATTCCCAGCTTCCTACTAAAACCTGCCGCACACGAAAAGAAACGTGCGGCTGAGCTTAAAAAGCCCAGTGAACAGATATATAGATGACAGAAACAATAACGGATAGCAATACAGAAACAAATCAGAAATACAGATTATACAGATACTGAATTAAAGTGAAAGAATAGGAAAGGAATAAGGGTAGAAGAAAAGAAATGAGAAAGAGATAATGTACAAACCAGGTTAGGGAAAATACAGAAATCCATCACGAGCCCAGAGATAACAGATAATATCATAACAGAATAATCATATAATAATCCAGAGGGGATGCCTCTCAAATAACAGATAATATGAGGGGTGACCTCATGTATCAAATCGGAGTGATCAGCTCCCAGATAATGTGAAAGACGTGTATCGCACACACCATCAGCCACCAGATATACATATATAACAGATAACATAAATATAAACAGCTATCAGATAACAGATAACAGAATCAGAACTAGGATGCATCCATGCGCCCCCTGTGGCCAGAAACTCCTCAGAACACACCAGATAAAATAAATCAGGGACGGGACAGGTCATCACTCTTCTGCCCTAGAGTCATGCCATCGGTGCATCAATGACATGGACATGAAACCCTCATGCCTAGTGATTGGCTCGGATATCAGACTGTGGTCAAGGTCAGATGTCATATAATAAACAGAGTCATATCTAAGGGTTCATGGCAGAAGGGTCATGTCAACAATTCAGATTAAAATAGTAAGGTTTAAATCAGAGTTTATCAGATTAAGTTTAATATCAAAACTTAAGTTCAGATTTAAAAGGTTTATTTCCAATAGTCCAAAAGAGTATATCAAAGGTTAATAATTACAAGTTTACAACCATAATCCATTTCAGAAGTTCCTGTCAAAAGTTCATTTAAATCAATCCTTTAAAAATAGTTTTCATTGGAATGATCTTTCAAAATAGTTTTCATAAAATGGTCTTCCAAAACCTTTAGTAACTTCCATTTCAAGTGGTATAGCTTCTTTTTAAAATAGCTTTTTATAAAGGTTCAAAATCAATTAAGTTCAGATAAGGATTTAACAGGTTAAGGTTTATACCAAAATCAAATCAGAATTTACAACAGATATATCAGGTTAAGGTTCAGAACAAGGTTCACAGATCAGATTCAATTAAGACTTACAAATTTAGGGTTCAGAACAAGAGATCAATCAGAGTTCAGGAAAAAGGTTCAGAATACAAGAATCATAGCAGAGGTTCAAACAAAAGGTTCAAGACAACAGATCACAACAAAGATTCACAACTGAAGGGAACATAGCAATGGTATGGGGAATCCTAATAAGGAAAACAAAATACTGAGAGAAAGGGAAAGAAACACCCTTACTGAAATAGGGCAGAATATCTGTACCTTATTAGTACAGCAGAAATCAAACAGACAAACACAGAAATCAGATGATCAAGACTTCTCCTTCTTCACACCTAAGGAAGAGGAAGAAAGAATTACTAAAGTTTCTTATTCAGATTATTCCTTTAGTTAATCTCTTCATTTTATGTACTTTCTATTTTTAGTAACCTTCCAGATTCAGTAAGTTCCCATAATTAGCAGGTTTCCAGATTAATCAGATATTATCATTTCAGATTAGGTTGAACCTTATTCAGAGATTATTATGGAATATCAGTATATTTTAGCAAGTTACAGAAGTTTAGGGTTTTAAATGACAATTATACAGAGTTTAGGGTTTTAAGTGCAACTTCATTAATTTACAAGGTCACTAGTGAAATTACTTCAAGTTACAGAATTATATACTCATTATATTCAGAAATACTTTCCATTCCCTTAAGTTTCACAATTTACAGATTACACCCCTTTAATTTCAGAATTTACAAATAAAGCTTATAATTACATATTTTACAATTTAAACCCTACAATATCCATAATTACCAACCATACATATTATATTTCAAAATTACAGAATGTACAATAAGAATTTAGTACTTTACATATTTGACCCCTCAGAATTCAGAATTTACATATTTAGCCCTTTAAGTTTACAAAACATATATATTAAATCATAATTACATAATAATTACATAATTAGCCCAACAATCCTCAAAGTCACCCAACAACCTTTTTATATCAGTATTAACACAAAACAACTTCAAAATTCTAGATTTACACTTTTGGTCCCTCACTTTTAATTAATTTCCAAACAAAACCCTAATTTCCCATTAATTCATTATTATGCAAAATTTACACTTAGGACCCCAAAGTTATATTTTTCCCACATTCTTACAGATGTATATGATCTTACAAAAATATCCCAGAAGTTTCAAACTTGGCAAAACAGGTCCTTATGCAATTTACTCCAAATCGGTACACCTTTTTATAAACAATTACCAACCCTAATTTTCACCAATCATTGGACCATCATTTATTTATCCTTAAAACACATTAAATGCTCAGATTCATGCCCAAGAAACAAACCCTAGATCCCACGATTTTTATTTTATTTGTTTCTTTGTTTTTTCTAAAATCCGGTTTTACAATAATTAACCACGTTAAATTTAAGCTTCTAAAAATCAAAACCATATTTTTCCCAGATCATATAACTTATAAGGAACCCACGAAAAATAGTGAACATGCCCAGAAAATTCGTTTAACATATATTGCATATTTACGTATGCTTTAGATACTAAAATTACAACGACTTGATTTAGGCCATCACAATTCGATCTATCATTTTTCCCAGGTCTAATACATCATAAGAGGTCTAAATAAAATAGCCATCATGCCCAGAAATTCGGATTTCATATATTTGCAATTTACGTGTTCTATAGCCATTATATTATCAAACGCATAGAATTAACATGCATGGATCGATTTTGATATTTTATATGAGTTATATAACATCTAAATATCACTGGAAAAATGCCATATTAATTTTAACACGTTTGGTTAAGTTGCACGAATTATTACCTTGATTTAGTGTATATCGACAAGAATTTAAGAACAAGAACAAACCAATGAGAAAACGCAGCAACTATCAATTTTCCAAGCTTCCTTGCACTCCCAATAACACCAGAAAAATGCTTGATTAAACCCAGAATTCGTGGAGAGGCCTTGGTGGAATTATTTTGGATCGCTAGGGTTTATATTTTGTTAATCGGTATTGTTTTTTGGAGAATAAAAGAAAGGGATTTGTTTTAACTACTTAGAACCGACAATAGGGGGGGCAATATCAGTATTTTCGGCCCATAGGATCATGATAATTATTTGGTTGATTTTGTTCCCTATTTCCTTATTTTATTTAACATATAATCTAATTAAAAGAAAATAAAACATTATGTTATTTAATTTGTAATTTCCGAATTTTATATATAAATGTGTAAATTAATTTTTTGAACATTTAAAATGATGAACATTGTCCCAGAATTTATTTTGTTTCAGATATAATTCGATTGAATTATTTCGGAATTTTATAAGTCGTTTTATAAGGTTTTATATTATCAGGGGTAATTTGGTAATTTTACGGGTTATCTGAATTTCAGGTATTACAACTTCTTCCCCACTAACAAAAAATTTATTTTGAACATTTAAAATGATGAACATTGTCCCAGAATTTATTTTGTTTCAGATATAATTCGATTGAATTATTTCGGAATTTTATAAGTCGTTTTATAAGGTTTTATATTATCAGGGGTAATTTGGTAATTTTACGGGTTATCTGAATGTCAGGTATTACAAAATTACAGAGGAAACATTTGATGGGTTGCTTGATGAAAGAATTAAGACTCATAAAACATCTGGACAAATAAGCGATGAAGATCTCGACAGTGAATTTGCTGAATTTATGCAGATAGATTCCGAAGAAATTCCTGAGGAAGAAACAACCAACTTTGAGGAGTTGGAATTCAATGATGAAATGAGGATCAAAACCTCGATTGAAGATCCGCCGGTGGATCTCATCTTGAAACCTCTTCCCGATCATCTGGAATATGCATTCTTGGAAGAAAAATCTCTTCTTTCGGTTGTCATATCTTCAGCACTCAAACCCGATGAAAAAGAACGTCTTGTTTCCATGCTCAAAAATCATAAAGAAGCTTTCGCTTGGAAAACTTCTGACTTTCGTGGAATAAGTCCAAACTTTTGCAAACACAAAATCAATTTCGAAAACGATTCTAAACCCGTTGTTCAAAGACAATGAAGATTCAACCCAAACATGAAGAAAGTCATTAAAAAGGAAATAATCAAACTTCTTGATGCTGGTATTATTTACCCCATTGAGGATAGTTCATGGGTGAGTCCTGTTCACTGTGTTCCTAAGAAAGGAAGAACAATCGTTGTAACTAATGAATGTAACGAACTTGTTCCTAGCAGAACCATAACTGGTTGGCGAGTATGCATTGATTATCGCAAACTAAATGACGCTACCAGGAAGGATCATTTTCCTTTACCGTTCATGGATTAAATGTTGGAAAAACTTGCGGGGAACAAATTCTTTTGTTTTCTCGATGGATTTTTCGGTTATTTCCAAATTCTCATTGATCCAGCTGATCAAGAAAAGACCACATTCACGTGTCCTTTGGGCACATATGCGTATGCCTTTTGGTCTTTGTAACGCACCAGCAACATTTCAAAGATGCATGATTGCTATTTTTCAAGATATGCTTGAAACCTCCATGGAAGTTTTCATGGATGATTTCTCGCTATTTGGAGACTCATTCGAGTCATGCCTTTCCAATCTTGATAAAATGCATGAAAGATGCAAAACCGCTTATCTCGTGCTAAATTGGGAAAAATGTCACTTTATGGTGACAGAAGACATTGTGCTTGGTCACAAGATTTCTAGCAAGGGAATCGAAGTGGACAAATCAATAATAGATGCTATTGCTAAGTTACCACCCCCGACTAACGTCAAAGGCGTTAGGAGTTTCTTGTGACATGCGGGATTCTATCGCAGATTCATCAAAGATTTTTTGAAAATATCTCGTCCTATGACGAAGCTTCTCGAGAAAGATTCAGTCTTTGATTTCAATGAAGAATGCATCAAGGCATTCGAAACGCTCAAAGATAAGTTAACAAATGCACTGATTATGGTTTCACCAAATTGGTCGCTGCCATTTGAACTTATGTGTGATGCAAGTGATTTTGTCGTTGGAGCAGTATTAGGACAACGAGATGGAAAACATTTTCATCCTATTTACTTTGCTAGCAAAACCTTGAATAATGCTCAACAAAACTACACGGTCACTGAAAAAGAACTTTTGGCTGTAGTTTTTGCGTTTGACAAATTTCGTTCTTATCTCGTTTTGTCAAAGACAATTGTATTCACCGATCATTCAGCTCTTAAATACATGTTTGCCAAACAAGATGCCAAACCACATCTTATCAGATAGATTTTATTTCTTCAAGAATTTGATATAGAAATCCAAAACAAGAAAGGTGCGAAAAATGTGGCAGCAGACCATTTGTCTCGATTAGAAAATCCTAATTTAGATGAATTCGGTGAAAACGAGATTGATGATAATTTTCCCGATGAAACTCCTATGGGAATCGAAAACGAAGAAGTTCCATGGTTTGCAGACTTTGCAAATTATTTAGTCGGAGGAGTGTTACAAAAAGGTCTAACTCACACTCAGCGTAGTAAATTCTTCGCAAACCTTAAACACTATTTTTGGGATGAACCGTATCTATTTAAAATGTGTCCCGATGGGATAATTAGAAGATGCATGTATGGTTCAGAGACCCAAAAAATTCTCGATGAATGTCATCACGGCCCAACTGGAGGACATTACGGTCCATCCACAACCGCTAAAAAAGTTTTTGATGCGGGATTTTATTGGCCGACAATTTTTAAAGAGGCTTATACGCTTGTTCAAAATTGTGATGCTTGCCAAAAGTCTGGTAGTCTTTCTCGTGGAGACGAAATGCCACAAAAGAGCATACAAGTTTCTGAAATCTATGATATTTGGGGAATTGACTTCAGGGGTCCTTTTCCTAAATCTCATAAGTTCGCATACATCCTTGTTGCAATTGACTATGTATCCAAATGGGCGTAAGCGGAAGATTTACCCACTAATGATGCACGAGTGGTTGTAAATTTTCTGAAAAAGCTTTTCTCTCGATTCGGAATTCCAAAAGCTTTGATAAGCGACAGAGGAACTCACTTCTGTAACCATCAAATGGAGAAAGCTATGAAACGATATGGAGTTCAACATCGTTTCGCAATAGCATACCATCCTCAAACCAGTGGTCAAGTTGAAAACACCAATAGAGCTTTGAAAAGAATAATTGAAAAAACGGTTAAGGATAATCCTTCTGTTTGGTCAAGGAAACTCGATGATTCTCTATGGGCGTTCAGAACGGCATATAAAACTCCAATTGGCACAACCCCGTATAGACTCATATATGGAAAAACTTGTCATTTTCCGTTTGAAATTGAACACCGCGCATATTGGGCGTTGAGGCAATGTAACCTCGATCTCAAAATCGCTGGAGAAAAACAATTCTTGCAATTGCATGAACTCGATGAGTTAAGACTCCAAGCGTATGAGAATTCCAAGTTGTACAAAGTTCGAACAAAAGCTTACCATGATAGGAAACTCAGAATCCGAAAAGAATTCAAAGCAGGAGACAAAGTACTTTTGTTCAATTCTAAGTACAAATTCATAGCTCCTAAGCTAAGAACCAAATGGTTTGGTCCATTCGTGGTAAAACATGGTTTTCATCCGGATATGTCGAGTTATATGACAAGCACGGAGGAAGTTTCATTATTAATGGACATCGTATCAAGATTTATCATGATGAGGAGCAATTGAATGAAATGTCAAGTGAGGAAATTCCACTTGAACTGATCGATAAAACCGCAAAAGTGAAAGAAAATGTGGTTTATATTCCCAAGAAGTCGGGAAAGAATCCTAAATATAAACCACGAAAGTGAGGAAGATCGAGTCAGGCTGATGACTTGTTAATAAATTAAGCGCTTCTCGGGAGGCAACCCGTGTGGTTTAATTGTTTGTTTATTTTTATGCCCCACTGGTTTCACCATGAGTGTGGGGGCGTCGCATAAAAAAATAAAAATTCAAAAATATTTTGCATTTTGTGTGTTTGCTTGTTTTTGTATATGAAGATTACTGCAGGTAACGATGCTTGATCTCGATGATGTGGAATCGTTCGATCTCAATATCTCATTTGGAGCTCGATATGGATTCCAAGGCTCAGGCAGTATCATTTTTTTTATGTTCCATTTCCCTATTTTTATGGTTCATCGTTCTTTCCATTGAGGACAATGTCAACCTTAAGTGTGTGTGTGTGGGGGGGGGGGGAAATACGAAGATGAAACTGAATTTTAAATTTTTTATATTTTTTAGCCTAATTTTAAAATTGTTTTCCCTTATAATCTAGTTGTTTTCGCACAATTAGGATAAATTATATTAGAATAACTAGATCAATCCACTGATAAAACATGTAACTTTTGAAAATTCGAGATGTGTCCTGATTGACATTGCAGTCCATTTTTAGGATCGATAACATTGCTAGCACAATTATAGCCCCTTCCACCAAAAATTGTGAGGATTTGAGCCTATTCTTATATAGCATACATCTTTTATGCTTGATATTTTTGCTATGAATGTGCCGGTGATTTTATTTATTCTAGAACTTGTAACTTTCAAATCATTACTAGACCGCAGTGAGATCACCTCGTGTGATATAAGTGTACTCGTGTGATAAGAGGCAACTTTAGGAATTAAACCAAATGGCCTTCCATTTTACATCTAATGATATATTAGCTAGCCACACCGGTTAGTTAACCACCCATATGGACCCATTTGTTAGCACTCAATTTTTAGTGCTAGATACCATTAGTACACCCTCTGAGCCATTCTTTTCTTTTGTTACATCTAGAAAAATACAAAAATATATTTTCACTTTTGGCCTTAACCTTACCCATAGTCAAGTCTTGGTTGGTTACTAGCTACTTGGAAAGATGGTTGTTATGTGGGAAATCTTTGAACTTTTGAGAAAGTTGCGAACTCCATGATAATCTCATGGATAATCTATTGGAATTATGATCGATGGCCGAAACATGTGCCCAAAAAAAAAAAAAAAAAAAAAAAAAAAAAAGAAAAAGAGAAAAATAAAATAAGCCATCACAATTATATGGTGACAAGAATAGCCAATGAGCTATGAAAGTATGATACCGATCAAGGATGAATTCTCAATTTCATGGGAGAGAGGTTGATGTAGCTAGTAGCAATTGGTTGTAGACTTTGTCTATTTGTAAAGTTTTTATTTTAAAACCAATTTCATAAATACTTCCATGCCTTATCCATACCCTTTTAACCCAAAGCCTAAACGTTACAACCCGAATAAAAGTCCGCTTAGATGTTTACACTTGGTACTTATGCCACGTCGGT
The DNA here is from genome assembly GCA_021014915.2 of Artemisia tridentata subsp. tridentata. Classification (NCBI taxonomy): domain Eukaryota; kingdom Viridiplantae; phylum Streptophyta; class Magnoliopsida; order Asterales; family Asteraceae; genus Artemisia; species Artemisia tridentata. The sequence continues at coordinate 487,276,170 of CP139509.1, forward strand.
GGAGTTTTGTTTCTTGTACAAGCTTATGGTAATATTTAGATCATGACTGAGCAATGAGTGTGATTTTCTTATATACTCGCCCACTAAATAAATAAGTGTTGAGTGAGTTATACTTCATTCCTTTTTCGTGAGGTGTTCTAATATGTTATCAAGCAAGAGAATCATTAAGGTATTGTCAAACGTCTCGACTTTTCACTTATAAAGCTTAAAAAAGATGGATCTTATCTTGTACTCGTACTTGATGGATTTGCATCTCATTTTCAGAATCATTTTTATTTATGTCATGTGGATTTATTTATTTTTAAGAGCTAGATTTGCTTGAGGGCAAGCAAAGTGTAAGTGTGGGGGATTTGATAACGTTCATTTTGTACATGTTTTAGTTGCGTTATTTCTATGATTGTGCATTGTATTTGGTTGTATTTGTGAACATTTTACGTTTAAAAGGTATAAAAGATGTGTTCAGGTTCAGGTACAATCAAGTCCAAGGAAATAGCTAGAAAGATGAGGAAAAGACGCTAAATCAAGAGCTTATGCATAACGAAAGATTCTACCCATAATAAAGACCTCGGAAAAGATCATCAAAGATAAAGAATCAAGTTACAAAGATTTCCGAGTTCAAGAAAAGATCAAGTGTTGATGAAATGAATGAGAAGTTACATGCAAAGAATTATGCCTTGCTTCCTCAACCAAAGGTTCAAGAAATACATCTAAGGCTCAAGCTCAACCCAAGGTTCAACAATGTCATGCCAACCTTACTCCAAACTCTGGGCTGGAACTGAACCTCAGGTTGAGACTTCAACCTTGGGTTGATACAACTCCTGGCACTTTTAATGACTATCTTTAATGAACTAACTCTTCATGTGGGTTGTCATTACACCTCAATTACTTCAAAGTCCAGATTTTAATGACACTTTGTGCACAAGAAAATTGCTTGGTGGCCAAGGGGAGTCATTTTATTAATAAGTATGCTTGGTTAGTGAGAAGACACACATTATCCTACAACAACTAAGAAATACTATCATCTACAATCTCATAATCAATTTACTCTCTCAAGAAGGCCACAAGGGAAGAAAACGCAGGAAGAAGTGAGCTTACATCTATCATTCATCATCATAATCATCAAAGGAATCATTGTTGATCATCTCATAATTGTTCCTAACTCTTGTAATCATCATTACAACTTTTGTAAGACTTCTTAATCATGTTTTCAAGTGATAAATTTTCTGTGGTTATTTCTTTGTTTGCCATGAGTGGCTAAGTGCCTTGTGCACTTTCCTAGATGATGTTAGTAGATGAGTATTGATTGATTATGATTCTATGGTTCTAGTTCAATGAAAAGCTAATACTAAGATCGAATTGTACTTTGAAGTTTTCATAAACAAAAGAGTTATGGAGTTAGGTTGATTGTTAATAGTGTAATAGGTCGAAAGAGTCATTGTTATTCAATCAATTGTAAACCTTTGTCTATGAAGGTGTTACCTTATGTATTGACCATTTCATAGGTAACTTGGTTAAACTTAGAAAACTAAAAGTGTGGTTGTCAATTACTTGTGAAACGATAGCGAATCAAGTGATTGAATTGTGTTAGTCTTGTTTGATCAAACTTAATATTGTTTTTGTCATCTTAAAATCTTGACGAGGATTGAAATTGTTGAAAATAAGAAGATTAGTACATCAACTAATCCAATTAGAACACCATCTAATTTATTGATCATAATCGATTTGAACCGTGGATTGTGCAAACTAGTCTAGGCAAGTGTAGTTTTAATATATTGAATTTACATCATCATCATTATTTGCTTGCTATTAGAATCATTAACAAAGCTCGATTTTATATTCAACTCACGTTTCATAAAAACTAAACAAATCCTTGTGAACGACCTCGGCTTACCATTTCATCTCTTACTACACACGGACGAGTATACTTGCTCGTATGTGTTTCGTTTGAAATCATTGGTAGATTGTGTTTATAAATTTAAAACGTGCACTCTAAACGGGCACATCAACTACTACAATTTTCAACCACTCATATAAAATATTCTTTCACTAAATTCTCTTTTTATTATTTAAAATAAAAAGTGGACAATTTTTATGAGAAATCTCAAAAAATAAACATGAACTATTAATTTGAGACGGATGAAGTAGTTATTTATAGTGTATTATCAAGTTATTTTAAGGAAATTAATTGTACATACCAACATAGTGTCACAACTTAAGATTCAACTCTCCTAAAAACTCTAAACAAAATCGTTCTTAAGCATAACTTCCAAGTTCCAATTGTTAGACCCGTTTCCCGGGTACTTGGACCCCACCCTATATGAAAATGGAGTAAGGACTTTGCGTGGTTGGCCAATCAATGAATGTTGCGTAGTGTTACACCCCGTGCCCGCTTAGACAAAAAACTTTGAACTTTGACGCGGAAACGTTTGACTTTTATGGATATTCTGTTACTCTTTCGACATCTGAAAAAAATACATAAACATTCAGACCTTGAGGCTATTTTTAAACGAAAGTAAACTCAATTACCTTCAAAACGACGGGTGGTGCGACCCGTGACGACTTACGGACTAAAAGATATGAATTTTTAAAAATCGACTAAAACCGACAACAATCTGAAAAAGTACCATACGGCTGTATGGGAAAACACCATACGGCCGTATGGTCATTCAAACCCGTCTGAGGAAACACCATACGGCTGTATGGAAAATTACCATACGGCCGTATGGCCATCTGAACCTTCTGTGATTCAGACCATACGGCTGTATGGAAATACCATACGGCCGTATGGCCCTCTGACCTGAACTTCCAAAATACTTTTCATCCCGTTTTCGCTACAAACGACCCATACGACTTCCGTTTTACACCAAACTTTACCAAAAGCATTAGATTAACATAACAAACATGTTTTAAGGGTACTTGACCCGTTCACAACTCAAAATGGGTACATTTGCGCTTAAACCAAACGCCCCTTTAACTTAGACCATAAACACATAAAACATGCTTAAACATACCAAATGACTACCAAATCGTTATGCAACTCTTTCCATACAATTTGACAATTGAATACACATTACAAACCATTAAAGGACTCGTGGGGGTGTCAACCTTGACTTGAGCTCGGTATTCTACCTAGCTCAACTTTCTTACCAATTCTTCTACACTTTGCATACCTAACTCTTACCCTTATTCGCCATCACATTAAGCACCTTAGCCTACAAAACATTGAAACATTAAACCGTAAGCACGAATGCTTAGTAAGTAAAATGGGTATAACATAACATTACAATTCATTCTCACATTTCACATCATAACCTTTAGTCCACATAACATTTAAGCATTAACACATACCTTATTACTTAAGCACCAATACCCCTTCCTAATCCAACCTTGACTAATCCATCACTAACCTTACACTTAATTCCACATAACATAGTCATACACAAACATCCATTAATCTTGACATATATGACATCTAGACACAAAATGCATATAAGTCATCATAATATCATTTTATAGCCGGTTTACTTACCTTAATCCAAGCTACATCATAACAAGAACATCATCATCATCACATTCTTCCATTATCATCATCATCATCCTTAACAATAATCAAAACCTAACAATATAACAATCAAATACATAACCAAGGGTTAACCCAACCCATAAAACATACCCATCTTTCATTCTTCATCATCATATGATCATATCTTGATCATATGATGAAAACCCACTTTCTCCATAATCTATCACTTCATTAATCATCAAGGACTTAGATACTTACTTGTAGAAAGATCATTGCTATGCAAGGCTATGAACAAATGATCTTCATCTTCTTCATTTCAAGCCATCATCTAGCTTTTCTTCCCTCCCTTTTCACCCTTCTAAAACCGGTCATTACTTATCTCATTAATGAGAGAAAAGTCTAGAATTTCCTAGATATACAAGTTAGGTGACAACTTTGGCCAATTGGCAAGATTGGCCACTCAAGTCCCATTCTTTCTATTTTGGCCACACTACATATCTTAATACTTTGGTCTATTGCAACTTTAACCCTTGAAGTCTATTTCCTTTATATTCTTGCCACATAATACTTTCCCTTAACTATACAATACATTCTTTGACCATCATTTGACTATCGGGTTTGACCATTACGCAACAAACGTTGACTGGCCAATCACATGAGGTCTTTGGTCCACTTTCATCTAGGGTGGGGTCCCAGTACCCGGGGAACGGGTCTAACAATTCTACCCCCTTATTTAGATTTCGTCCCCGAAATCTCTCGTCTACTTCTAACCAAAACTTAGTTTCACCTTACCTCCATTCTTAGCACTTTCCATTCTTCATCCCCCTTTTGATTGCATGATCTAAGTGATCTTGCAATTCTAAGTCCACTACACGTACATCATACCCCTAGCTCATTCCATTTCTAGCTTAAATTCTCAATTCTTTCATTTCTTTTGAGTCATTATGTCATTCAAGACATAATCCTTGCCTCTAATATATGCCATCTAACCATTCTACGTCTATCGCATAACCTTCTAACTAGTTTCATTTAACTTTTTCATCAAGGACTACATGTCACTTGAAAATTACACACCCTTTTAGCCTTTCATAAGTCAATTATTCATTAACTTTCTACTTTTATCGCAATCTTACACTAACTCATTGACATTTTTACTACACGTTACATTCGCCTTTACTTCTCTTCTCAAAATTTTATAGAGCTTTTAGTCCATATTAGCGTTTATTAGCATTCATTATCCCACATTTTCCTTTAATTCATACTGCAACAAGCATATCTTTTCAAACTTTAATCGTTTCAACTTATACTTAAACACCTAAGTCCTATACTTCACTTGACGTTTCCCACCTAGGGTCGTCATTCCACTCATTATTGATCCACCTATCTTAATTCCTTATGACTTCTAATCATCCTAGACTCCCTTTTCTACCCTTTTCACCCTACTCATGCCATGTCGGGAACACATAAGCCCACTCCTTTATACTTCCTCATTTACATGGAAAGGCGTCCCAATCGATGTAAATCAAGAAACATAAACTCATGGTTCGGTGATTCACAATTTCTTTATCCAAATGAAAAGGCGTCCCAATCCATTTAGATAAAGAAACCATAAACCATCCTACTTATACACTTCCGACATAACACTCGCACTACTATTACTTGCTTTAACTTTCAATCTTCCATGTTCTTCATTTTAAACTTTTCCATTTTCTAGCTTGGATCCACTTTACTTTAACATTTTCCCCGAAGGGACTATTACACATGCCAAAGATGTAGGCAATCTTTGCCGGTGAAGGCAATACGTTTTATCCCGAAGGATTTCTTTAACACATCCCGAAGGATTCTTTAACATTCATTGTCTTGGTCATCCCGAAGGATACCACCTTTAACATTTATCCCAAAGGATCATTAACATTGACGCTTCATCACTTTCACATTATCACATTGGATCCAAGCTATTAACATTTAACACACACACTATCCCATCCATTTTATTTTGTGAACGCAAGCTCATAGTGCATATGAACTTGCTTAATATAAGTACACACTTCTATGTGTTTATCATCTTACATTCTAATCTACTTTAATCATTTTCATCCTCTTACTTTACCCCTTAGTCCACCCGACTCTTTCCACTTTTAAACCTTGCATAGGTTAACTTACATTTGTTCATTAGTACCATTCGTTCTTCTTGCACGTTTTAGTTACTCACACATTTTCTACGTCGTTACACTTTTCACTCTAGCTTACATTCTTTAACCCGCGTTAATCATTTCCACCTTTTACATTACACGTTAGTCTACTCAACTCTTTTACTTATAGACTTTACACATATCGTCAGTTATAACACTTGCATTTATTATTAATAATTACCGCTAATCGCCTTAGCCGTAATATAATGATTTTAAGACAACACCTTTACTTCATACACACTCATCTCATTCTTTCTTGAATTCTTGACTCATCGCATTCTTATTCTTATACCTTAACTTGTCTTATTTTAGTTATTTATGTGTTTAAGCAATATTGTTCAATTTCACCATTTACGTACCATCATATCATTCAGCCTTGTTACACATTCGCAACCATACTTATATTCTCATACCTTACTTACCCTTAACCCGTCTCTATGCTATCTTAACATCAATCATTAGGCACACACACACACACACACACACACACACACACACACACACACACACACACACACACATATATATATATATATATATATATAACGAGACCATATGTTGGTCACATTAATATCCTACGGTCCACAATGATTACATGCCGTTATTCCTTAGCCTCATTCTTTAACCCTCATACCATTTATCACTATATCATTAGTACATTAGTTTCATTTTATCTTTTCGCGTCATACCTTAGTACCTTTACAATGTTCCATACTTTAAACATCAACATTTAGATTTACTTATTAGCCCATCTCTAATACCGAATACCATTCCTATTCATATTCCATTACCATTACTCTATCCCACCTTTACTAATTCACAAACAATCACCGGCACCGACCGAGGTGCATGGCTAACTAATCACTTAAACACTTCAAGTCCTCCATGGACCTTCATCACATAAACATTAAAACATTAAAACACATTCATCATACTTACTAACTTAAGTTCACATGTCACGTCACACATTCCTTCCTCTAACTTATACATATACCTTACGCATTCCTTACACCTACGTTTAACGTTTCTACGAGTGGTTTAAAACTAGGCAACCTATAGTGGAAACCTAATTCACTTAAACCGAAGCTCTGATACCAAGTTGTTACACCCCGTGCCCGCATAGACCAAAAACTTTGAACTTTGACGCGGAAACGTTTGACTTTTATGGATATTCTGTTACTCTTTCGACATCTGAAAAAAATACATAAACATTCAGCCCTTGAGGCTATTTTTAAACGAAAGTACACTCAATTACCTTCAAAACGACGGGTGGTGCGACCCGTGACGACTTACGAACTAAAAGATATGAATTTTTGAAAATCGACTAAAATCGACAACAATCTGGAAAAGTACCATACGGCTGTATGGGAAAACACCATACAGCCGTATGGTCATTCAAACCCTTCTGAGGAAACACCATACGGCTGTATGGAAAATTACCATACGGCCGTATGGCCATCTGAACCTTCTGTGATTCAGACCATACGGCTGTATGGAAATACCATACGGCCGTATGGCCCTCTGACCTACACTTCCAAAATACTTTTCATCCCGTTTTCGCTACAAACGACCCATACGACTTCCGTTTTACGCCAAACTTTACCAAAAGCATTATATTAACATAACAAACATGTTTTAAGGGTACTTGACCCGTTTACAACTCAAAATGGGCACGTTTGCGCTTAAACCAAACGCCCCTTTAACTTGGACCATAAACACATAAAACATGCTTAAACATACCAAATGACTACCAAATCGTTATGCAACTCTTGACATACAATTTGACACTTGAATACACATTACAAACCATTAAAGGACTCGCGGGGGTGTCAACCTTGACTTGAGCTCGGTATTCTACCTAGCTTTACTTTCTTACCAATTCCTCTACACTTTGCATACCCAACTCTTACCCTTATTCGCCATCACATTAAGCACCTTAGCCTACAAAACATTGAAACATTAAACCGTAAGCACGAATGCTTAGTAAGTAAAACGGGTATAACATAACATTACAATTCATTCTCACATTTCACATCATAAACTTTAGTCCACATAACATTTAAGCATTAACACATACCTTATTACTTAAGCACCAATACCCCTTCCTAATCCAACCTTGACTAATCCATCACTAACCTTACACTTAATTTCACATAACATAGTCATACACAAACATCCATTAATCTTGACATATATGACATCTAGACACAAAATGCATATAAGTCATCATAATATCATTTTATAGCCGGTTTACTTACCTTAATCCAAGCTACATCATAACAAGAACATCATCATCATCACATTCTTCCATCATCATCATCATCATCCTTAACAATAATCAAAACCTAACAATATAACAATCAAATACATAAACAAGGGTTAACCCAACCCATAAAACATACCCATCTTTCATTCTTCATCATCATATGATCATATCTTGATCATATGATGAAAACCCACTTTCTCCATAATCTATCACTTCATTAATCATCAAGGACTTAGATACTTACTTGTAGAAAGATCATTGCTATGCAAGGCTATGAACAAATGATCTTCATCTTCTTCATTTCAAGCCATCATCTAGCTTTTCTTCCCTCCCTTTTCTCCCTTCTAAAACCGGTCATTACTTATCTCAATAATGAGAGAAAAGTCTAGAATTTCCTAGATATACAAGTTAGGTGACAACTTTGGCCAATTGGCAAGATTGGCCCATCAAGTCCCATTCTTTCTATTTTGGCCACACTACATATCTTAATACTTTGGTCTATTGCAACTTTAACCCTTGAAGTCTATTTCCTTTATATTCTTGCCACATAATACTTTCCCTTAACTATACAACACATTCTTTGACCATCATTTGACTATCGGGTTTGACCATTATGCAACAAACGTTGACTGGCCAATCACATGAGGTCTTTGGTCCACTTTCATCTAGGGTGGGGTCCCAGTACCCGGGGAACGGGTCTAACACGTAGTATGTTAATAACATTTCTCGATGCTTCTCTACACGGACCTTTCTTCTGGTTGATTCGAACCAATCAAGCGACTTGCCTTTTAGTAGATAGTAAGAAAAAATATGCTATACCATTCATATCAAAAGAAAATACTGAACTAGAAGGTCAAACCCGACAGTCAAAGTGATAGTCAAAGAATGTGTTATAAGGTTATGAAAGTATTTTGTGGCACAACAAGAAGGAAATAGACTTCAATGGCTAAAGTTGCAATAGACCAAAAGTGTTAAGACATGTAGTGTAGCCAAAATAGAAGGAAAGAGACTTGAGGGGCTATTCTTGCCATAAGCCCAAACTTGTGCCTAGATAATTATATCCAGGGAATTCTAGAGAATTCCATATCATTCAAGGGTGTTTTTTGAGGTTCGGTTTAGAGAAAGAAAAAGAGAGGGAAATTGGAAGGTTGATGAATAAAGAGTATGATGATTTTTATATGTTCCAATCCAAGAGTAAGGTGTTTAACTATGATCCACCCAATTAAGTAATCTCTCTTTTTAGTGATAGTTAATGAATTGAGAAGTTAGGGTTTATGAACCCTAACTTGGGAAAGATGGGTAAATGGTGTTTTAAGTATAATTAAGAGGTAATGATGATTCTGTGATGTGTTAATGATGGGTTTAAGTTAGTAAATGATGGGATTGATTATCATGTAATCAATATATGATTATATTATGATTAGAGATGGAAGAAGTAAGTTGATGGTTGCATAAACCATTGTTATAGTTATTATGTTATGTGTTTTAAGTGTTTGTATGATGTTATGACTTAGGGTGTTTATGATGATGATGATGATGATAAGGTTGATGATGAGGCCTTGATGTGCTTATCTTGGAGCCAAGGTAAGTAAAACGGTGGTGACATGTGTTATATGGATTGCTAACATATATGTATTATGTATGTTTTGTGTCAAGTAATATGGACTTGAGATATGCTTAAGTGAAGTAATGAATGTGGCCTACGTGATGAGTTGATGTTATGTGTTAGATGAGACTTGGAGTAGTAAGCCCGTAAAGTAAGTGTTTAATGTATATGATGCTTATGTGTTGATTGAAGTATAATGGTATGTTATGATCGTTTTACTTACTAAGCGAAAGCTTATGGTTTAGTTGTCTAGCCATTTTGTAGGTTGGCATATTTTTATGGATGGCTTGGATATATGGATTAAGGATTTGGCTATGCAAGAATAAAGGTAGTATGCGTTTAGGAGTTTAGGTAGAATACCGAGCTCAAGTGTAAAGTTTTTACCCCCGTTAGTCTTTTATTGGTTGGTAAAGTGTAGCCGTGTGGCAATTTGTATGTTAAAGTTGTCATAAGAATTTGGTGGTCAACCGTTGTGTCAAAGTATGCTTTAAGTGTTTATAATGAAAGTTAAAGGGGCGTTTGGATTAAGTGTAAATATACCCATTTTGGGATGAAAATGGGTCATGTATCTATGGAACGTGTTTTATATGTTAAGTTAATGATTTTGGTTAAGTTTGACGTAATACGGATGTGGTATGAGTTGTATATCGTGAAAACGGGCCAAAACACAAGTTTATGGGAATTGCAGGTGATGAACTCAAATAAGTACATTTTATTACCATCATTTATCCTATTTATTTGACTTGTTTTATTATATTATCTGTGAGAATCGATACGTTAATGTTTACTTTTGTAATTCTCAGGTAAAAACAAGTATTATGTGAAACTTGGTGATTTTGGACTAATTATGGAGCAAAACAAGCAAGAAGTTAAGAGTCTACTGAAATGTACAAGATCAAGAACATTCTGCTCCAGATACGCCACATCTTACTTATTATATACGGCGCATCACTATCAAGATTTCACAAGATACGATCCAAGACAACAAATACATGCGCCGCATCTAAGAATGGAGTTACGCCGCATCTTCTGGCGGTGTACGAATATTCCTGAATATATTAATCTTGGACCCCATGCGAAGTTAAGTCAATGCGCCGCATCTACTTATTAGATGCGTCGCATCTTACCCTCAGACAGAAACTATAAATACCCCAAGACCAGACGAATTTCGGGAGGCTAATAGAGAAGAAGACCGAAGACCACAGAAACCCTAGGCCGAATTCAGTCGAAGTGGCAGCACAAGACACACCTTGAACGAAGATACTAGAGCTGTAAGAAGGTCCTGCATGTATTTAATTCATTAAGTAGTTTTGTTTTATTGTATTAGTACACTTTAATTGGTCAGGATTGATGGGCTTGTGATCATGGATTAACCATGCACTTCGACTCCCCTTAAAATTGCTTTCCCATTAATTAAAGTTTATATGTTGATGTCTTTGGTGACTTTTATTAGTGCATTGATAACCTCTGTGTCTAGCTGAGCATTGCTTGGGTCGCCATGCCCCTTCCTCGCCTATTTATTAGATCGCCTATGCATTCTATCGTCTGTAGAAAAGTAGGAAGAAAGATAAATGGGATAGTCATAAGTAATCATTAAGGGTTTACTCGCCGATAAGATTAGAACCAACGAGAAAGGACTTAATCTCGGTGCGTTGCATCGAACTATACACTTCATATAAAACTAGCAATAAAACAAGTGACAAGCTACTTAACTATCAGGACAGGTCTTCTTATTGTCTCAAGTATTTATCTGTGTATGTGTGTGCTACTCGCTGATTCGTGCTCATTAGTTTAGTTTATTATTTAATTGCAACCAAACTGTGCCAGTCTCTCAGGCTGAACCCCCTTGCGTTAGATTAGGTTGTATAGCTAATTTAAGATATTAAAATACTGATTAGAATAACTAGATAATACGTTCCACTCTTAGTGATCGACACTCTACTTACCATTATATTCATACTGACCGGGTACACTGCTCGTTAAAGTGTGTGTGTTATTGATAAGTCGGCTAAATATAAATTTAAAACTTGAATACTGCTAAAACCACAACGACATACCGTGGGTATAAATTAGAGCATACGCACGCACGCATCAAGTTTTTGGCGCCGTTGCAGGGGAGTGAATTGTTATTATCTGTTAATTTGATTAGTATTTTAATTAGGTTTTTCTTTTTAATTTTTAATCTAACCGCTAACTCTGTTGTATATTAGGTTAAATTGCATTCATTGTATTATTTGAATATTTTCTGTTTTGTGTGTTATTTGTTTTCTTTTATTTTTGTTTATTTTCGTTTGTGTTTATTTTTGTTTTTATTTTTCTATTTTTCTGCATACTGCTATCGTTGTACTGAGCTTATTCAAACGATACGGCGCATCTATTTTCATAGATACGGTGTATTGCGTTTAATTTTTATAAAATACAACGCGTTTAATTAATTCGAATACGGCGCATCTTTCCCCAAGATACGGCGTATTCTGTTTTTAATAAGAAATTTTTTTCTAAACGTTAACGCCATACGGCGCATCTGTTTTTACAGATACGGCGTATTTATTATTTTAATTAAAAACAGTTTTCGAATTATTAAACAGATACGACGCATCGATTTTTATCGATACGGCGTATCTTCTGAATCAAAAATCTTGTATTTTGAAACGTAACGAAAATACGGCGCATTAACTTTTGTTAATACGACGCATTTAATTTTAATAAGTATATCGATTTTTTAATAATTAAAACTGATACGGCGCATTCTAAGTTATAAGCGCCGTATCTATTTTCTGAATAAAATCTGATTAAAATTTTAACGATTATAAGATACGGCGTATCCAACTTTTTGGATACGGCGCATCGTCTGCAGATATCAGTAACTTTAATTTTTCGTATTCCGTTTTCGTTGTTGATTTTCTGATATATTACTTTCTTGAACATACCCTACTGATGCTTTTGTGATAGTTTCAGGAAGTGCATGACCAGGAGTTCTACGAAGAACTTGATTCAACCTTTCGAAGATCCTGAACGAGCCTTTCATTCGCTAAAAAGGCTTTTCGACACAAAAAGCTTTGATATTTCAAGTTCATTCGAGCTTGATTATTTTTCTGAAGAGAAAGAGGAAGTAGAAACAAAAGCAATGGGCGAAAACACAACTATGAAGGAATACATGAACAGTACCCGTGCTGATTACAGTTCAGGAGTTGCTAGACCAAAGTTTGATGATAAGTCAAAGTTTGAGTTAAAGGGTCAGTTTCTCAAGGAGCTAAGAGAAAATGCTTTCAGTGGATCGGAACATGAAGATGCTAATGAACATGTTGAAAAGGTCCTCGAGATTGCAGATTTGTTTACTTCAGAAGGAGTCACTGACGATCAACTCATGCTAAGAATCTTTCCAATCTCGCTAAAAGGAGCTGCTAACAAGTGGCTAAGGAATGAACCTGCTAGTTCAATCACTACATGGGAAGATTTGAAGAGCAAATTCCTGAAGAGATATTGTCCACCTGCTAAAACCGCTAAAAAGATGGAGGCTATCAACAGTTTCAAGCAAGAGCCTGATGAAACTCTTTATCAAGCTTGGGAACGATTAAAAGACTTACTGGTGAAATGTCCTCAACACTATTTAACACCAATGCAGGAGATAATACTGTTTTATCAAGGATTGGACGTGCCTACTAGACAAATCTTGGATGCTAAGGGAGCTGTGCCTCAAATGAGTGCAGCCAATGCTAGGAAAGCTATCCAAGATGCTGCTGATCATTCTCAAAAATGGCACGATGGGACCTCTACTAGATCTAAGAGCAGCACTAATTTTGACGGGTTTGCTGCAATTCAAGCTCAATTGGATAAAATTAGTAGAGAGATGAAGAAGCGTGATGAAAAAGTGTATGCTGCCCAAGTTGGATGTGAAAAATGCGAAGGACCTCACTACACTAAAGATTGCCCGAATAAGAATGAAAGTGAGACGTTTGAAGAAGCATATTACACCCAATTTGGACAACCATTCCGACCTTCAGGAAGATTTAGGGAAGCCACCCCGGGATTCTATCAAAAGAACAACTTTAATCCCGCTTATCAAGAAAGGAGGCAGACTTTAGATGACACTCTAAAGCAAATTATGGCCGATGCTGCTAAAAGACATGAAGAGAATACTGCTATGATCAAAGAAATCCGAGCTTCAACAGACACTATTACAAGAAATCAAGGAGCTTCGATCAAAGCATTGGAACAACAAATTGGTCAAATGAGCAAAGTTCTTCAAGAAAGGGGATATGGAAGTTTACCTAGCTCAACTGAAACCAACCCAAGAGATCATGTCAAGGCCATAAGCACCACTGAAGAAGTCACTCCTAACATTCCTTTTCCTAGAAGACTGATGAATGGTAATGATGGTGCAAGACCCGAATTTTTCTTTAATTCTTCAATCAGTTTAAGGAGACTACTCAAAGAGAAGACAAAGATTGAAGAGGAGATCAAGGCTACAATGAAAGAAGAGGGCTCTGCAACCGACTTAAATGCCTTGCCTCATAAAGAAAAAGACCCAGGAAGTTTTACTTTACCTTGTTCAATTAATGATATATCTTTCAATAATGTGTTAGCTGACTTAGGAGCTAGCGTTAGTGTAATGCCCCTTAATACATTCACTACCCTAGGACTAGGAAAATTAGCACCAACTAAGTTACTTATTGAATTGGCTGATAAAACGGTAAAACGACCTGAAGGGATTGCTAATAATGTGCTAGTTAAGATTGAGAAGTTTGTTTTCCCTGTAGACTTTATTATATTAGATATGCCCGAGAATGTTAAGATTCCTTTAATCCTTGGAAGACCTTTCTTGTCTACCGCCCGTGCTAAGATTGATGTGTTTAAAAGAAAAATCTCATTAAGGGTAGGGAATAATAAACTAGTCTATAAGTGCCAAGATCCTGTTAAAAGCATAATTAGAGGCATCTATGTGCTAGAATTAAGAGAGCGTATGGACCTCGATCTTGAAGCTAGGCTTATGGGAGAAACATTGATTCAAAACAACTCAACTAATCCTAACCATGAGAACTTTGAGGAATTTATTGACCTTAATGTACCCACCGAACTTAGACGCGATATTGTTAATGATTCTGATGACGAGTGGTATGATTGCGTAGTAATTAACAAACGTAGGAGAATAGTTGAGAAAACGAATTTGAATAATGATGTGTTTATTGAACTACCACCTCACCTTGCATATTTGTGCCTATTTAATAATAAGAATTTCCCGTCTATCATTTTGTCATCTCTACCCGAAAGGGACAGAACTTTATTTATACAGATATTAAAGAAGAATGGCGTGGAAATTAAGGACGAGCAAGGAGTGTTCAATATTACTGAATTGGCGATGAGGGAGCGCGATGCTTCCGACTCCTTCTATGATCGATATTAAAGAGCTGAACGTGAGTCTAACTTGAAGACTCTGGAATAAAGAAAAGTGCTGACCGGGAGACAACCCGGAAATTTTTTATTATTCTGTTCTGTGTCGAGTCAGTCAGGCCCGTAGAGGATACGGCGCATCTCAATCCTGAGATGCGACGCATCTCCTGCACTGGTCATATCTTACTTTATTTTTCTGCATTTTTATTTTCAACTTTAAAACTTTTTGTCAGTTTATTTTAATGCGGCGCATCCCTGGTTAAGGATGCGACGCATCTTTTATTCTGATTCGTATTTATTCCAGGCTCGATACGGCGTATGTTCTTCCATAAGATACGGCGCATCGACTGACCTGATGATTTTCATTTAAATTTTTATGTTTTATTTTTACTAACTACTAATGTATTATGCAAGTTTGAACCTTCTTAACTTAGGTGTGTTAAAGTCTTGATGGTATTCTAGATTCCTGCATTTCCTGTGGATACATCAAATATGAAGCTTAAACGTTCTCATCCACAAGAAAGATGATTTTTGCTCTTATACAAATAATGGAGGATCATACCGAGCAAATCTCAGGGGAGTTTTTCTGTTCTAATTCTTTTATTTTCCAGTTTTTAACCTTTTATACAAACAACGAGGACGTTGTTTAACTTAAGTGGGGGGATTGGAGAATTAGAACACTTACTTGTCCTAAACTTTTCAAAAATTATGCTTAAAATGTGCTTAATATATCAAAATTTAAAATTTTTAGCATGTTTTTGTTTAAAGTCTAAGTTGCATAGCTGCACACATGACGTTATTTTCAAAAATTGTGACTTTTAAAAATTCACAAATCTATGAGTGTGCCGGTGACTTGTAAACTTTAGAACTTGGCTTGTATACTATTCGAGACCACCATAATAAGTATTATTTTTATAATTGGAATGACTTGTCTAAATTGGTAAAATTCTAGGATTACACCCAAATAGCCTTTATATGTTATATGTTATTAGCTAACTACACTGGTTAGTTAACCCCCGTATAAACCCTTTTGTTACTCTCACTTTTAGAGTAAGATACCCCTAGAAAAACACTCAGAGCCATTCCTTTCGTTTCTTACACCTTTGTTATAATGTTTCGTTACACCCTTACACCTTAGCTTACCCTGTAGATTAAAATCCGTGGTTGGTTAATTGCTTTAGGCAAAGTGTGTTTCCTTACATTACCTGTGTTCGGGTGCGTAATTCATTATCTATGGTTAGGTCGGGAAATTTCACAATGCAATTGGAGTGAAAGTAAATATTGTATATCTTTGAGTCTTGTTTTTCGTGTGTTTACTACTTTCACTATTACTGTTATTTCTGAAGTCATGAAAAGTATGGAAAAATTATCCAGAGTTATCATTATAGTGATCTGGTGAAATTTTACACATCCATGTTTATGTTTCAAGTTAAAAAAAAAAAAAAAAAAAAAAAAAAAAAAAAAAAAAAAAAAAAAGAAAAAGAAAAAGAGAGAGGAAAAGTTGGAAGTTTGTTTTAACCAACTTATGTAAAGTTTTGTATTAAGTGGTCGATATCACCACTATTTGTTGTATATTATATCTATGGATTGAATGGGAGTTGAACGTTATGGGAACGCCAACTAAAAGTTATTCTTTGATAGAGATCTTGTTGAGTATAATTCGTGTCTACCTAAAGCGTGTGTTTCAAGTGTTAAAGCGTGAGTTATTTAATGATATGAGTCTTATTCATGGGATGGTTGGGATAGTGATTAACCACACTTAGGATTTTAATTTATCTGTTTTGTTTATTTTTCATTTTACACCAATTTGTATCCCAAATATTATCCATACCCTATATTGTTCTTTATCCAAACCTTTGATTTATTGAGATTAGGGATTTGAGCAATCTTAAGTATCGTAGTCATGGATTCGGCTATGTATTTATGATTTTGTCGCCCTTTTTGATAAAATATTATTGGTGAAGATTACTTGGTCCTATCTTTAGCCTATTCGAGTTAAGGATTTGAGCAATTGCAAGTATCGTGTTCGTGGATTCGATCATGTATTTGTGATTTTGTAACCTTTTCTGGAATTTGAGATCGATAGAGATTAAGAAGAATTATTAACCTTTAAGCCTACAAACCCTTTTTACCGCTTTAGACTTGTTATTCCTTGGCTTTAGTGGGGGAGATGTGTATACTTGCCAAGCTTATGATAGAATATTCGTCACGACTGGACAGTTAAACGATTAGATTTGCTTTTATCAAATTATTTTATTTTACTTCTAATTCGTTAAGTGTTTGGTTGTGTGATTATGACAAAAATGAATACATGCTTAAATATAAAAATAAATCCTAATATCTTTTAGGATACATTTTCATAAGATTAATTCTAAGGTTTACTTGGGGACAAGTAAAGTTCAAGTGGGGGGATATTTGATGAACTCAAATAAGTACATTTTATTACCATCATTTATCCTATTTATTTGACTTGTTTTATTATATTATCTGTGAGAATCGATACGTTAATGTTTACTTTTGTAATTCTCAGGTAAAAACAAGTATTATGTGAAACTTGGCGATTTTGGACTAATTATGGAGCAAAACAAGCAAGAAGTTAAGCGTCTACAGAAATGTACAAGATCAAGAACATTCTGCTCCAGATACGCCGCATCTTACTTATTACATCCGGCGCATCACTATCAAGATTTCACAAGATACGATCCAAGACAGCAAGTACATGCGCCGCATCTAAGAATGGAGTTACGCCGCATCTTCTGGCGGTGTACGAATATTCCTGAATATATTAATCTTGGACCCCACGCGAAGTTAAGTCAATGCGCCGCATCTACTTATTAGATGCGCCGCATCTTACCCTCAGACAGAAACTATAAATACCCCAAGACCAGAAGAATTTCGGGAGGCTAATAGAGAAGAAGACCGAAGACCACAGAAACCCTAGGCCGAATTCAGTCGAAGTGGCAGCACAAGACACACCTTGAACGAAGATACTAGAGCTGTAAGAAGGTCCTGCATGTATTTAATTCATTAAGTAGTTTTGTTTTATTGTATTAGTACACTTTAATTGGTCAGGATTGATGGGCTTATGATCATGGATTAACCATGCACTTCGACTCCCCTTAAAATTGCTTTCCCATTAATTAAAGTTTATATGTTGATGTCTTTGGTGACTTTTATTAGTGCATTGATAACCTCTGTGTCTAGCTGAGCATTGCTTGGGTCGCCATGCCCCTTCCTCGCCTATTTATTAGATCGCCTATGCATTCTATCGTCTGTAGAAAAGTAGGAAGAAAGATAAATGGGATAGTCATAAGTAATCATTAAGGGTTTACTCGCCGATAAGATTAGAACCAACGAGAAAGGACTTAATCTCGGTGCGTTGCATCGAACTATACACTTCATATAAAACTAGCAATAAAACAAGTGACAATCTACTTAACTATCAGGACAGGTCTTCTTATTGTCTCAAGTATTTATCTGTGTACGTGTGTGCTACTCGCTGATTCGTGCTCATTAGTTTAGTTTATTATTTAATTGCAACCAAACCGTGCCAGTCTCTCAAGCTGAACCCCCTTGCGTTAGATTAGGTTGTATAGCTAATTTAAGATATTAAAATACTGATTAGAATAACTAGATAATACGTTCCACTCTTAGTGATCGACACTCTACTTACCATTATATTCATACTGACCGGGTATACTGCTCGTTAAAGTGTGTGTGTTATTGATAAGTCGGCTAAATATAAATTTAAAACTTGAATACTGCTAAAACCACAACGACATACTGTGGGTATAAATTAGAGCATACGCACGCACGCATCAGCAGGTCCCCAACCGGCGGTTGGGAGAAAATCCTTTTTGACCGGAATGTTTGAACTGCCCCAGTTGAGAACCCAACCGGCGGTTGGGAGTCGCTTTTCAGATTTTGGCAATTTTCGAAAAATCATATCTTTTAAACCGTAAGTCGTTACGGGTCGCACTACCCGGAGTTTTGAAGGTAATTGAGTCTAGTTTCATTTAAAAATAGTCTCAAGGTTTGAATGTTCATAGATTTTTGTAAATGGTCAAAAGAGTAACAGAATGTTCGTAAAAGTCAAGCGTTTCCGCGTATAAAGTTTTAATTTTTGGTCTAAGCGGGCACGGGGTGTAACACCAATATCATTCGTTCCTTTCCGCTACAAACCCTAATGAGTTGAGTATGATTAGATGACGTGTAATACTGATGCGTGCGTGTGTCGTTGCGGTTTAGCAGTATTAATGCCTACTCAAGTTTTAAATTTATATTTAGCCGACTTATCAATAACACACACACTTAACGAGCAGTGTACCCGGTCAGTATGAATATAATGGTAAGTAGAGTGTCGATCACTAAGAGTGGAACGTATTATCTAGTTATTCTAATAAGTATTTTAATATCCTAAGTTAGCTATACAACCTAATCTAACGCAAGGGGGTCAGCCTGAGAGACTGGCACGGTTTGGTTATGATTAAATAAAAACTAAACTAATGAGCACGAATCAGCGATTAGCATACACGTACACAGATAGATACTTGAGACAATAAGAAGACCTGTCCTGATAATTAAGTAGCTTGTCACTTGTTTTATTGCTAGTTTTATATGAAGTGTATATAATTAAACCTTTCTCGTTGGCTCTAATCTTATCGGCGAGTAAACCCTTAATGATTACTTATGTCTATCCTACTTATTAAAGAGACGCTAAAATAAATAGGCGAGGAAGGGGCATGGCCACCCAAGCAATGCTCAGCTAGACACAGAGGTTATCAATGCACTAATAAAAGTCACTAAAAACATCAACATATAAACTTTAATTAATGGGAAAGCAATATTAAGGGGAGTGCATGATTTTCCGTAGTCACATGACACAAGCCCATCAATCCTGATGAATTAAAGTGTACTAATACAATAAAACAAAACTACTTAATGAATTGAATACATGCAGGACCTTCTTACAGCTCTTGTATCTTCGTTTAGATGTGTCTTGTGCTGCTTGGTCGTCTGAATTCGGCTCTAGGGTTATGTGGTCTTCGGTCTCTGAGTTAAGCTCAGTGTCCCGAAATTCGTCTGGCCTTGGGGTATTTATAGTTTCTGTCTGAGGGGTCGATGCGGCGCATAGAATTGTTAGATGCGGCGCATTGACTTAACTTCGCGTGGGGTCCAAGATTAATATATTCAGGAATATTCGTACACCGTCTTCAGATGCGGCGTATCTTGACTTTGTATGCGGCGCATGTACTTGGATTGTAACTTGTGAAATCTTGATAGTGATACGCCGTATGTAAGAAGTAGAATGCGGCGTATCTGGAGTAGAACGAGCTTGATCTTCTGGATTTCATTAGGCTTTTGACATCTTGCTTGTTTTGCTCCATAATTAGTCCAAAATCGCCAAGTTTCACATAATGCTTGTTTTTACCTGAGAATCACTAAAGTAAACGTTAATATATCGATTCTCATAGATAATATAATAAAACAAGTCAAATAAATAGGATAAATGATGATAATAAAATGTACTTATTTGAGTTCATCAAATATCCCCACACTTGAACTTTACTTGTCCCCAAGTAAACCTTAGAATTAATCAAATGAAAATGTATCCTAAAAGATATTAGGATTTATTTTTATATTTAAGCACATATTCGTTTTGTCATAATCACACAACCAAACACTTAACGAAGTAGAAACCAAAATAATTTTTAATGTAAAACAATTCTAAATCGTTTAGTTGCTTAGTTGTGACGAATATTCTATTATAGGCTTGGCAAGTATACGCATCTCCCCCACTAAAGCCAAGGAATAACAAGTCTAAAGCGGTAAAAAATGGTTTTGAGGCTTAAGGGTTGATCATCCTTTTTAATCTCTATCGATCTCATATTCCAGAAAAGGCGACAAAATCACAAATACATGATCGAATCCACGACCACGATACTTGCAATTGCTCAAATCCTTAACTCGAATAGGCTAAAGATAGGACCAAGTAATCTTTACCAATAATATTATATAAAAAAGGGCGACAAAATCATAAATACATAGTCGAATCCACGACTACGATACTTAAGATTGCTCAAATCCCTAATCTCAATAAATCAAAGGTTTGGATGAAGAATGATATAGGGTATGGATAATATTTGGGATACAAATTGGTGTAAAATGAAAAATAAACAAAACAGATAAATTAAAATCCTAAGTGTGGTAAATCACTTTCCCAACCATCCCATGAATAAGACTCATATCATTGAATAACTCACGCTTTAACACTTGAAACACACGCTTTAGGTAGACACGAATTATACTCAACAAAATCTCAATCAAAGAATAACCATAGTTGGCGTTCCCATAACGGCCAACTCCCATTCAATCCATGAATATAATATACAATAACAAATAGTGGTGATATCTCCCACTTAATACAAAACTTTACATAAGTTGGTTAAAACAAACTTCCAACTTTTCCTTTTTCTTTTTGAGGGTTTTGAGGCTTAAGGGTTGATCATCCTTTTTAATCTCTATCAATCTCATATTCCAGAAAAGGCGACAAAATCACAAATACATGATCGAATCCACGACCACGATACTTGCAATTGCTCAAATCCTTAACTCTAATAGGCTAAAGATAGGACCAAGTAATCTTTACCAATAATATTATATAAAAAAGGGCGACAAAATCATAAATACATAGTCGAATCCACGACTACGATACTTAAGATTGCTCAAATCCCTAATCTCAATAAATCAAAGGTTTGGATGAAGAATGATATAGGGTATGGATAATATTTGGTATACAAATTGGTGTAAAATGAAAAATAAACAAAACAGATAAATTAAAATCCTAAGTGTGGTAAATCGCTTTCCCAACCATCCCATGAATAAGACCCATATCATTGAATAACTCACGCTTTAACACTTGAAACACACGCTTTAGGTAGACACGAATTATACTCAACAAAATCTCAATCAAAGAATAACCATAGTTGGCGTTCCCATAACGTCCAACTCCCATTCAATCCACAAATATAATATACAACAACAAATAGTGGTGATATCTCCCACTTAATACAAAACTTTACATAAGTTGGTTAAAACAAACTTCCAACTTTTCCATTTTCTTTTACTTTTCTATTTTTTTTTTTGACACCAACATATGTGTAAAATTTCACAACTTTACTATCACTATCTTCCCGGATAATTTTTCCATATTCTTCATACTTTAATAAATAACCGTAATAGCGAAAGTAGCAAACACACGAAAAATAAACTAAAAGTTATACAATATTTACTTTCATACCAATTGCATTGTGCAATTTCCTGACCTAACCAAAGATAATGAATTACGCACGCGAACACAGGTAATGTAAGGAAACACACTTTGCCTAAAGCAATTAACCACGGATTTTAATCTACAGGGTAGGCTAAGGTGTAAGGGTGTATCGAAACATTATAACAAAGGTGTAAGAAACGAAAGGAATAGTTCTGAGGGTTTTTCTAGGGGTATCTTACTCTAAAAGTGAGAGTAACAAAGGGTTTATACAGGGGTTAACTAACCAGTGTAGTTAGTTAATATCACATAACATATAAAGGCTGTTTGGGTGTAATCCTAGAAATTTACCAATTTAGACAAGTCATTCCAATTATATAGATAATACTTATTATGGTGGTCTCGAATAGTATACAAGCCAAGTTCTAAAGTTTACAAGTCACCAGCACACTAAAGTTTTAATATTTTTGAAAAAATAGAGTTATGTGTGCGGTTATGTAATTTAGACTTTAAACAAAAACATGCTAAAAATTTTAAATTTTGATATATTAAGCGCATTTTAAGCATATTTTGAAAAAGTTTAGGACAAGTAAGTGTTCTAATTCTCCAATCCCCCCACTTAAGTTAAACAACGTCCTCGTTGTTTGTGTCAAAGGTTAAAAACTGGAAAATAAAAGAATTAGAACAGAAAAACTCCCCTGAGATTTGCTCGGTATGATCCTCCATTATTCGTATAAGAGCAAAAATCAACTTTCTTGTGGATTAGAACGTTTAAGCTTCATAGATGATGTATCCACAAAAATTGCAGGAATCTATAATACCATTTAGAATTTAATACACCTGAGTTAATAAGGTTCAAACTTGCATAATACATTAGTAGTTAGTAAAATTAAAACATAAAAAATTAAATTGTAAATCATCAGGTCAGTCGATACGCTGTATCTTATGGAAAAAGATACGCCGTATCGAGCCTGGAATAAATACGAATCAGAATAAAAGATAGGATGCGTCGCATCTGTTTTACTAGATGCGGCGCATGTATTTACCAAACAGACTGTTAACAGTCTGTTGTAAAATGGGCTCGTTCCACGGTTTACCTCTCGGGTTCTCTCGTTCACTCATGCTGAACTTAATGCCAGTCTTCATCAAACACAATAAGAAACACAAACTGAAACATCAAATAAATACATGATAATAAAATTCAGTACAATCCCAAGAAGAATAAAAATGTATGTGGAACAATGTCTATAAGATCAAGGGTGTGGGGAGTCGTCCTCTGCAGCTGAGTGAGTCCCTGAGGTGCTGGCATCGTCGGTCCTAGGTCGGACTCTGCGTGAAGGGAGCCGGGAGTATGAGATCATCCCTCTAACGAAAGTACCATCAGGGCGAGTATGGCTCGTGCCCTGACCCTCCAAAATCTGGCTCACACTCCCGACCAGCCAACCTAAATCCCTCCTGACTACAGTGAGGTCAGCCCTCATACCATCAACGACGCCCCTCAAAGCTCTAACCTCCCCCTCGACTAGCTCTACCCTCTGACCGACTGTGCGTGCAACTGGTGGTGGTGGGGGTACCTGTGGCTCCTCCTGGGCTGGAGCAGCAGCCGGAGCTCCCTGGGGACCTCCCTGCTCCGCCTCTACCTCTGCTGGTCTCGCGGGACCCAACACCACCCAATAGCATCCCCCCATAACCATCTCACAAATCCCCAACTTGACCAAATAATCCTGCCCAATAACCGGTAGACTGGTCACCTCAACCTCTAACCCGGCAGGAATCTCATCACCGATCACACCAAAATGACGGGCCAGTCTAGATACAAAATGCCCCCCAGTCATCTGGCTCCTCCTATCTCTCCCCAAAGCACCCCTATGAAGGAAATGCGCCAAGAAGTGAGGGATGTTCACCGCCAATCCCTCATCCATGCTCCTGAGAAGGAAGAGGTCAAGAGTGGTCACCTTCTCAGGTGACTGACCCCTCCCAGCGATGGTCAATGCAATCATCCTATGGCATAATCTCCTCATAGGCTCTCTGATCAATGTGTAGGATGGGGTGGAAGCAGTAGAATCACCCCCGGAGGATATCCTCTCCCAGAAATCACCAAGCAACATCCTATCTAGAATAGCCCGTAAACTCTCAGCCCAGTACCTGGCAAACCCAGCAGATCCAAGCTCCTCCTCAGTGTGTAGCCCCATGGCCAAAATAAACTGCCTCATCGACATCTGCCTATGCACCCCTCCTAACCTGAACACCAGAGTGTCAGCTGTATCAATCTCCAAATCCGTCTCCCTGTAATGAATCGTGCTAAAGAACTCCAGCATGACCTCCCTAATCAGAGGCTCGTCAATCCTGAACAACCTCTCCCATGCATGTGACCTAAACACAACCTCATCATCATCATCCCTCACAACCATCTCCAGCCTATCATGAAGACCACCAGCTGCGTTCCCCTCGTCAATCAGTTCAACACCCGCAAAGTCCAAAACCGAAACTCTAAAGATTTTCCTAAAGAAAATCGTCCTAAGTCTCTGCACATAATCAGCCTCGGTATCCGGTGTAAGTCCCATGGTCTCGAAACGGAGCCACATGTGTCTGCGTTCAGCAACCGGTAGTTCCATCTGAAAGAAATGTCAAGGTTAGGAAACAGTCCTGAAATAAGATCGATACGGCGCATCTGATAAATCAATGCGGCGTATCAAAGTTGCATAAAGGGGATGCGGAGCAAGCAATAGAATACGGCGTATGGGGATGCGTCGTATCTAAGTTAAGTAATACGGCGTACATGGAAGTATTTAAATTGGAAATAGGTTGTTACGCCGCATCAAGTAACTTAGATGCGCCGCATCTAGCAATATATCAGTATAAAATAAAGGGGGTCAGGCACGTTTTCCAAGAATCCGGACCCGTGACGTAAACTCCTACTTAACATCACAGTTCCATTTATCCCAATATCAATATCTAAAACTTCCTGTTACTTCATTTTCCCTCCAAAGTTCAAAAATAATCCCCCGAACCCTAATTTTCATTCGAATCAAATTGGCTTTTAATTCAATAGTCTATCAAAAATTAACATAGGGGAATTCATCTAGTCCAAGTTCTAATCAAATCCCCTAAATCTTTCAAGCCCTAATCGAATTATTGCATAAACCCTAATTTTTAAATTCAACAAAATTAAATAGAATAATTACCGTATATTATGATTAGGATTCGGTCTAGAGTTCGGATTAGAAGGTTTTGATTTGAGAAAAGCACTTCGGATTAAAGGGTTTAATTTGGTGTGCGTATTACTGTGTGTAAATTTGGGTAAGAAGTTGAAATCCGGCGCATCTCTTTCATATTTATAGGGTAAATACGATGCGCCGTATCGCATAATTGTATGCGTCGTATCTTATCTAAATTCATTGACTGGTCAATAAGTGTTAATTAGTCAGAGATACGGCGGTTAGAATACTAAGATCCGCCGTATTGTTGCGACAGTGAATTAAATTTAAATAAGGGACGTACCTTGGCCTCCGCAACACATTTCCTTATACATCAAATCGGGATAAAACGGTATACCATATGATATATATATAAATTCAAGATAAGAGCAATAGGCATATACGTTTTATTAATGATTATAATCTTATTGTTTAGTGGATAACGATTTATTCCGAGGTTAGGAGCAAATATCGTTTTAAGCTTACAAAATTAAGATTATAATTTAAACCAGATGCATTATATGGATAACAAAATTGAGATTATATTCGGGAGAGGTTTCAGAGAACTCTCCTTTAGGCTAGGCGAATTATTGTAGAGGATACCTGGAATTCTATTTTAAGAATTTAAGACACTCAATGTTACTAGTAGTGAGTTTTCCTCCACTCTTGTTGTCTTACTACAGCCTTTCAGTTGTCAAAAGTTTGATCACCCCAGCTAGCGTCTCTTGGTTCGGTTCAGAATGTAGTCTTTCATAGCGATGCTTAAGCCATCATTTATTCTGAAAGTAAACCAACTTATGCACGAGAGTAGTGGAACGATCAAAGTGAATATCAAAAATCAACTATATTTATTAAATTAAATTAAATGCGTCGTATTAACAAAAGCTAATGCGCCGTATTTTCGTTACGTTTCAAAATACAAGATTTTTGATTTAGAAGATGCGCCGTATCGATAAAGATCGATGCGTCGTATCTGTTTAAAAATTCGAAAAACTGTCTTTAATTTAAATAGAAGATACGCCGTATCTGTTAAAACAGATGCGTCGTATGGCGTTAGGGTTTAGAAAAATTTCTTATTAAAAACAGAATACGCCGTATCTTGGGAAAAGATGCGTCGTACTCGAATTTATTAAACGCGTTGTATTTATAAAAATTAAACGCAATACGCCGTATCTGTGAAAACAGATGCGCCGTATCGTTTGTATTAGCACAATACAACGATAGCAGAATGCAGAAAAAATAAAAAAGAGAAAAAACAAAAAATAAAAATAAAAACAAACAAAGACACACAAAAACAGAAAATATGCAAATAATACAATGAATGCAATTTATCTAATATATAACAGGGTTAGTGGTTAGATTCTAAAAAAAAAAAAAAAAAAAAAAAAAAAAAAAAAAAAAAAAAAAAAAACCTAATTAAAATACTAATCAAATTAACAGATAATAACAATTCACTCCCCGGCAACGGCGCCAAAAACTTGATGCGTGCGCGTGTCATTGCGGTTTAGCAGTATTAATGCCTACTAAAGTTTTAAATTTATATTTAGCCGACTTATCAATAACATACACACTTAACGAGCAGTGTACCCGGTCAGTATGAATATAATGGTAAGTAGAGTGTCGATCACTAAGAGTGGAACGTATTATCTAGTTATTCTAATAAGTATTTTAATATCCTAAGTTAGCTATACAACCTAATCTAACGCAAGGGGGTCAGCCTGAGAGACTGGCACGGTTTGGTTATGATTAAATAAAAACTAAACTAATGAGCACGAATCAGCGATTAGCACACACGTACACAGATAGATACTTGAGACAATAAGAAGACCTGTCCTGATAATTAAGTAGCTTGTCACTTGTTTTATTGCTAGTTTTATATGAAGTGTATATAATTAAACCTTTCTCGTTGGCTCTAATCTTATCGGCGAGTAAACCCTTAATGATTACTTATGTCTATCCTACTTATTAAAGAGACGCTAAAATAAATAGGCGAGGAAGGGGCATGGCCACCCAAGCAATGCTCAGCTAGACACATAGGTTATCAATGCACTAATAAAAGTCACCAAAAATATCAACATATAAACTTTAATTAATGGGAAAACAATATTAAGGGGAGTGCATGATTTTCCGTAGTCACATGACACAAGCCCATCAATCCTGATGAATTAAAGTGTACTAATACAATAAAACAAAACTACTTAATAAATTGAATACATGCAGGACCTTCTTACAGCTCTTGTATCTTCGTTTAGATGTGTCTTGTGCTGCTTGGTCGTCTGAATTTGGCTCTAGGGTTATGTGGTCTTCGGTCTCTGAGTTAAGCTCAGTGTCCCGAAATTCGTCTGGCCTTGGGGTATTTATAGTTTCTGTCTGAGGGGTCAATGCGGCGCATAGAATTGTTAGATGCGGCGCATTGACTTAACTTCGCGTGGGGTCCAAGATTAATATATTCAGGAATATTCGTACACCGTCTTCAGATGCGGCGTATCTTGACTTTGTATGCGGCGCATGTACTTGGATTGTAACTTGTGAAATCTTGATAGTGATACGCCGTATGTAAGAAGTAGAATGCGGCGTATCTGGAGTAGAACGAGCTTGATCTTCTGGATTTCATTAGGCTTTTGACATCTTGCTTGTTTTGCTCCATAATTAGTCCAAAATCGCCAAGTTTCACATAATGCTTGTTTTTACCTGAGAATCACTAAAGTAAACGTTAATGTATCGATTCTCATAGATAATATAATAAAACAAGTCAAATAAATAGGATAAATGATGATAATAAAATGTACTTATTTGAGTTCATCAAATACCTGATAATTTCAAATTACAAGCGATGATTTAGGACACTTGAAAGATGGTTATCGGAGTCTAAACATTACATATATTATGAAAAAACTTGTTTGTGCTTCGTTTTGAATTTGCGGGCATTATAATGCTTGATTTGTTTCCGTTTTCCAAAGGTGTGCCTAAATTCAAATTAAATAATTATAAAATCAACTTTATTATATAACAAATATAATAGCATTCTTTCTTGAGTTCCTTAGAAATTAACAAAATAAAAACAAATTTACATCTAATATAATGCGTGACTCCTGACCTTTTACCCAAAAAAAATAATGTGTGACTCCTACATAGGGATGAACATTTGGACCCGAATCCCGGTACCGAATCGGAACCGTACCAGTACCGTACCGAAACGGTACCGACTCTTAATACACGGTACGATACCAGTACCATGAATCGAGCAAAAAAAAAATTCCGTACCACTAATACGTACCGGTACCAAAGCGAGAAGTACCGAAAAAACCCAAAATTTGAGTAGTCATGTCTTTAAAATACATAACTCATCCAAACACCCATTTGGCTCATTCCATGTCAAACAATAGTCGTGTAAAACATATGGAAAGAAACCAAACTTTCAAAAAACTTATTGTGGCAACTATAGATCATTCATAAACCCTCCCAAAAATTAAACACGGACATATTTTAAAAGTTTTGGAATGTTTGTATGTTCAACTATCTTGGTGATGTATTTATTTAATTGTTGGTTGCGTTTTGTGCCACGTCGTGGTTTGAAATAACTTGAAAATGCTTGTTTTTTTCATATTTTTTGTTGCATTTTCTTGGAATCCTTTTTGGTTTAACAAAAAATGGGAAGAACAGTATAGGTACCGATTTTCCGGTACCCGAATCCCGTACGGTACGATACCGGTACCCACTTTTATGCTCTGAAAAAATTGATACCACCAATTCGGTACGAGTTCGGTACCATTCTGGTACCATGCTCATCCCTACTCCTACAAATAGTCGGCCATGAAAGCTCTTAATTAGACAACCCATTGTTTAGAACTTGTATTTGTTATGACATTAGAATAATTAAACATGTGCCATATCTAGAAAGTGTTATTTCTAATTTATTTTGAACGATAAAATTTAAATTCTGCCACCCTATTTTTTCATCATGTTGTGTGTTTAAGTTGATGTTGTGTGTACCTTTTTACGCTATGTTCATTAGGTAACAATCGCATTATCAGATTGAAATCGAACCTACTAAACATGCGTAATTTATGATTTACATACATGTTTTTTTTTTTTTTTGTTTGTTTTTGATATATATCAATATTTAAAAGAAAGAATAACATAATAGTTCTTATAGAATAAACATCAAGTTAGTTTGTCATGGATTTAATGATGCGCATAGCTGGGCCATAGACCCCCGAAGTGCTAAGGAAAAAAGACAAAGGGAAGGTAACTGGGCCATAGACCCCCCAACTGTCCCTTGCTAAGGAAACATAATACTAAGGAAATTGGATTAAATTTTCCAAATGGCATGTGAACTACAAGGTACGTACCACAAATGTGAACATGCAAATAAGTCCACCATGCATGTTCATCATTCATTATGATGCTTGATCACCACGAATGTCGTAGTAGCTAGCCTCGATCTTCATCAATTCTGCACCATAAACAATTTTTGCATCATAACATTATAATCATATTTCATCATCGACTTGTGCATCGTCACCGATTTTTTGCATCGTTGTTGTCGATATTAGCATCATCTCCATCCATCGTAAACGTCATCGTAGATCATCATAATCATCTACTTCTGCATCGGTGTTTCGTCAATGTGTGCATGAATGCATCGTCACCGATTTCGCATCATCATGGATTTGTGCATGAACGCATCATCATCAATTTTACATCATCATCATCATCTCCCATTTATCTTCTAAGAATATCATCAACATAATGATCATCTTCATCATCACCTTCTTTCAAATTGTGCAAACCTGCAATCAAATAAGTCAAAATGAAATCGAACATTAAAATACGAAAAATGACATAACATAAAAGATCAAACTTGAAGAACTAGAATTACATGCATTGTAGACGTGAAATTAAACCCACAAAACCCAATTTGTCGATAAGGAACTAAAATAATTGGTCGTCTAGAAAAATGTAACCTGGTTATATAGAAAAATCAATTCAGTACAATACAAAAAAAATTAAAAAATAAAAAATAAAAAAAAAAACAAAAAAAAAACTATTTATATAAAGGAAGAAGTCGATTGAACTTGCAAATTGGCACCATTTTCATTGAGGGGTAGCATTGTCATTATTGCACGATGATGGCTGCTAAAATTCTCCATGTATATATTTCATTTTATTTTAAAGTGTTTTTTCTTAATGCTTGATAAATTAATACATAAATATTATGTACGTACATAAATATTATGTACGTTAATAACAAGAGAAATTACATGCATAACCATTCCCCTCTATATAAACCACCAAAATTTGGCATTCTACCTTCACAGAAAACCTTCATCTCTCTTAAATTTTCTTTAGAACTAAGTGCGCAGTGGGAGATAGCAAGCAATCAATGGAGTATGTACATTTACTCACTAACTTTACTGTACTAAAAATATTGCAGTACAGTGGATCATAAAAAATGAAATTAGATATTCGGTGCTGGGGTGAAGATGTAAGTTATGGTGCTTCTAGAACGGTAAAGCTATGTTTCCACATACATTATGGTCCCAAAATTTTACCATCATTTTTTGCGACAAATCTTTCACTATCTGACCTTTCATGTCAGGTTACAAAAAGGAGAAAATAACTATGTTTCCATATACATTATGGTCCCAAAATTTTACCATAATTTTTTGTGACAAACAAAAGGAGACTATCCAAATGGGACGAGATGTCGTGTCATTTTTAGTTTGGGACAACACTCTTTGGAATTTTGGGACGAGAATATCGTCCCTAAGTGCAGTTTTTTTTGTAGTGACGTACTATACTCTTTTTTCCCTTTTTGTAATTATACGAGAAATTAGCATGAGACTGTATTGTTTATTGTTTCTATAAGAGAATCATTATTAACGCCACATTGATTTTAGGCACATTAAGCTTGTAATTATATTGTGTCTGTGTAATGCTAACAAGAAGTTTTTCTTTTATGAGCTGCAAATAATGATAAATAAAAAGTTAATCTTTCTACCTGTTCTATAGATGATGCATATATAGCTATATGTGTAATAACTTATTTTGACATGTAATTAATTAGGGAATTAGCATAACATAATGCTCGACCTCATTAACCTTTCACATCAATTTATACTATATATTTATCTAGAAAACTAGAAGGTAGGTACGAGCTGAGTATGATTTGACGGCGTGTAATACCTAATAATTACAAATTACAAGCGATGATTTAGGACTCTTGAAAGATGGTTATCGGAGTCTAAACATTACATAATATTATGAAAAAATACTTTTTTGTGCTTCATTTTGAATTTGCAGGCATTATAATGCTTGATTTGTTTCCGTGTTCCAAAGGTGTGCCTAAATTCAAATTAAATAATTATAAAATATAATTTATTATATAACAAATATAATCGCATTCTTTCTTGAGTTCTTTAGAAATTAACAATATAAAAACAAATTTACATCTAATATAATGTGTGACTCAGACCTTTTACCCAAAAAAATTAATAATGTGACTCCTACATAGGGATGAACATTTGGACCCGAATCCCGGTACTAAATCGGAACCGTACCAGTACCGTAACGAAACGGTACCGACTCCTAATACACGGTACGGTACCGGTACCATGAATCGAGCAAAAAAAAATGGTACCACTAATACTGTACCAGTACCAAAGCGAGAAGTACCGAAAAAAACCCAAAATTTGAGTAGTCATATTTTTGAATTACATAACTCATCCAAACACCCATTTGGCTCATTCTATGTCAAACAATAGTCATATAAAATATATGGAAAGAAACTAAACTTTCGAAAAACTTATTGTGGCAACTATAGATCATTCATAAACCCTCCCAAAAACTAAACCAGAACCAATTTTAAAAGTTTTGGAACGTTTGTATGTTCGACTATCTTAGTGATGTATTTATTTAATTGTTGGTTGCGTTTTGTACCACGTTGTGGTTTGAAATAACTTGAAAATGCTTGTTTTTTCCTATTTTTTTGTTGCATTTTCTTGGAATCCTTTTTGGTTTAACAAAAAACGGGAAGAACAGTATAGGTACCGATTTTCCGGTACCCGAATCCCGTACGGTACGGTACCGGTACCCACTTTTATGCTCGGGAAAAGATCGGTACCACCAATTCGGTACGGGTTCGGTACCATTCTGGTACCGTGCTCATCCCTACTCCTACAAATATTCGGCCATGAAAGCTCTTAATTAGACAACCCATCGTTTAGAACTTGTATATGTTATGACACTAGAATAATTAAACATGTGCCATATCTAGAAAGTGTTATTTCTAATTTACTTTGAAGGATAAAATTTAAATTCTGCCACCCTATTTTTTCAATCATGTTGTGTGTTTAAGTTGATGTTGTGTGTACCTTTTTACGCTATGTTCTACAGGTAACAATCACATTATGAGATTGAAATCGAACCTAATAAACATGGGTAATTTATGATTTTCATACTACTTAAAAGTATGGTTTTTTATCTTGTCTTTTGTTTTTGATATACATCAAGGTTTAAAAGAAAGTATAACATAATAGTTCTTATAGAATAAACATCAAGGTTTAAAAGAAAGAAAGAATAACGTAATTTATGATTGAAATCAGAAAATGGGATCTAAAAAAGAACTTTTCTAAAGTGTTAGTGCTTCTCCTTTAAATGTTCAAGTTTGAATTTATGTTAAGTCTCCCTTTTTGAAAAGTTTTAGATTTTTTCCATAATTGAAATCAGAAAATGTTAAATTATAATTTTTTAATGGGGTATGTTATACATAACTTCTTTATGGGCTATTTGCACAAACCGCGAAGCACATGATATAACCGGTTCTTATAATCTGCCCCTTTTTTAATTCTTTTTGATGAAACTATAGCTTTGTAACCGGTAGTTTCACAACAATTTTTTACGAAATTGGATTAAATTTCCAAATGGCAAGTGAACTACAAGGTACGTACCACAAATGTGAACATGCAAATAATTGACAACTGAGCCAAACGTTTTAGATTAACATGGGTATATCATAATTAGAAATTCGAACATGAATACTTGATACAACCGTATTTAATTTCTAGCAAACGGTCAAATTATGGATTCTTAATTTCTTATCATACGTTTCTAAACCATTGCAACAGCAACCATGCACATTAATTTGTAAAACTAATATATGTAATCTTAGATGTAAAAATCCACCAAATCGGTGTTCGTAACTTTGTTTTGCATTCTTTCACATGTATAAAACAAATTGACACCATAATTGCTAATTCTTCTTAGAAGTTTACAACATGTCATGTATAATAAGTCCACCATGCATGTTCATCATTCATTATGATGCTTGATCACCACGAACGTCGTAGTAGCTAGCCTCGATCTTCATCAATTCTGCACCATAAACAATTTTTGCATCATAACATTATAATCATATTTCATCACCGACTTGTGCATCGTCACCCATTTTTTGCATTGTTGTTGTCGATATTAGCATCATCTCCATCCATCGTAAACGTCATTGTAGATCATCATAATCATCTATTTCTGCATCGGTGTTTCGTCAATGTGTGCATGAATGCATCGTCACCGATTTCGCATCATCATGGATTTGTGCATGAACGCATCATCATCAATTTTACATCATCATCATCATCATCTCCCGTTTATCGTCTAAGAATATCATCAACATAATGATCATCTTCATCATCACCTTCTTTCAAATTGTGCAAACCTGCAATCAAATAAGTCAAAATGAAATCGAACATTAAAATACGAAAAATGACATAACATAAAAGATCAAACTTGAAGAACTAGAATTACATGCATTGTAGACGTGAAATTAAACCCAAAAAACCCAATTTGTCCATTATGAACTAAAATAATTGGTGGATCTAGAAAAATGTAACCTGGTTATGTAGAAAAATCAATTCAATACAAAAAAAATAAAAAATATATAATAAAAAAATAAAAATAACTATTTATATAAAGGAAAAAGTCGATTGAACGTGTAAATTGACACTATTTTCATTGAGGGGTAGCATTGTCATTATTGCACCATGTTGACTCCCATTATAATTAACAAGAGAAATTACATAACCATTCCCCTCTAGATAAACCACAATAATTATAAACCCTACACATTATGGCTTGTCGTCAGTCGTCTCTCCTAAATTTTCAAAGAAAACCTTCATCTCTCTTAAAACTTTAAATTATTGATATACCCTTCAAACATTTGTTTACAATTATAGATATGTCCTTTTATGTCATTTAACATCTTATATTTACATTTAACAGCTAACTTACCAAACACTTTTATTAAAAAAAAGTTACAGCTTGTAACTCATGTTAAAAGCTTTGCAGTTTACAGCTTAAAGCTTACAGTTTACAGCTTACAGCTTACAACATAAAACTTAAAACTAATTTTGCCAAACATACCCTATATAAACCACCAAAATGTGGCATTGTACCTTCACAGAAAACCTTCATCTCTCTTAAATTTTCTTTAGAACTAAGTGCGCAGTGGGAGATAGCAAGCAATCAATGGAGTATGTACATTTACTCACTAACTTTACTGTACTACTCGTCTTGCTATATAAAACCAGTTGTTAAATTTTATGTACTTTTTGGTTTCAGTAACACCAATCAACAAGAGGTGGTAGCTGTGATAGTAGAAGATCCAATGAGGTATGTTTTATCATCCCTTCCTAACATAAAGTTTGTTTATATTCTTACTTACCTGTTTGATGAGAAGCTTTTTTTAGAGATTTTAAGGGTTTTAAACTTTTTGTTTTAAATTTAAAAGTTCCTACTAAAAACTAGCCTTGTTTGGATATCTAGGTTGTAGCTATATATAGAAAGCAAAAAAAGCTTGAAAAAAAAAGCTTCAATATTTTTTCATTTTACAGTTTATACTTGTCTTACCAAACATTTATTATAAAACAGATCGAAAACACTCTTGCTACTTACTAATAGCTATGAGCTTACAGCCTATAGTTATAAGCTTGCAGCTAGATCATATATAGTTACATTTGATGATCCCTATATTATTTTGTTATTTATTTATAATCTGACTTGAATGAAACGGTGACTTTCATTTTTTGGATTAGAGTCGCACCCGCCACCTCGGCAGGCCCTCATCCTCCCACATACCCAGACTATGTTGTCTGAACCGGGTCTACGCGTATATGAGTCATTTTTCTCCAAACCATACTATTTTTATTATTTAGTTTCGGGTTTGTTGCAGAACCAACAGGCAACTGGAAGAACAAGCTGTAGCGAGGTAATCATACTATTTTTATTATTTAGTTTCGAGAGGTAATCATTATATTCTATTTAAATATTTTGTAAATCTATTTGTTCCTCACATATTTTCTCTTATTCAACGGCATAAGATATCTAAAAAAAGAACTAGCCAGAAGTTAGAACATACAAACTCTAAAAGCACCTTAAAAGACCGCACGTACAACAAGAGACCTTGACAGTGCTGGCCAGACATCAAAGTTGGGGGGCATCATATATGTTGTCGTAGAATTTGGGACATCTTAGACACCGGAAACCTTTAGGAGCGATATGCATGTAGAGAAAATTTAGGACCCACTTTAAAAATATATCGGTAACCACCTTGGACCCTAAATAGCTTTGGCTTGTTGCAGTTAGAGGTGGTTGGTCGTTGGTTTTAAAAACAGTTGGTTCATGGTAAAGCCAAAATCAACTGATGGCCTGATGGGAGTCACAAATACGTAGAAGTGAAAAAGGCATAGTTGTGGGAGAAACAAACAAGTCGGAATAATTGAAAGAACTGCATGGGGTAACTAAGTTTCGGGGACATAATTGTAATTTTGCATTAAAATTCTGTGGATGCATCAAAACCTTCCGTGGAAATATCACTCCCCTTATTTATAATCTGACTTGAATGAAACCCTAATTAGAAGAAACCCTAATTATGAGCCATTTTTCTCCAAACCATACTATTTTTATTATTTAGTTTCGGGTTTGTTGCAGAACCAACGGGCAACTGGAAGAACAAGTAGCGAGGTAACCATACTATTCTTTTTATTATTTAGTTTCGAGAGGTAATCATTATATTCTTTTTAAATATTATGTAAATCTATTTTTTTTTTTTTTTTTTTTTTTTGTAACTGTAAAAATAAACTTTTAACTACTGCACTTTTACATAGACCTTTTTTAAGTGTGGGAGAAGCAAATAATTTTTTTATTAACATCTTTTTTATACTTTTGATGACAATTTTTTACTTTTAGCGGAATGTTGATAGGAGAAGCAAATAAATTTTTTAGTAACATCTTTGTTATACTTTTGATGACACTTTTTTACTTTTAGCGGAATGTTGATAGGAGAAGCAAATAATTTTTAGTAACATCTTTTTTATGCTTTCTTAGGTAGTTTGGCAAATGTTTGAAAGGATACGTGAGGTTTTTAAAAAAAAAGGGTTTCGCCAAGTATATATTTAATTAATAAATTTACTTCAATTCATACCTTAATACGCCTTTCTTGTTTGGTTGTTTATATATGTAGTGCACGAACCGACATGTATCAACTTTTGACTTGGGTGGGAGGAATTGCTGCTGTACTATGGGCAGGGTTGAAGGTTGCTATGTATGAAGTTTCTAAGGCTGATGGCTCACCTCAACAGCTTCACATGGAAAACGTCATTGTGTCCATCTCATCTGTTGTAATATTTGCATGCTGCTTATCTGGCGTTGGTCTTTTGGTGGTTTACAAAAGGATTACTACTTACCACCCAAGCGAATTGCTGTCTGTTCGACTCCTGCTAATGTTCTTTTTCTTAACTGCCTTTTTGTCCCCTTTTCTTCTTTTGACCGGGTTGTTCGTACCACCTACACAGCTCTGGGCACTTATCATCGTCACACTATGTGGAGGCAGTTGCGCACTCATAGCCTATGCCTTTTTTGGGATCCTCAACGACCATGCTTAGGCTGGACAAGAATTGAAGTGTTGAGTCTATGTTATAATAAAAATCTAGCCTGTTTGGCTTGTACTAAAATAGTAAAATGCGGTTGATCCTATTAAAATGTTGCCTTTTTTACTTGCGTACGCACCATTACTATTGTTATGACCTTTATGTCATGTGGTTCCTGCTTTGTCATTGCTAAACGCCTTTGACTGTCTTCGGCAAAACCTTTTTGTGACCGGGCTTTGGACTTTGGAGATGACCAGTTGTCACCCAAACCCTTTAGCGACAACATAAGTGGCTTTTGCAGTGCGTTGTCATTAACTCTCCTATTCTTGTAGTGTTTGTGTCGATTAAACATGAACAATTAGTAATGTGACGCAGTTGTCCCTGACACCAATCCCAAGTTTGGTAGCTACTGGTATTTAAGAAGTGAAAAGGTTGAAGAGGGAGGTGGGCTTTATCAAGTTGGCGGTCAAGTCTAATTAATTCAATCAAAGTAAAAGTCCTTCATATATGTCACGAAACTTTATACAAAATTGAACCTTACATTGCGGAATGTTGAATTTGGTGAAATTGAACTTGAATTGCATTGGATTGACCTTCCTGGCGTCCACAACGTTTAGATAGTTGTCGTGTCTTAGAAAACTCTATATGTTGGTTGGATTAACCATCAGCAGCTACAGATGTAGAAGATTTTTTTTTTTTTTTTTTTTTTTCTTTCTTTTTGTAATATTATGTAGTGTTTTAGATAAATAAAAAAATATTTCTAACGATATTACATGTTTGGATATGCTAATGTTTACTCATAGTAAGTACATATTGTTAGAGTTATGGAAAAATATTAAAATGTACATGACTAGAATCGAATCCGGGACCGAGGGATTGCACACTTTACGTAAGAATGATCAAGTAAATAATTAATATGTATAATTATTTATGTATATTAATTATTTGGACACGAAATGATACATAACGGATGTTATGTAATTAACGGTGTTGACTAACGACCGTTAAGTTAATAGTTAAAGGATTATTAGTGAAAAAGGAGACTTGGAAGGATCTAGAACCAATCATTGATGGGTTGGCCGGTTTGTATATGGGTTTCACAACCCATTGTCGACCCATGGTACAACTTGTGCTCCAAGTTTAGGGTTTGCCTATAAATACAAATTGTAGGGTTATTGTTTTGGTTACCTTGTGCAATACTATAACCCTAAAATTTGTGTTTTCTCTCCTTTAATAATAA
Organism: Artemisia tridentata subsp. tridentata; assembly: GCA_021014915.2. NCBI lineage: Eukaryota > Viridiplantae > Streptophyta > Magnoliopsida > Asterales > Asteraceae > Artemisia > Artemisia tridentata. The sequence goes on from CP139509.1 coordinate 487,314,779, forward strand.
AACCGACCGGATCCTTTTATAAGGGGTCGATCCATGCTTTTTTGTGTAGCAAAATTGTTTTGGTTTTAATTGTGTTCATTCACTAGCATCAATACTTGGTTGGTTATAGTACGTGTGCACAAGAGTTCGGTAACAACTTACTTTACTTGTTTATCTTGGATTGTGGAACAAAACGGTAAGGGTTCCACGTTAATCCTATTTATTGATCAAGTGAATTGAAGAGAACACCGATCCTTGTTCTTGCTAGGATCTTGAGGTAACTCTATTTATTATTTGATAATTCTTTATACGTGTTAAATAAAGATCATGCTTCCGCTACATGCTCTTTATGTGTTTATTTATTTAGATGTTGATCATGCTATTTAAATTCCAACAGTGGCATCAAGAGCCTATTTAATATGTTAATGTAATTACCTAAACGCATAATTAAAATCAATACTTGATTTATACATACATGTTGGGTCAATTTTTTAGGGTTTGTTTTTGTAGAAAACATACTAATAAAATTGAATAGAATTTAGGGTTAGGGTTTCAACCCTATATTAACTAATTAATTAGTTTGTAACCCTAAATTAAGAACATGATGTGTTATGTGAGTAATAAGGGTTACGTTCCTGGTTGATCCATAATTCTTAATGCAAGGAATTATGGATTAGGTTTTGTTATGTGTTACATGTTTTTAGATAAATCTAAAATTAGGGAAAACCTAATTTTATATATATATATATATATATATATATATATATATATATATATATATATATATATATATATATATATAATAATAATAATAATAATGAATCAGTTATGTGGAATGTGGTATGTAATTATTAAAACTTACGCGGCCAATTTATTGGTGTATGTGGTCCATTGGGTACAATGCGCTCGAAAACCAATGGGAGTTTTATTAATTATATACATTAAAATTCACATAGAGATTATTAATAAGGTTTATCAAAAGGTTTGCATATGGCTATATGATTTATATCATATATGTGTTTATTTATTTTTTGAATTACTTGATCTTTTTGTTTAAATTATGATGGATTGTAAACAACAAAGAGGGTAATTTTTTAAATAAAAAAAATAAATGAACCTAATAACTATGAAACCTTTGTGTTAAACTATTTATTGCCAAGTCTTATGTGCCGATAGTGGTTCACTTCGCATGGTAATTTGCTCCCAGACGAGACTAGCAATTTAATAATTTACTATATAAATGTTTTAAGATTTAAAATCTTAAAGTTTTTAATTGATTGATGCAACTGTACATAATGGTCGAAGCGGCGGACCTAATGTTGACAAACTATAAAGTGGGTATAAGGTTGGTTTCGCATTAAATTATGGCCTTAAAGAGATGTCAGACCCTGTGAAAAACCCTTGTAATCAATCTTAATAATTAATGATAATCTTGTGTTACCGTTTAATAAAACCCATTTGTGCGAGGAAATTTAAACTTTTCTCTTATTATTATTATTACTATGCGTCTTACGCCACATATACTAGATATACTACGAACTCGAGGTACAATTTCATTGTGACACCACAACTTCCCGATCAACGACAAATGACAATACTCACGATAAAACTTAACATATCTATTATAACACAATTAACACGAAATCATTTACACTAAATACACTTAACCAAAATTAATTACATCTAATTCTAATCCTAAACTAATAAACCAAACCGGGCCCTTAATATTTCAGCCCATCACCACACAGCCCAACACCACCTTACTCTTTTCTTTTCTTTTCTTCTAAAACCCGATCGCCAACACCCTTCCTAAGCACCCTCGTAACTCATAAATATCGAACCTAACCCATACATATTTTTACGCCATTGTGATCACCACTCAACGGACTATTCATGTGCACATTCCCAGCCATGGATGTTGTATATCAAGACAGTAACTAGAGCCACTTTGTTGGTCCCAAATCCAATCTATACGTATAAAAACAATTGTCAAAATTCAACCAAATCTCTCCCGATTTTTATTACAACCCTCTGAGATCGTTATACACATAAAAAAAGATGTAGGATGACGTTGGAATCATAATAAACTAATGTGGTACATTGGGTTCAATGTTAGAGCTCAATATAATTTGAAACGTATACATATGTATACACAAAATCTATGAATGACTTGACCATTCATATGATATTTCCAAGGAACTTACAATCACAGGAAAAGATTACAAGTGTCCTCCAACTCCTTGTACATCCACAGTAAACTTCTATGATTGGAATGGAAGTCAAATGGTCAAGAGTTGGTGTGATCTTTTCCCTATAAAACATACCATATCCTATCTCATATTACCCCACTCACATATCACTTTCTTACACTCCTTAAAAAGGCTTAGTGCTTTCTGTCGTGGGTTGGGAAGCACACCGAGAAGAAGGAAGTAAGTATTCGAGCTCAAAGTGGACTGCCTACATTCCTTGTGCCTAGTTCAAACTCCACAACTGCATCACCACCTTTTCTAAGGTGTGGTACGTGCCTCTTGACTCCTTATTCATCTCATCTCCACACGAGCATGCATAGCACATATATATAGATCGAATGTATCATATTTTAAATGTTCATTGCACGTTAAAAATAAGAGAAAGAACTCACGCATGGGTTCACACACGATTAGGACCACTTTAGACCTTCTATAAACATGTTAACATCTCATGCTTCCATTTCTCACATGCACAAAATCAACCATGCATCATTCTTCACTCGAATGTATACATTATCAATTAATTTTTACGTGCACTTAATTAATACGAAATTCAAACCATGTTCCACCTCGTTGTTAAAATACCAAAGATCACACATGAACACCCAAGACGCACCCATGCATTCGTTTATGGCACCAACGAGACCCATTTCGTTTTTGTCTCACACGTATAAAAAGCATAGTCAAAAGGACTTAGAAATTTTTCCAAGTCTCTTGACCCCGGAAAAAACAGCCCCAAACCCCTATGTTTATAGCCTTTTATTTTTAAAATGCCAAGATTAACATATATATATTTTTCTTGGGTTCGAATCACAACCTGACAATCTTTATTTTTCTGTTTTGGAGTTTTTCATGAAAAGCACTCGAAGACCTTTAAAATCGTTCAAAATAGACGACCATCAAAACTGATAAGAGACTTAGAATAATTTATTGGTTTTTCAGATTCAAAACTAGCGACTAGGCCACAAACTTGCGTCATATCTTCAAATTTCCATACTTAACACCCAAGTATTTTTGCATCATTTAAAAGACAACCTAAGATACTACACTTTTCGTGTTTTGACTTATCAAAAATAATTTCAACCCGTCACCTAGAATTACCCATTTTAAACTGTCCATAGCTAATTTTAACAAGAACTTAATTCCAGAATTTAATATCATTCGGTTTGGGCTTAGATCAAGCCCAATAAGAATTAACGATCCGTAAGCCCACTGGGCCCATATGAAATATTTTTGGAATCCTAAAAATAGCCCAAATCTAAGCCCAAAACAGTTTGCACGCCCTCGCTCTAAAACTCTTAACGGGCCATGTTTCAAAACGTTAATTGGCCCATTAATACAAAAATAATTTATTTTCTGAAATAATAAATTGAAATAAGTTAAAATAAACTTAATAAAGTTATAAAAATTTTCAGAATATTTTTCCCGTCATTTTTATATAAAAAGGACTAAAAATGTAACGCGACTTAACCAAAAAGGACTAAAACTATCAAACCTGGAAATTAAGGGACTGAAGCTGTGAAAACAGTTGTAAAGGACTTAATTTGACATACCATTGAACTTCAAGCCTTATATGGACATCTGGACAATTATTGGACTATTACCGGACTATGGACTGATTAAGGACTAACGACGTAACGCGAACCACGGTTAGGGTAGAAAATGTGAAACCTGGAAAGATCAAGGACCAACTATTATAACTTATCATTCTTATCCTATTTTTCATTTTTGCACCATATCTTTACTTCATATGCATATTTGCATTATATTTGCATATTAGTTAATAGCGATAGAAATATTTCATATTAATACTATATTTACTCGTTGAAGATATGATCTTACGAGATGTGCAATCACCATAAGCATATAACATTTTCATTCTCAACGATTAGATCGTTGAATAATCATCATCCACCACTCATACACATACACCACTAGAAAATTAGTAAGATTCTCAGCTATTTACATATTTACCAGGTTCTATATCGAAGTTGTTATAATCATCTCTGAATTTATTTTCATCAGCATCAGTAGCGCTTAAGGTGAGTCATAGCCTCACTTTTTAAAATCTTTATACTTTTTAAACTCCGTGAGGGGGGATACATGCTATAACTAAATCACAAGTATTTTTCTGTATGCTACCTGACTTGATATATGCCTAAGTACACCATATTGCCATAAGACCCTTTATCATGAGCCATTAATCACTGCGGTGAACGCGAATATAATGAATAGATCTATTAGAGGTTGACGACCTATCCCACTAATACTGTGACGGAATGCTTTTTGCTAGTCGTATTAGTCGCGATGCATTATATTTGAGAGAAATAGGAATTGGCAAAATCACCTATTACACGAGGGCAAATTTTCATCATTAATTTGGTGGACACCTCCGTTTATGCGGTACTTTGTTAACGTTTGCGTGTCATGAGACTTAGGGCAATATATGAACTGCAATATCAATCTTTTAAACTGATTGTATCTCCAAATACAATCTTACTTGTGATTGAACTGATATTTAAACTACAAACTCCATGATTTCACTCAACATTATGTTGACTTTTAAGCATGTATCTCAGGGAACTAGAGGAGCACGGCAAGGCATGGAGCAGGCATACCCTATCTTCAATAAATGGTGTAGAATAAGTTGTAATTCAGTTAAAATAATGTTTCTTTAAAGAAACCTTAGCACTCTGATGTAATGTTTTATAACTGAATTTGTATTATGGACCTATGTGAATTAAAAATGCCATCTTAGGCTGTTTTTCTATGATTTTGTATTCGATCCTCACAGTAACACCCAAATAAATCTTCCGCTGCTACAAACCAAATTTTGGGGTGTTACAGTTTGGTATCAGAGCTTTGGTTATAGAGAACCAAATGTTTTTAAACGTTGGACTATAACTACATTTTTCAAACAAATTAATTATACACCATGTTACCTTAAACTCTCCATGCCTGCTTGCTGCCGTGCTCGGTATGTTATACATTAGGATTATCATATATAAGCCTCTGCATACTTGATAGTTACTGTGCATAACTAGATCATCTTATGCTTATAATACACCACTTGATGTTAGTAAGTTACTTATTTTACGATATATGGATTATTACAGTACTATGTCGTTTATCACCCACTTTAGTATATCATCGGAGCCGGACTCCGAGGGATCACTAGCATCAGTCACGTCCCCCGTACTTCCCGATGCTGTAGTACCAGAGATTGTGCCCGACGCGATCGAGCCCCTTGTGGAGGGTGGAGTAGCCGCTATACCTTTATTAGGTGACCCTCATGTGCCAGCTTTGCCAGCACCTACGCTACCACCACATTTTGTCTATGACACCTACTCTCCTTTTTACATACCACCCCCTGACGACTTGTACTATGAGAGTCAGCAATGGCTCCCTGCTGATGATTTACCCGAGCCCCATCATGTTGCACCACCACCACTACCTGATCATGTACTTGACATACATACCCAGACATATCCACTACCACCTCGACAGCGGGATCCGATTCCTGCAGAGGATATTCCTTCATCGAGTAGACGTCGCATCTCGAACCAGATACACCCATCCTCACCATCACTGCCTTACCCTCCCGGTTTCACTCCCCCAGCTCAGACTCATGATGCCTGGGAAGGATTTAGACCGGTAGTCACCCACACCCTTATCCCATCCACAGTAGTGACACGACTCGAGAGCCACGGAGAACAGATTGAGTCACTTCTTCGGATGATCGACCATGTGCCATTAGATTCCCCAGGGACTATCAGCGATACTTTGCATAGGTTGGCCTCCAACAGAGCAGTGATACAGCAGTGCCTGAGACAGATATAGACAGACTTGGCAGATACCCGTTCTCACGCGATATCAATACGCAGAGAGGGACAGGACTTAGCTTGGGAGGCGCACACAGCACAGCGTAGAGCCGACACATTAGAGAGACTCATGGGAGACATACAGATGGAGCATCAGGCGGAGATACAGAGACTCAGAGACCAGATCTCAGAGCTCACGAGGCGTACGGATAGACCTGAGCAGTAGACATAGTTAGCATGATTGTATAGTTTGAGACATTGTAGTCTGCCGCATGTGGCACTTAATAAAGACTCTTGTATCGTTTTGTTGTATAAACTCAACTGATCAAGTTATTAATGTTGTAATGCTGGTAGTAATGTACTATATATCTGTTAACTTATGTATTATGGTTATTCGTATGTATTGTAATTGTATCCAGACATGTCGTGATGTTATCTGTGATTATTATGACTCTCAAATTGTGTGAATATTGTAAGAACCTGAACACATAAAATATGTGACATGAAATTCAGTTTGATTAAATCAATTGTACCTTAACAACCCCACATCTGTAAAATTGATAAATTACAAGTACATCATAATTGTGGGAAGATATTCAATTTAATCATCATTTCACACCATGATTACATTGTGCATATACTCAGTTATTCTATCCAAATTCTAAATCTGTATTTTTGTGACATTAATAGAAAATGGCACATAGCGACAACGAAACCACCAACGCAACCGTAACACTAACGCATGAGGAGGTTCGAAGAATGATTGAGGAAGGCATCACCGCAGCACGCGAGGCTGATGCAGCAAACCGCTCAAGCAATACTATGGGAGCAACAAATGAAAGTGAGGCATCTACTCCACGTAAATGCACTTACAAAGAATTTTTAAGTTGCCAACCAACCACCTACCGAGGCGTAGAAGGAGTGACGGAACTAGCACAGTGGTTTGAGTGTATGGAGACGGTATTCATGAGAAGCAACTGTGCAGAAATCAATAAGGTCACTTTCGCCACTGGAACTTTAAGGGGAAATGCATTATCCTGGTGGAATGCTACGGTCAAAATAATGGGTACTGAAGCAGCATTTCAGATCTCCTGGACCGAACTGAAGAATAAAATGCTGAAAAAGTACTGTCCCCGGACTGAGGTCAGAAAGCTTGAAGATGAATTTTACCAGTTAGAAGTGAAAAACAATGATATCGGTGCATACAACCGGAGATTTCAAGAGTTAGCTCTTTTGTGCCCACATATGGTACCTGACTTGGAAAAGACATTGGAGAAATACGTGGAAGGACTACCTTCAAGCATAGAAGGAGATGTCACCGCATCACACCCACAAACTCTCGAAGTCGCATTCGTATTTGCTCAGCGAATGATGAGTCGAGTGCTTAAACGAGGTTCTAACTCCACAGTCAGTGGACAAAAGAGAAACTATGATAACCGTGACGGCAACAACCGGAACAGCAACAGTTATTACCATCACAGCAGGAGCTACCGCAGCAATGATCGAAGCAACCGCAATAGGAACTATCAGCAAAGCAGGAATGATAGACATCAACAACAAAACCGCAGACAAGAAGCTGCTAGAGCTTATGTAGCCACACCTGCTGAAGGGAAAGTGTATGCTGGAACAAAACCCCAGTGTAACAAGTGCAAGATGCATCATACAGGACCTTGTACCGCCATCTGCGGTAACTGTAGGAAAATAGGCCATGTAACCAAGGACTGTAGGGCCACGGGAGCAAACGCATACCCAATAACAGTAAAGTGCCACGGTTGTGGTGAAACGGGTCATTATAAAAGTCACTGCCCCAAGAATGTCAATCAGGTTGCCAGAGGAAGAGCTTACGTGCTCGGAGATGGAAACGTGTCACCGAACCCCAACGTCACTACGGGTACTTTCTTACTGAATCAAAATAGTGCTAAAATATTATTTGATTCTGGAGCCGATAGAAGCTTTGTATCTACTTCATTTGCTTTATTGCTTAAGATAGCGCCTGTAAAATTAGACACCTCGTATGAAATTGAGATAGCCGATGGAAAATTGTTAAACACCAGCACCGTACTCAAAAAATGCACCTTAACCCTCCAAAACAAATCATTTCCAATCGATCTCATGCCCATCCAACTTGGAAGCTTTGACGCGATTGTGGGTATGGATTGGTTATCCAAACATCATGCTCGAATCATCTGTGATGAAAAAGTTGTCCAAATCCCCATAGACAATGAAACACTTACTGTTCGTTGTGACCACTACAAAACCCAACTCAATATCATCTCGTACATCAAAACGGTGAAACACATAAACAAAGGATGTCATGCATTTTTAGTCCAAGTAACGAAAAATAAATCAAAAGAAAAAGAAAAGCGACTAGAAGAAGTGCCAGTTGTAAATGAGTTTGCAGAAGTGTTCCCTGAAGACTTGCCAGGTATTCCACCCATCCGGCAAGTAGAGTTTCGAATCGAATTAATGCCTGGAGCAGCACCCGTTGCAAAAGCACCATATCGATTAGCTCCTTCCGAAATGAAAGAATTATCTGAGCAGTTGAAAGAACTGTCAGATAAAGGATTCATCCAACCTAGCTCATCACCTTGGGGAGCACCAGTCCTGTTTGTCAAAAAGAAAGATGGAACATTCAGAATGTGCATCGATTATAGAGAGTTGAACAAACTCACAGTGAAAAATCGATAACCATTACCAAGAATAGACGATCTATTTGACCAACTGCAAGGATCTAGTGTCTACTCAAAAATCGATCTAAGATCAGGGTACCACCAATTAAGAGTAAGAGAAGAAGACGTTCCCAAAACAGCCTTTCGAACACGATACGGACATTACGAATTCCGTGTAATGCCATTTGGTCTTACCAACGCACCGGCAGTGTTCATGGATCTAATGAATCGAGTGTGTAAGCCATATCTGGACAAGTTCGTAATCGTATTCATCGACGACATTTTGATCTACTCACGTAACGAAAAAGAGCATGCAGAACATTTGAGAACCATTTTGGGTGTACTCAAACAAGAAAAACTGTATGCAAAATTCTCCAAATGTGATTTTTGGATCTCCACTGTTCAATTCTTAGGTCACATCATCAACAGTCAAGGAATTCACGTTGATCCCGCCAAGATCGAGGCAGTCAAAGGTTGGGCTTCGCCCACCACTTCCACTGAAATTCGACAATTTTTAGGACTCGCTGGTTACTATCGAAGGTTTATAGAAGGTTTTTCCAAAATCGCAAAGCCTTTGACAGAACTCACTCAGAAAAACAAGAAGTATATCTGGGAAGAGAAACAAGAATCAGCATTTCAACTCTTAAAACAAAAACTCTGTGAAGCACCAATTCTAGCACTACCGGACGGAAGCGAAGACTTTGTAGTATATTGTGACGCATCACGTCATGGGTTAGGTGCAGTGCTAATGCAAAGAAACAAAGTCATAGCTTACGCTTCTCGACAGCTCAAGAAGAATGAGGAAAATTACACCACTCATGATCTAGAACTAGGAGCAGTAGTATTTGCTCTTAAAATATGGAGACATTACCTATATGGTACAAAGTGTACGGTATACACCGATCACAAAAGTCTTCAACACATACTGGATCAGAAGGAGTTGAATATGAGACAGCGCCGATGGATAGAACTACTCAACGACTATGACTGTGAAATTTGCTACCACCCTGGTAAAGCGAATGTCGTGGCCGACGCCTTGAGCAGAAAAGAAAGAATTAAACCTCTTAGAGTTAGATCATTAGAAATGACAATTCATTCACCACTCCCATCCCAAATACTCATAGCCCAATCGGAAGCTCTTCAGGAAGAGAATCGAGCTCAAGAGAACATTAAGGGCATGCTAGAAAGGGAGAACGGACTCATACGAAGATCCGATGGAATGTTATGCTTCAAGAAAAGATGTTGGATTCCTCTTTATGGAAGTATTCGAGATTTTATCATGCATGAATCTCACAAGTCTAAATATTCCATTCATCCCGGATCCACCAAAATGTACCAAGACCTCAAACAACTCTACTGGTGGCCAAACATGAAAGCCGACATTGCAACATATGTTGGGAAGTGTTTGACTTGTGCAAGGGTCAAAGCCGAAAGTCAAAAACCATCTGGACTACTTGCACAACCCGAAATACCAGTTTGGAAATGGGAAAGAATCACTATGGATTTCATTACCAAGTTACCAAGAACGTCAACCGGATATGACACTATTTGGGTTATCATCGATCGTTTAACCAAATCAGCACATTTTCTGCCTATCAAAGAAACTGACGAGTTGGACACACTCGCTCAGTTATACTTCAAAGAAATCATAATCCGACATGGAGTTCCGATCTCTATCATCTCTGACAGAGACAGTCGATTCACTTCAGGATTTTGGCAATCCTTACAGAAAGCTCTCGGTACTCAATTGGACATGAGCACCGCCTATCATCCTCAAACTGATGGACAAAGTGAAAGGACAATCCAAACCTTAGAAGATATGCTTAGAGCATGTGTACTTGACTTCGGAAAAGGTTGGGACAAACACTTACCATTGGTCGAATTCTCGTACAACAATAGTTACCAAGCTAGCTTGAAGGCTGCACCTTTCGAAGCACTTTATGGAAGAAAGTGCAGATCACCCATCTGTTGGACAGAAGTTGGTGACATGCAGCTTACCGGACCAGAACTAATCCACGACACAACCGAGAAAATATTCAAAATCAAACAACGTCTCCAAGCCGCTCGTGACAGACAAAAGAGTTACGCAGACGTGAGAAGGAAACCCATGGAGTTTGAAGTCGGAGATAGAGTTATGCTAAAAGTTTCGCCCTGGAAGGGGATGATACGCTTCGGAAAGCGTGGAAAACTCAACCCAAGGTACATTGGACCGTTCAAAATCCTCGAAAGAATAGGTCCAGTTGCCTATAAGTTAGAACTCCCGGAAGAACTCAGTAGGATACACCCTACTTTCCACGTATCCCAACTTAAGAAATGCCTATCGGACGAGACTCTCGTCATTCCACTGAAAGAGATTAAACTGGACGACAAACTTGTATTCACAGAAGAACCCGTAGAGATAATGGATAAAGAGGTTAAGCAACTCAAGCAAAGCCGTATTCCTATTGTGAAAGTAAAATGGGACTCTAAAAGAGGACCAATGTACACATGGGAACGCGAAGACCAAATTCGTGAAAAATATCCCCACTTATTCTCGTAAATCACTCTTAGTAGCCATTTTAGACTTGAATTCCGGGACGGAATTCGAATGAGGAGGGAAGTACTGTCAGACCCTGTGAAAAACCCTTGTAATCAATCTTAATAATTAATGATAATCTTGTGTTACCGTTTAATAAAACCCATTTGTGCGAGGAAATTTAAACTTTTCTCTTATTATTATTATTACTATGCGTCTTACGCCACATATACTAGATATACTACGAACTCGAGGTACAATTTCATCGTGACACCACAACTTCCCGATCAACGACAAATGACAATACTCACGATAAAACTTAACATATCTATTATAACACAATTAACACGAAATCATTTACACTAAATACACTTAACCAAAATTAATTACATCTAATTCTAATCCTAAACTAATAAACCAAACCGGGCCCTTAATATTTCAGCCCATCACCACACAGCCCAACACCACCTTACTCTTTTCTTTTCTTTTCTTCTAAAACCCGATCGCCAACACCCTTCCTAAGCACCCTCGTAAATCATAAATATCGAACCTAACCCATACATATTTTTACGCCATTGTGATCACCACTCAACGGACTATTCATGTGCACATTCCCAGCCATGGATGTTGTATATCAAGACAGTAACTAGAGCCACTTTGTTGGTCCCAAATCCAATCTATACGTATAAAAACAATTGTCAAAATTCAACCAAATCTCTCCCGATTTTTATTACAACCCTCTGAGATCGTTATACACATAAAAAAAGATGTAGGATGACGTTGGAATCATAATAAACTAATGTGGTACATTGGGTTCAATGTTAGAGCTCAATATAATTTGAAACGTATACATATGTATACACAAAATCTATGAATGACTTGACCATTCATATGATATTTCCAAGGAACTTACAATCACAGGAAAAGATTACAAGTGTCCTCCAACTCCTTGTACATCCACAGTAAACTTCTATGATTGGAATGGAAGTCAAATGGTCAAGAGTTGGTGTGATCTTTTCCCTATAAAACATACCATATCCTATCTCATATTACCCCACTCACATATCACTTTCTTACACTCCTTAAAAAGGCTTAGTGCTTTCTGTCGTGGGTTGGGAAGCACACCGAGAAGAAGGAAGTAAGTATTCGAGCTCAAAGTGGACTGCCTACATTCCTTGTGCCTAGTTCAAACTCCACAGCTGCATCACCACCTTTTCTAAGGTGTGGTACGTGCCTCTTGACTCCTTATTCATCTCATCTCCACACGAGCATGCATAGCACATATATATAGATCGAATGTATCATATTTTAAATGTTCATTGCACGTTAAAAATAAGAGAAAGAACTCACGCATGGGTTCACACACGGTTAGGACCACGTTAGACCTTCTATAAACATGTTAACATCTCATGCTTCCATTTCTCACATGCACAAAATCAACCATGCATCATTCTTCACTCGAATGTATACATTATCAATTAATTTTTACGTGCACTTAATTAATACGAAATTCAAACCATGTTCCACCTCGTTGTTAAAATACCAAAGATCACACATGAACACCCAAGACGCACCCATGCATTCGTTTATGGCACCAACGAGACCCATTTCGTTTTTGTCTCACACGTATAAAAAGCATAGTCAAAAGGACTTAGAAATTTTTCCAAGTCTCTTGACCCCGGAAAAACAGCCCCAAACCTCTATGTTTATAGCCTTTTATTTTTAAAATGCCAAGATTAACATATATATATTTTTCTTGGGTTCGAATCACAACCTGACAATCTTTATTTTTCTGTTTTGGAGTTTTTCATGAAAAGCACTCGAAGACCTTTAAAATCGTTCAAAATAGACGACCATCAAAACTGATAAGAGACTTAGAATAATTTATTGGTTTTTCAGATTCAAAACTAGCGACTAGGCCACAAACTTGCGTCATATCTTCAAATTTCCATACTTAACACCCAAGTATTTTTGCATCATTTAAAAGACAACCTAAGATACTACACTTTTCGTGTTTTGACTTATCAAAAATAATTTCAACCCGTCACCTAGAATTACCCATTTTAAACTGTCCATAGCTAATTTTAACAAGAACTTAATTCCAGAATTTAATATCATTCGGTTTGGGCTTAGATCAAGCCCAATAAGAATTAACGATCCGTAAGCCCACTGGGCCCATATGAAATATTTTTGGAATCCTAAAAATAGCCCAAATCTAAGCCCAAAACAGTTTGCACGCCCTCGCCTCTAAAACTCTTAACGGGCCATGTTTCAAAACGTTAATTGGCCCATTAATACAAAAATAATTTATTTTCTGAAATAATAAATTGAAATAAGTTAAAATAAACTTAATAAAGTTATAAAAATTTTCAGAATATTTTTCCCGTCATTTTTATATAAAAAGGACTAAAAATGTAACGCGACTTAACCAAAAAGGACTAAAACTGCCAAACCTGGAAATTAAGGGACTGAAGCTGTGAAAACAGTTGTAAAGGACTTAATTTGACATACCATTAAACTCCAAGCCTTATATGGACATCTGGACAATTATTGGACTATTACCGGACTATGGACTGATTAAGGACTAACGACGTAACGCGAACCACGGTTAGGGTAGAAAATGTGAAACATGGAAAGATCAAGGACCAACTATTATAACTTATCATTCTTATCCTATTTTTCATTTTTGCACCATATCTTTACTTCATATGCATATTTGCATTATATTTGCATATTAGTTAATAGCGATAGAAATATTTCATATTAATACTATATTTACTCGTTGAAGATATGATCTTACGAGATGTGCAATCACCATAAGCATATAACATTTTCATTCTCAACGATTAGATCGTTGAATAATCATCATCCACCACTCATACACATACACCACTAGAAAATTAGTAAGATTCTCAGCTATTTACATATTTACCAGGTTCTATATCGAAGTTGTTATAATCATCTCTGAATTTATTTTCATCAGCATCAGTAGCGCTTAAGGTGAGTCATGGCCTCACTTTTTAAACTCTTTATACTTTTTAAACTCCGTGAGGGGGATACATGCTATAACTAAATCACAAGTATTTTTCTGTATGCTACCTGACTTGATATATGCCTAAGTACACCATATTGCCATAAGACCCTTTATCATGAGCCATTAATCACTGCGGTGAACGCGAATATAATGAATAGATCTATTAGAGGTTGACGACCTATCCCACTAATACTGTGACGGAATGCTTTTTGCTAGTCGTATTAGTCGCGATGCATTATATTTGAGAGAAATAGGAATTGGCAAAATCACCTATTACACGAGGGCAAATTTTCATCATTAATTTGGTGGACACCTCCGTTTATGCGGTACTTTGTTAACGTTTGCGTGTCATGAGACTTAGGGCAATATATGAACTGCAATATCAATCTTTTAAACTGATTGTATCTCCAAATACAATCTTACTTGTGATTGAACTGATATTTAAACTACAAACTCCATGATTTCACTCAACATTATGTTGACTTTTAAGCATGTATCTCAGGGAACTAGAGGAGCACGGCAAGGCATGGAGCAGGCATACCCTATCTTCAATAAATGGTGTAGAATAAGTTGTAATTCAGTTAAAATAATGTTTCTTTAAAGAAACCTTAGCACTCTGATGTAATGTTTTATAACTGAATTTGTATTATGGACCTATGTGAATTAAAAATGCCATCTTAGGCTGTTTTTCTATGATTTTGTATTCGATCCTCACAGTAACACCCAAATAAATCTTCCGCTGCTACAAACCAAATTTGGGGGTGTTACAAGAGACTCCATTCTATCTCTCCGCTCGCCTGTGCGTCACATTAGACTTACCAAGTACACCATTATTCATGTACGAAGCATCTTAAGGAAATGTTGTAAGTTTCTCAACGCCATTAATTAAAATTTTGTTGATTTAAGCTTACGAAAGTGTGAAAGTTTTTCTTGCATGAAACATATGATACAAGATGAATGCATGACATCTTTGGACATATTTTTTGATTACACAAATTAAAAATCAATACCCTTAAAATATTAAGTTATATGCCATCCAATGAAACGGAAACACCTCAAGTTACATCCTATCATTATTAGCAGCCAAAGCTGAATGTAATGATTCAAAGGATGATAGTCAAAGGGTAAATTGAGTACTTTCATTGCTAGCAGCCAAAGCTGATGTGATGAAACGACGTCAATTTGCAGTTTCTTAAGTTGGTTAACTTAATTGAGCACTTTCATTACTAGCAGCCAAAGCTGATGTAATGAAACGGCGTCAAGGCATAAAGATTTGGGGATGAAACATGCTTACATTTGCAAATGAGGTTGGCAAAATATGTAAGTCCCATGATTCTAGGAATTGCAATTGGATATTGGCAATTGGGTTCGACCCGTACCTTATTGAGTACTTTCATTGCTAGCAGCCAAAGCTTATGTGATGAAATGACGTCAATTTGGATCCTAGTTTTCAACGAAAATTAAATGGTTAAATTCTATTTACCATGGGTGTTTAATTTTCTTGAAAAATTGTATTATCGAAAATACTAAATTTGAATTTTTCAAAATTCTTTTAATGTATTTAATGCAACGTTAAAACCGTAAACGTGGGACATTCCTTTAGTGGAAAGTTGATCTGCACCCGTAGGGGTCTTTGGATAGAGTCAACTTAACTAAAAGAATAAACCTAGTCTACTTTCCGTGTGAAGAGTGAGACTTAATCCTATTCCTTTTCATGAATGAGAAAAGTATAATAGGAAAATTAGAATTGTCTAAATTCTAAGAAATAACTCATGGCAATTTTTTTTAAAAATTGCATGTTTAGGAGTTATTAAAATTAGAAGCTAGACTAATTATCGCAAAATTGGTAAAAGACAAACTAGAATAATTGATCTAGTTGTTGTGATTTAACCATTTAAAGGTGCTACATACCATAGTGGTGATGGTAGACCTAATTGAGGAAGAAATTGCATGCCCAATTTTCTCAAGTTAATTGTATTGATGGATATTCCATCATTGACAAAGTAGAATACATTCTTTGAGTACCTTAGTACGTATTACGTAAGGGATTACTCAAAGGTGTAGGAAAGTAAACAGCACAATATTTGCTTTTACTAGTTATGAAACACTTATAATGTTGTCAAATCCAGTGGGAGCATTGTGTTGTGATTACTGAATAATAAGTTCATGTAATGATCTGTAATTCAGTGGGAGCTACAAGCTTTGATATCTTGGTAGTAACCCAGATTATCTCTAGAATCTCTTGAGATGATTACTTTCCAATTATAGACACTTGTGGTATTAAGGATAGTCGTGTACATTTCCTTACTAGACGAGGTGATTCTATATCTACTTATATCTATGACACAAATCATATTGATCACATAAGCAAACTATTGATGTGTTGTTTATCTGATACATGATGTTGTTCCATGCACAAGTGGGAGAAATCTTTATTGTGTGCAAGCAACAACATAAAAGAATATGATTTAAAGGGTTCTCTTGACTGCAAGGTAAGAGATTGATGTTCTAATGTGGTTTATCTACATCTAATCAATAGAAAAATTGGAGTTAATATCTACTTTCATTAATAGATATTAATGACAAGGTAAATTACATACTTTCATTACTAGCAGCCAAAGCT
This sequence comes from Artemisia tridentata subsp. tridentata, assembly GCA_021014915.2. Lineage (NCBI taxonomy): Eukaryota > Viridiplantae > Streptophyta > Magnoliopsida > Asterales > Asteraceae > Artemisia > Artemisia tridentata. The sequence goes on from CP139509.1 coordinate 487,331,669, forward strand.
GATATAATGAAACTATGAAAATTTACAAGTTTCTAAATTAGAAAATTATTAGAACAAGTGTCAATATGATAATAAGACTACTTCAAAATAAATATTTATGTATTATTGAAATGACATAAATAAATAAAGTAATCTAATACTACTTCAAATTTGAATGTTTATGTATTCTTGGAATGTCATAAACATATGAAGTAATAAATTAACTTGAAATAAAATATTGAAACCAAATTGTGGTTTTCATGATTACTTTAGTTATGCATATTTATATTTTAGTATAAAGATATAAATATGAAGTCTTTTGATTGCTATAAGACTCATAACAAAGTAAGACGTTAACTTGTTATGTTTTTTAATTAAGACATATACAAGAAGTCATTGAGTTGATCAATGATCTATAACTTACATTGGGATTATAACAGGTTATGTCTTCTTGGTAAGACATAGAAATGAAGTGACTTGGGCTAAAAAGGCACTTATGTTATAAAGCATGCAATTGGCTTGGAAAATCTATTATACCATTAAATTGACTTAGTTGGTAAATAGGTAAGCCAAAACAAAGATATATTTATCTCACATATTGTAAGATTGACTTACAATATTAATCCTAATGAAATACATTATGTGTATGGTATGTTCAGTTAGGAAAATCAAACTCTTGATATATTGTTTGATTTAAGATAACTATATCTTCTTCTCTTCCTAAAGATATCAAGGTTAGAAAATTGAGTAAGGATTGGATATACTCAATTAAACTCCAACCTAGAAGATAATAAGACACCATTTATTATGGAATGTGATGAATCACATTAAGTCTTAAAATTGAAGTTCGGAATTTGTTAAACTGCTTACGAGTAGGTTATTAACAAATTAATGTTAGGAACTGTCAACATGTATTTGTAAAGTCCCAAAAGAGAACAAGTTTGTGTTGCTCTATTTGCTAAGTATTTATAGATAATCTATAAATTGCAAAAAGCAAGTGAGAGTTTTATCTTGATAAGATAAATTACAAGATACATAATCTTCTAAATACACTAGCAAAATCATAATGAGGATTAAACATGTTAATGTTAAATCTCAAGATGATGGAATTCTTATTCATAGATCCGCAAGGATATCTCAAATATTTGTATAATATGTTGAGGATTATGAGTTACAGGATTATGATGAACCTGTTGATAAATTGCAAATTTTTAATTTGGCAAAATTACTCATACTATGAATAATTAGATGCAGTCCAAGAAGATAACTAGTTTGGTAATGTAGTTGATCTTAAATTATATAGTTACACTATAGAATGAAGATGAGTTTTTACAAAGAAAATGAAAATCCTAGAAGATTTAAATTCTTGTGTAGAAATCATAATGGACAAATTTGTATACATATTTAATGTGTGAAAAGATTATCAATCACACTTAAGCAATTAAATATGATTGAGATTATTTCTAAGCACATTAAATTTATAAAGATTATGATTGTCATTCTTAGTTTCATTTATATGAAATTAATAATGGAATATCAAAACTCTTTTTTGGGTAATTACTTGAGCGAGGACGAAAAGTAATTGAAAGGAGTATTTGAATTCAAATAATCTTTGGAAGTATACAAAGTGCAATCGTTTAGATTAATGCATACATCTAGGAGATATACTTATGTTTAGTTATTAAATCTAAGTTTTGATTTATAATTAAAATAAGATATTTTTTGATATTCCAGAAAGCTAGTGGGAGTATTATATTTATTTTCTTATTTCATATATGTTGTATAACATATAGGAAGTACCATTCTATTAACATTAAATGTTAAGTCTTCGTTTGGAATGAAACTTCACATGAAAATTTAGAAAATAAAACCTAGGAGTATATGTTTATTGTTATAAACATAGGCGGTAAAATAACTGATTCTAATAAACATGATAATCTATTAGTAAGGCTAGATAGATACATATCTTTGAAAGATATGACATGAATAAAATCTAAGTTTAACACAAGGATTTTTTATATACATCATGTTGTTTGTTATGTCATGCTTGGAAGCAAGATGATTTGACAACATTAGTATCTAATTGAAAGTTATTAGATAGCTAAGTGTAATAGATATGGTTGGATTTAGAATTAACATCCTCTGCCTGGAGTTGCTCCAAAATTCTAAATATGAACCATATGGCATATTGTTGCATAATTGATATAGTTGACAAATCTTGAAAGATTTGAAGATATCAAACACTACACGATAAATATTAAAGGTTTACGGAATTTAAAAGAGCATATTGTTGTTTGGATACAATGATGCTAATGAGATTGAGATGACACTCAGTACTAGTCATGGTGGGAGTTTATCCTTATTAATGGCCATGTGTACTAGTTATGCTCATTATGAGCATAGTTGCATTATACATTAAAGAATTAGAATACTTTAAAACTATAAAATGTTTGGTAGTTTAATTGTCATAAATTCGTGGATGAGGATGTCACGTATTTTATGAAGTATGTGGCAATATCTTGATAGATGGATGCACACATACAAGAATTTCAGTAAATGAATTCTTAAAATAAGTATTCTCAAAATTTTCGATAGATCAAAATTAGTTGATTTATGCTTTGTCAACAAGTATGGTGAACATGACTTGAGGCATAATTCATTAATGGGATTATCATGCATTGATCTATTTAGTATTTGGATAAGGGATATTAAGTAATTAATATTTACAATGAATTAAAGTACGTTGTACGTTTGTTTTCATTAATAATAAATTGTATCCTATATTTGCATGTTTAAATCCGTGAATAACTTATGTTATTCTAAATAGTCCGTTGTCAATCAATAATATGGGAGTATTATTGAATTAAAGCAAATCTGAGTGTTGGTAGAATATACTTAAAGTATATTGATGCGTGGGAATGCCAAATTCAGATGATATTCAATATTGGATAAATTGAATATAGGACTTATCCCAATCGCATGATTGTACTTTATGGATCGTTGTCATCAAGTAAATCATGAATATTTATCCTCAGACTTGAGATGTCAGATAACTGTCATGCATGTAGTGCATTTCTGTGACTCAATTTAACGCTATACGTAACTGGTAGCTATAAGGATTGTTTTCGGAAGTGTTGCGAAGTGCATGAGTTATGCCCGTAGTCAAGATAGAATTTGTTCCTTCAAATTTATTTGAAGTTTAATACTGCTGGGCCCCTCGTAGGGTTAGCAAGATGTTTGCATGGCAATGCCCAAGATCTCCCCTGAACTTATTAAGAAGATTTGGTAATCTTGCTTAATCGAAAAATGAGAAACAGAATTATTAATAAAGAATGACTGAGATCCATATCTTTATTAATGTAGTATTAGAAACAAAAGAATAAGTATGATGATTAATTATCAAGTGGTTTTTCCAGGAGACCACACACCCGAGTTGTACTAGGGGCATTGGCGAGTTGCTAGACGCTAACCAATGTCAATTATACTTTTAATAGATTTCCAAGTGGGAGCTGTTAGAGTTATGGAAAAATATTAAAATGTATATGACTAGAATCAAACCCGGGACCTAGGGATTGCACACTAGACGTATGAATCATCAAGTAAATAATTAATATGTATAATTATTTATGTATATTAATTATTTGGACACGAAATGATACATAACGGACGTTATGTAATTAACGGTGTTGACTAACGACCGTTAAGTTAATAGTTAAAGGACTATTAGTGAAAAAGGAGACTTGGAAGGATCTAGAACCCATCATTGATGGGTTGGCCGGTTTGTATATGGGTTTCACAACCCATTGTCCACCCATGGTACAACTTGTGCTCCAAGTTTAGGGTTTGCCTATAAATACAAATTGTAGGGTTATTGTTTTGGTTACCTTGTGCAATACTATAACCTTAAAATTTGTGTTTTCTCTCCTTTAATATTAAAACCGATCGGATCCTTTTATAAGGGGTCGATCCATGCTTTTTTGTGTAGCAAAATTGTTTTGGTTTTAGTTGTGTTCATTCACTAGCATCAATACTTGGTTGGTTATAGTACGTGTGTACAAGAGTTCGGTAACAACTTACTTTAGTTGTTCATCTTGGATTGTGGAACAAAATGATAAGGGGTTCCACGTTAATCCTATTTATTGATCAAGTGAATTGAAGAGAAGACCGATCCTTGTTCTTGCTAGGATCTTGAGGTAACTCTATTTATTATTTGGTAATTCTTTATACATGTTAAATAAAGATCCTGCTTCCGCTACATGCTCTTTATGTGTTTATTTATTTAGAAGTTGATCATGCTATTTAAATTCCAACACATATGACATAGTAAGCACACTATTCTATTAATGATGGGTAGTCAAACTAAAGACATGTTGCCCTTGAGGGTCGATACATATCATTGAACTTTTTTCGTGTAGACTATCAGCATCTCGAGCTACAAATATGTATATGTACACACAATGATACAAAACAAACCTTGTGAAACAAAGCGAGTATTCTTATCTGCTATCAGATGGTAGCTTGTATGTTCGTGAGATTCTGATCTGAAGGACAAAATAAGTGACCATCATATAGAGTAAAATCAAACCATATATACATTTCATGTCCTATTATAGTTCACAGTAATCAAACCATATATATTTTCATTTAACACACCTATCGGACCTTAAACCATTTAGAAAGTTGGATTTGTTTAAATAAAATAAAATAAACAAAAATTTGTGTTTTCTTTTTCTAGTTACAAGATAGTCCCACCAAAGCTAGCAGATCTGCTCTTATATACACTCTTATCCTCAAAACCACTCAACCTCACAACTTCTTATCCTCAAAACCACTCAACCTCACAACCGCAAACGCACATTGTTATCATGAAGATGGCGGAATTTGAAGCTTTTGCTCGTACTTGTGGACGAGGAGACGTAATTTTGCGACAATCGCATCGACCTCACTCCCGTGGTAAACTATACTATGCATGTCCTTTATCAAAGGTGAACAATTACATACTTTTTTTGTGTATTATATAAAAAATTTGGTTAGTTGTTAAAAATAATAGTTTTTACTCTTTAATAGGGTGGGACAATGGATTATGGATGAGATTTTTTTTTATGGAAGGAGGAACGACTCCGTTTAATAACCGGTTCTCCTGGAGCTTCAACGCCTCCAACTCATTATGCAGGACCATCAAGAACTCCAACTCGTTACACAGCAAGACCTTCAACATCGAGTCCTGGAAATGCAGAGTGCTCAAACTGCATCAAACTGAATCACCAGATAATGGTACTCAAGAAAATGCTAGAAGTGTATATGCATCCCAACAACCACACAGATGATTCAGCTGCCTTATTTCACGACCTTTATGATGACATGGAAAATCTTAGTTTGGAGTAATTCGTACGCTTTAGTGTTTGAACTTTTACCAATCTGTAATTTAATTCGTACGCTATAGGTTTTGAACTATTATCGATATGTAATATAATTCATACGCTTTAATTTTGGAGTAATACGTACGTTTTACTTATTCGTATGTATTTTTCAAGTATTTGTTTTAAGGAATATGAAAATAGTATAGTGTTTTTTTTGTGGATAAATAGTAAAGTATTGATTTTGAATATACTTTTTAAATTTTATAATTAATATTTTTAACAACAAAAATATTTTTGATAAATAGTAAAGTATTGATTTTGTAAATTTTTTAATTTATGTATTTTTTAAAATTAATTTTTACACTAACATATAATTTTAAAGCAAATAATTTTCTAAAATTAATTTTTATGTAAGTATTTTCAAATGATTATTTGATTATAAATGTCATTTTAAATATTTAGAAAAAATGGGACGAGATTGTCGTCCCTAAGGTTTTTAAAAAAGTTTTTAGATTGATTTAAAAAGTTTTTAAATTGATTTAAAAAATAAAAATTGATTTAAAAAGTTTTTAAATATTAAAAAAACAAATACTAATGTCATCCCAAAATGTTTGGTGGGATTAAAAATAATGGCGGGATCACTAGTACAGATTTGGCCTACGGTCACACAAAAAATGTGTGACTATATGCATATAGTCACACACGTTTTTTTGGGTATGTGTGACAAAAAGTCGCGCCACCATAGGTGCTATATGGTTACATTGTTTAGTTTGTGACCGTTTTCATTGAAAAAGAGTGACCAAAATCCGAATATGTGTGACCAATTAGGCACAACTTTTGTTGGATTTATCAGTATGTGTGACTATTTCCCATCCTATGGCCACATGAATATATAATAAATGTGACGTTTATGATGATTTAGTCACACAATGTGTGTTGTTTTTTTCGAGTTAGTCATATACAATTTAAAAAACAGTGGCCAAAAGTGTGAATAAGTGTGGTCATATGCTGTTTAAAGTGAAGAAATGTGTATTTTGCATGACTATTGTTCATCCAATGGTCACTTGAATTTTTAGTTTGTGTGGCCTTTTGTAATATTTAATCACACAAAGCATGTTTGTTTTAGGTATTTAGTCACATACAATTAAGCATAAAGTAGCCAAAAGTGTTAATAAGTGTCACCATATGCTGTTTAAGTAAAAAAAATGTGTATTTTGTGTGACTATTGATCATCCAATTGCCACATGAATATTTTTTGTGTGTGGCCTTTTGTAATATTTAGTCACACAACGAATTAAACAAACAGTGACCAAAAGTGTAAATAAGTGACTATATACATCTTTTAGTCACATTTAAGAAATCAATATATATCAAAACAAATTCAAATACAATAATATCTAACAGCAGTACTAACTATATGAACCAACAGTACTAACTTATAACTAACAGTTGTAACTAATACACTAGCAGTATTAAAAATGATCAATCTGCTTATACTATAATATATACAACAAGAGGGGGATAATGCAAATAACCAAGAGATGTTGCAGGTGCCATTGTAGAATCCGGGTCAAGATCTTTCACTAGAAACTTCAACACATCGAACTATCAACTGGATATACTCTTCCATACCTTCTGCTGTGAAGCTGTTCCCAAGCCGTTGATCAATAATACTAGATAAGGTGCCTGCTTCTTGATGGTCATGTACCTTTTAAAGCAACGAAATCAGGATTATATAACTGAACAGCCACATGGAAACATATACAAATAGTGCTGAGCTTTGTACCCATTCAACAATATTTTGGTTGGAGTCTGAAGATAGCAATTCTACTGCTTCCTGACCACTAACCAACTCCAGAAGGAATACACCAAAGCTGTAAATGTCACTTTTTTCCGAGAAGCGTCTGAACTCTCTCAACATATCACAAATACAATTTCAGATAGTGTTCCATAGTTGTGAATACAAACAAAGATATGAAAAGCGTATAACTCTGGAGAAAGGAATATCTCATCAGCTGTAACTTGAGAAGACGGGCCTGCTGTGTCACCTCTTCCTAAGAAATTTCGGACCCTTTCATCAGCAACCTTGGCTATAAAGTTTTCATCCACAAGAACATTTGCTGTTTTGAAGTCCTTGTGTGCCAAACGAGGGCTTAGGGAGTGAAGGTGAGCCAAACCTGAACATTGGAGAATATGAATGAGAGTTACAAACTACTAATATACACAAAATGTACATGAACAAGCAACCCTAGCTTAATTCATTCAAAAGCCAACTTACAAAAGACTCTATATTTTATCTAATAAAATATGAACTAATACCAGTAAAGCCAAAAATGCTCACTGATTTTGCAGAGGATCACCTTTAGCTGCCCCAAGAGCTATCGAAAGCCTATGCTTGAATTCAAGCTTCTCTTTAGTAACCTGACCAGCCCCTGTACGTTGAAATCATGGAACATCATAAATCATAGTCTCTGCATATTAACAGATTCTCTTTTGTCAAAATTTACATAAGTAATAGCACACCTGAATATGTCTCTGAATGCGGCTGTCAGTATTTGTCAACTGCATGATTTTATTGGTAATTCGTGTGATATGCCCAAGGTTCCCAAGTCGAGGTGCGTTTCTTCCCATGTTGTTAAGCTACTTGGTCTGCTTCACATGTCTCGTAACCTGGTCTTGTACTTTTACGGCTTTTCACTGCAAAACAAAATCATAATCAATCGAATAACTAGAGAGTAATCAGTTGTGTGCATAAACTAAAGATAATCGCACCATACCTGGACAAAGTACTTAAATGCATTTTGTTACAGACTTCATGGATGTCACTGAATTTGGTCCTGCTACAGCAGTCAAGAACCAAGTTAGACAGAAAATAGATAAATGGTTATGAAAGAGAGGAAAAAAAAGGATATTCGTAATATGTTACCTGGCGCATTCATGTGACTGTGGAAGACATTCCAGATATGAGCTCGCTACCTAATGTTGCAGGACATTAATGGAACCCTTTACATGATTTGTCTAGTTGTTTTGCACTCTTCACGATTTAAAGTAACCTTTTTACATCACTAGAGACTCTGACCTCTCAAACAAGCAAACAAGCTCTTAATGAAAGTATGCAGATCCCACTCTGACCCTATGAAGCCCTCACTACCTAATGTTGCAGGACATTACTTGAACCATTACGTGATTTGTCTAGTACTCTAGTTGTCTTGCCTTCTTCGGGATACAACAATCACATTTTTCATCACTCGACACTCTGACCTTAACAGACACTCTCAAAGAAGCTCTTAATTATAGTATGCAAGTAGCCAGCATAATTTAGACGACAATTAGATACTTACCAGAGCACACTAAGATACCAAACATTAAAACCTTCAGTTAACATAAAATAGATATCTAGACATAATAATCCTTTCATGTCAATATAGCAAGATACCAACTGCACTAAATTTGGTCTGACACTAGCCCACGTACAAAAGGTTTACATTATATCGATTAGTCTTTACCTTAGATAGACCTATAACTGTAAAGACATTTGTGATGAGTAGTTGTCAAAACATCAAACCCTTCAGTTTTGTTAGCAGTTAACATCACATTAAGAAAAGACAAAAAAATCCATGTAAAAATTAGCTCTTCTATAAACTTATGTTGACTTTTGGAGTCAATTGTGTGACTTTAACTGCATAGTTGAAAAGCTTGGAATGTTTCTCAACATGTTAAGCCTTTTTAGCTTCTTTTAACATGATGCCACTCTAGATGAATCCATGAAATTCTCTTTGAAAGACTGAGGTTTGACTCCACGGGTCAAAAGTGTGACCATTTCAATTTATAAACCTGATAGGATTTTGCGTTTCTAAAAATATTTCTTTGATTTTAATAGATTATGCAATGAATTAACTACTATAGTATATAGTAGCCTAATAATATTTAAAATATGTAAAGATAATATGAGCATGAGCAATTGAGCATAAGACCTTTGATGGCTAACTCTTTGGTCACGCCATAATCTATTGACATATTCTTTAGCACATCCAGATCTACTTCATTACCTTGTATCAGAAATATGAATCGAATAAGCACTGTTGGGAATTAAATATTCTGAAGTTAGAGTATTAGAAATTACTCTAAGTCAAAGGTACTGCTAGTTCATGATCAAGGTACTGCTAGTACATAAAGGTACTGCTAGAACAAGAATGTACTGCTAGTTCAAGTTGAAGGTACTGCTAGTTGTATATGGTACTGCTGATCAGTGACTCATAGGATAAGATCGAAAAGATATTTATTGTATTTTGGTCAAACATATACGGTAGATAATATCTTACTCCATGTGCTTAGTTAACAAGTTGTATACATAGATACATGTTGTATCTTATGTACTGACACAATAAGCATAAGTTAAAACAAGTAAGTCGGTCAAGACTTTAAGCAATTTGTAAAGATCTTTTGCAACTATAAAAGAGATCTTAGTCTAGTGAATATGTGTGTGAATATCTGTTAAGACATAGAACAAACAAAAATAACATATTACAAATCTAGAAGTATAAGATTCAAGGTTTTGTAACCCTAGTGATATTCTCAAGATCACTCGTATTATTTGGAATAATATTGAATCGTTTAGTGTAAAACTTTCTTTGTTCATTGTTAAGTAACAAATATAATTCTTCCATTTCCATAACATACATAACCTTCTAAGTGTGGTTAAGTAAATTCCGCGTGCTTAATCATATTAACTCAATATATCTTATACACAAAGACACAAGGTTTAACCACCTTAACCGTGTATCAAATCAGGTCCTCTCAGAGCTAACAGGTTGATATATTTGATTTAGAAGAAACAGAAATGGATGCACATGATGTTCAAACAAATGTTGCTGCAAAGTTGCCCATGATCAAACCCAATGAGTTTGAGTTATGGAGGATGAGAATTGAGCAATATTTCATGGTCCAAGATTATACTCTTTGGGATATAATTATATATGGTGATTCTTTTTCACCAAGCTACTCAGAGGTTGTCCTAGAAGGTAAAACAAGTAGGAAAAGAAATACTGGACCAGTGTCAAATGAAGAGAAGATACTGAAGAGAAATGATCAGAAAGCAAGAAATTTGCTGCTCATGACCATTCCTGGTGAGCAGATGCTATCATTTAACAAGTATCTTGATGCAAAAACTCTTTTTGAAGAGATTTGTGCATATTTTGGTGGTAATGAAACTACCAAAAAGACACAGAAGACACTACTAAAGCAACAATTTGAAAACTTTACTGCTTTTAGTAATGAGTCTCTTGATAAGCTATTCTCAAGATTACATAAGCTTGTCAGTCAGTTAGCTGTGTTAGGTGTTGAGACAGAGAAGGAAGATCTCAACATGAAGTTTTTAAGAAGTCTACCTGATGAGTTCCACACTCATGTTATTGTCTGGATGAACAAACCAGACATTGAAACAATGAAGCTCAATGATTTGTACAACAACTTTAAAATTGTTGAACAAAGTCTTAGAAAGTCTGGAACTTATGGTACTAGTTCTGGGAACGTGGCACTTTTGTCATCTCCTAGTATTGGTAAGGCTGAAGAGGTAGAAGAAGTTGAAAGTGTTTCTAATGCTACAAATGGTGTTCCTTCTACTAGTTCACAAAAGACTGTTGCAGGACTTGGTGATCCAGCATTCTATGTATTTATATCTAGTCAGTCTAGTGGTTCTCCTCTAAATCATGAAGACCTAGAGCAGGTTGATGGTGATGATTTGGAAGAGATGGACATCAAATGGCAGGTTGCTTTGCTCAGCATGAGAGCCAAGAAGCATTGGCAAAGAACTGGGAAGCAAATTACCATAAATGGTAATGATACTGCTGGGTTTGATAAAAAGAAAGTGGAGTGTTTCAACTGTCATAGGTTAGGACACTTTGCTAAGGAGTGTAGAAGCCCAAGAAAGCAGGAGAATAGAAACACATGGTATAAGCAAGATAGGAGAAAGGAAGTTACTGTTGAAGAGCCAAAGGCTATGTTGGCTATTGATGGTATTGGTTATGATTGGAGCTCTATGGCTATTGAAGAGGATGCACCACCGAATGCTGCTCTTTCGGCCAATGAATTTGCTCTAATGGCCCATTCTGATTCAGAGGTAAACAATATTATATCTTGTACTGAATCATGTCCTAATCTTAAAGCTTATGAAGACCTTAATAAGAGATTTGAAGCTCATAGAGAAGAGCTACTTAACTCTCTTTTTAATTTGGCTAATCACAAAAGAGGTCTAGCTGTTTTAGAAAAACAAGTCTTACATTTTAAAGATAAAGAAATTCATTTTGCTGATGACATCAATATACTAAAAAATGACATTAAGATCAGAGATGAGTGTATTGTTGAGTTGAATGATTCATTAGCTAAACACAAAAATGAAAGAGAAAATGTAAAGGTTTCTGTGGATGTTTTAGCACATTCCTCAGAAGGATTCAATAAGCTTTGGGAAGCCCAAGTTATTGATAAGGTTAATTCTGGTGTTGGATTTAAGTCTGTACCCCCACCATACAGAGGTGTTCATTCACCTCCAGGTATTGATTTAGCACACACAGGGTTACCTGAGTTTCAAGAACCAATCATGGAATATGGTTCTAAGGTCACTAAATCTCCAAAGATAGAAAAGGTAAGTAAAAGTTTAGATAAAACTTTATCTTATCAGGACAAGGTGTCCTTTGTTAAGAAAGGAGATGCTATAATTGTTGAAGATTGTACAACTGATAGTGATAGTGATGATGAAGAACAGGTTATGTCTAAACCTGTCTTGGTTAAGAAAGTAGGAACAAGTATTCCTAAGATAGTCAATCACAACACTAACAGGCCTAAGTCAAATGTTAAGACTGTTAGGAAACCAGTTAGATATTGTGAACAATATAGAACTACAAACAAGCCCAGAGGTAACCAAAGGAATTGGAACAACCTCAAGTCTAACCAATTAGGTGATGACTTTGCATTTTATAATAAAGCTTGTTATACATGTGGTAGTTTTGACCATCTTGCAGCTTTCTGCAACCAAAGGGTAACTGGGTATGAAAACAATAGGGTGAACTACAAAAGGCAAACTCCTCAAACTCATTTTTACTCTAATACTCATAGAACTAAACCCAGAACAGTCTCAAACAAGTCTGGACCCAAAGGTCCTGACAGACAAAAAGGTCCTGCTAATACAGACAAAAAGGTACTGCCAGTTCAAATTAAAGGTCCTGATAGATCAAAAGGTACTGTTAGACCTATGATGATTGTTAAACCAAAATCAACAGCTAAGGATGCAAAAACAACTTTCATACATGCATCTAAAACTGTTCTAAGACCCATTCAAACAAAAGCAGTGGTCCACAAACAAATTTGAAGCCAAAGGGTGTGACTTCAAAGTTAGCAGACTCTGCTAAGTATGTTATTCACTCTGCTGCTAAGGGTAATAGGGCAAATGCTGTTAAGGCCTCAGCATGTTGGATTCAAAAATCCAATGTTGCATCAACAGTCCTTAAAAGATTAAATTACATTGATGCAAGAGGCAGATCCAAGTCTGTAATGACTTGGATCCCCAAAGAAAACTAACACTCTTATTTGTGTGCAGGAACATTCTATTGATCATCAAGATCAAGGATACTCAGATAGTGGATGTTCCAATCACATGACTGGCAACATATCTTATCTTTCAGATTTTCAAGAATTCAATGGAGGATATGTTACCTTTGGAGGTGGTTTTCGTGGCAAAATTTCTGGTAAAGGTACTATTAAAACCGGAAATTTAGATTTTGAAAATGTGTACTATGTACAAGAGTTAAAGTATAATCTTTTTAGTGTTTCACAAATGTGTGACAAAAAGAATAATGTCCTTTTTACTGACACTGAATGTCTTGTTCTATCTAAGGATTTTAAGATGCCTGATGAAAATCAAGTACTTCTTAGAATTCCTAGAAAGGCCAATATGTATAGTGTTGATATGAAGAACATCATTCCTAAAAAGGATTTAACTTGTCTTGTATCAAAGGCCACATTGGATGAATCAATGTTATGGCATAGAAGGCTTGGTCATATTAACTTCAAAACCATAAATAAAATTGTTAAGAATGGTGTGGTTGAAAGAAAGAATAGAACACTAATTGAAGCTGCTAGAACAATGTTAGCTGATTCTAAGCTACCTATAATCTTTTGGGCAGAGGCAATTAACACTGCTTGCTATGTTCAAAATAGAGTTTTAGTTGTGCAGCCTCACAATAAGACATCATATGAACTCTTTAATGGTAGAACTCCTGCAATAGGATTTCTTAGACCTTTTGGATGTCATGTGACAATTCTCAATACCTTAGACCATTTAGGAAAATTCGATGGTAAAGCAGATGAAGGTTTCTTAGTTGGATATTCTCTTGTTAGCAAAGCTTTTAGAGTTTACAACTTAAGAACTGAGAAAGTACAAGAAGAACTGCATGTGGAGTTTCTGGAAAACAAATCCAATGTAGTAGGTCAAGGACCAAAATGGATATTTGATCTTGATTATCTAACAAATTCTATGAATTTTATTTCGTGTTGTTGCAGAAACTAATAATTTTTCAGGTTCACAAGCAACAAATGAGGTGGAGTTAGATAAAGATCAATCTGATGTCATTATGCCATTGTGGTCAAGTACTAGTGTGGATTTAGCTTCAAACAATGATGAATCTTCTTCTGGTAAAGCAAAAGAAGATGTTGAGGTTCAAAGAAAAGATGTTGGAACAGAGGAACAACTCAATATGTTGAATATTGATGGTACTGCTGAGACAGAGCAAGGTACTGTTAGTACTTCTCAAGGTACTGGTAGTTCTTTTGAAGGAACTGTTAGTTCAACTGAAGGTCCTGCTGGTCCTTCACATTCAAAAGATGCAGAGTTCCAAGAAGATGAAGTGGATTTAACTAATCTTTCACCATTTTATCATGTTCCTACTACACCACACACAAGGATTCACAAAGTTCACTCCCTGGATAATGTGATAGGAGATATACAATCTGGTGTGAAGACAAGAAGACAACTAGTCTCTTCAGACCAAAAAGGGATTCTTGATGCCCTTTATGCTTCAAAACAACATGAGCTTTCAAACTCTTGTTTATTTGTATGTTTTCTCTCTCAAAAGGAACCAAAGAATATTCTTACAGCCCTAGATGATTCAAGCTGGGTAGAGGCTATGCAAGAAGAGCTTCTTCAGTTCAAGATTCAAAAGGTTTGGGTGCTAGCTGATTTACCTACAGGTGAGAAGCTAATTGGCACTAGATGGGTTTTTAAGAACAAAAGGGATGACAGAGGAATTGTGATCAAGAATAAGGCTAGACTAGTAGCACAAGGGTACACACAAGAAGAAGGAATAGATTATGATGAAGTTTATTCTCCAGTAGCAAGGATTGAGGCAATTAGGCTGTTTCTAGCTTATGCTTCATTTTTAGGCTTCACAGTCTACCAAATGGATGTCAAAAGCGCATTTTTATATGGTAAAATTGGAAGAGAGGTGTATGTTTCACAACCTCTTGGTTTCATTGATCCATTACATCCAAACAAAGTGTACAGAGTAGTGAAAGCTCTCTATGGCCTTCATCAGGCACCAAGAGCTTGGTATGCAACACTTGCTTCCTATTTATTAGAAAATGGATTTCAAAGAGGAAAGATTGATCAGACACTTTTCATCAAACAGCACAAGAAGGATCTTCTGTTAGTGCAGGTGTATGTGGATGACATTATCTTTGGATCTACAAGGAAGGAAATGTGTTTAGAATTTGAGAAGCTTATGAAAGATAAGTTTCAGATGAGTTCTATGGGAGAACTTACATTCTTTTTGGGTTTGCAAGTTAAGCAATCATCTGAAGGCATATTTATTAGTCAAGATAAATATGTTGCAGAGATACTTAGAAAATTTCAATTTGCTGATTCAAAAATAGCAAGCACACCAATGGACCCAGAGAAGCACCTTCTGAAAGATGAAGATGGAGAAAATGTAGATGTACACAGTTACAGATCTATGATAGGCTCTTTGATGTATCTTACATCATCTAGACCTGATATCATGTTTCCTGTTTGTGTTTGTGCAAGATTTCAAATTACTCCAAAGGTTTCTCATTTAATTGCAGTCAAGAGAATTTTTAGATATCTCAAAGGTCAACCAAGGTTGGGTATATGGTATTCTAGAGAATCTCCTTTTGACTTGGTAGCATATTCGGATAGTGATTATGCTAGTGCTAGCTTAGACAGAAAGTCAACAACTGGAGGATGTCAATTCCTTGGGTGTAGACTTGTCTCATGGCAGTGTAAGAAGCAAACAAGTGTGGCAAATTCAACAACTGAAGCTGAATATATAGCTGCTGCAAGTTGCTCTAGTCAAGTTCTATGGCTTCAAAACCAACTTCTTGATTATGGGTACAATTTCTTAAACACTGTTATTTATATTGATAATAGTAGTACAATTTGTATTATTAAAAATCCGGTACAACACTCTAAAACAAAACACATTGAAATTAGACATCACTTTATAAGAGATTGCAATGAGAAAAGATTAATTCAAGTTCTTAAAATTGCTTCAGAGCATAATTTTGTAGATCTGTTAACAAAAGCTTTTGATGTTTCAAGGTTTCAGTACTTGATAGCAAGTATTGGAATGCTTAATCTTTAAATTTTCAATATGATGTGTTTTTGTACATAAATTTTGGTTGGTACTGCTGGATTTATAAGGTACTGCTAATATATCAAAATTTGAATTGTGTTATTCATACAGTTAGTTTTATGATTATACTAATGCAAGACAAGTATTTTGTACATTGTTCTTTTGGTTTTAGACTAACTATTTCAGGTATGAATATGTGAACACAAAGGATATTTCAAGTGAAATGGGAACAACAGAATGTTTATCAAATTGCTGACCATAATAGGTTTATGATGGACTGAGTTTAGGAATTTAACCTCCTTAAAACTTCTTTCTTGAAATCTAGTTATGATATTTCACAATTGAATTGATGACTTAGTTGATCAGATAGTAACTGATACAACTCACTTTCTATCATTTTATACTTTCAAGTATAATGAGTTAGTCTAAGGACATCTGATAGAAATAACAGCTAGTAAAAGTAAATCTAACACTTGTGTTGGAGGTAACAATTGCTATGAGCTGGAAACCCTGTCAAGAAAATCTTTTGAATAGATTTATCTTTTCACAGGCAGTTAGTGATAACTGAAATACATTGGTTCTCACACAACCAGAGGTTATTTTAAACCAAAATTTTGATTAGGTGACTGTTATACACTTGATTTCTTCAAAATGGTTGGAAGTAGTATGATTTTTCAATTCTAAAATCATGAACATACTACTAAGTTAAATGATTTCTTAAAAGGATTTTCAAGGATTCACAAAAACCACTCATTGATGGATTATGAATCAAAATGTCCACTGATTCACCTCTCATAGGAGTTAACACACCTAGAAGTGATGAGGACAGAAACTTAAACTCTTAAGGAATTGATGGCTTCATGTACAATATTGTCTGACAACAAAAGTTACATATTGATGGATCAGTCAAAGGTACATAGTGAGATCTTCCAAACAAGGGGAGGAAACAAAAGTTATTTGCTTCACGGGAGGTTACAATCTCAGAGAAGGAAATAATTGCCCAGAAAGGAAGAATAAACCAATATATGGAAGGAGAAGACAAGAGCATACAAGATGATGATGTAGAAGTTGAAAATGATTAGAACAGATCAAATATCTAGAAGGGATGAAGCATTTCTAAAGGAGAAAGTTCTATCTAGATCAAACGAAGGAAAGTTTCAATTTCAGTTCATTATGTTTGTTTATCACTTGCAAAGGCATACTGATAGATGATTTCACTTGTTGAAATCATTGCCTCTTACAATTCCTCCATCCAAGGAAATTGCACCATCTTTTGGTACAATGTTTTGATATTGCTAAAGTCAAAGAAGAACAAGGCAGATGAGTTCAGAATAAGAAGAATAGTTCAGATTCATGAAATGTTTGAAAGATCTTCACAAGTCCTCATTTAATTCAGAAAACATGTTTGAATTAATTCACATGTTTAGGGGAGGATTGTTGGGAATTAAATATTCTGAAGTTAGAGTATTAGAAATTACTCTAAGTCAAAGGTACTGCTAGTTCATGATCAAGGTACTGCTAGTACATAAAGGTACTGCTAGAACAAGAAGGTACTGCTAGTTCAAGTTGAAGGTACTGCTAGTTGTATATGGTACTGCTGATCAGTGACTCATAGGATAAGATCGAAAAGATATTTATTGTATTTTGGTCAAACATATACGGTAGATAATATCTTACTCCATGTGCTTAGTTAACAAGTTGTATACATAGATACATGTTGTATCTTATGTACTGACAAGCGGCAAGCTAGCATAACCCTAAAAGCGATTCTCTCTAATGGCGAAAAAAAAAAAAAAAAAAGACGATTCACTTTAACTCAAACGATCGTTCTTTTCCAATTGTTTTAATCTTCTTCCATGCATTAAATTCTCCAATTGATCTATCGTGGGTCGGTGGCAGATTTATCATGGGTCGGTGGATAATGGTTGGTTCAGTCGGTTGCAACATTATTCGTTTTTTTCTTGCATGTAATCTGATCCCTTGGTTTATTATTATTTAATCAGCTTCCCATGCAAGTTTTTTTTTGGGTTTTGATATTGGACGCTGGTGATCGAACCCTAAATATCCTTATTCTTTTTACTGATTCCCTTTAAATTCGTCTATTGGATGAGTTTTCTGGTTATCGTTGTTTTTTAGGGTTCTACTGCTTTTAGATCGTGGTCTTATCATGGTGTATTTTTTCTGCTACGATCTGGTCTTTGGTGGCGCTTAATGACTAGAAAACCTTTTTAGGGTTTTCTTCTCTTTATTCGATCTGTTGGTTTGGCTAGGAGCATAACGATAACTAAACTTCTTAGAGTTTGGTTTTATTCATTCGATTTGGCAAGTACCTATAAGGATGTACGTGGGCTGTTCGTTGATGGACTATATCATGAATGTTCTTATCTGATGTCAAGATGTAAGTTGTCTCTATGAAGACTGTATGTTCTATCATGATGGCTGTTGTTTGTGGGTTTGTGACTGGGATTCTGGATGTTGGGTGATTAGGTATTTTCTAACTTTTGGTTCGTTAAGGTTTCTATTCCTAGTCACTATGATACATCGTATATCAGTCCTGGGGATCTTCTATATATTTTGTTTATACATATCTAGGCTGCTATACAATATGATTGGAAGTTAGGGTCATGCGAGACCCTATATTGCTGCTACTGTTGCGTTGTGTGATGGTGGTGGGTGTGTTACTGTAAGTGTGGCATGCATTGTGCTCGATCAGTACATGTCACTATGGCGTGGTCGTATTGCATCATATTACAATCCTATATAGGCTATTGTTTTAATAGCAGTTTGCAATAGATCTTGATGTTGGGGCTAATTTGGTTTTCATTGTGATTGCTAAAGCTTCAACTTGGTATATGGTATGTCATACGTGCCATTGGGTTGTCCAATGATACGCTGTTTCGTGCCGTTATGTGTAAGTTAGGGTTGCTTAACCCTATGTCTCGTCTATGATTGATCATGATACATTGGATTACATTCCTAGCTAGAGTTTTATTCTTTTAATGCTGTAGCAAATGAGGTGTTGGATTAAGTCGTAGTATTGATTTGGTCCATTTTGGATCAATGGATGTATGGTGTAGTTATTTGTCATGGATTTGTGCTGTTCTGGTATCATCATGGAAAAGCTGCATCGTTGGAGGTTATGGACATCTATGACGATTATTGATGATATTTTATAGTCGTTGTATTAGGTTCATTTGTTAGTTATAAGAGTGGTGTGTCACTTTTATATTATGGTTATTTGTTAGTGTCCTACGGGACTTTGTGTTTCTTCATGTAAGTGCCCATGTAACGGGCTGAGGGCATGGGATTCACCCATGTCAATTGTACTTCATTGTTTTTGGCGTAATATATTTACCAGGGTTTAAACCCTTTTACCCAAAAAAAAAATCTTATGTACTGACACAATAAGCATAAGTTAAAACAAGTAAGTCGGTCAAGACTTTAAGCAATTTGTAAAGATCTTTTGCAACTATAAAAGAGATCTTAGTCTAGTGAATATGTGCGTGAATATCTGTTAAGACATAGAACAAACAAAAATAACATATTACAAATCTAGAAGTATAAGATTCAAGGTTTTGTAACCCTAGTGATATTCTCAAGATCACTCGTATTATTTGGAATAATATTGAATCGTTTAGTGTAAAACCTTCTTTGTTCATTGTTAAGTAACAAATATAATTCTTCCATTTCCATAACATACATAACCTTCTAAGTGTGGTTAAGTAAATTCCGCGTGCTTAATCATATTAACTCAATATATCTTATACACAAAGACACAAGGTTTAACCACCTTAACCGTGTATCAAATCAGGTCCTCTCAAGCACCACAAATTGTACCAAGTAAATCAGTGAGCATATATTTAAGGGATTAAAAGTTGAATTATCCTTGAGGTTAAATGTAAGATTGGATGACTATCCCTAAACATAACTAATGAATATCTGATTTGGATTCTTCTAGTCACAATAAGAATTGAATAGCTGAGTTATGATACTCACCAAGTCCATGTGGTTGTAACCTTCAATCTCTGTGTCTGCACACAACCTATTGAAACATCACGTCATAACATATATGCAGAGTAAAAACGTTAGTAATTGACAAAATTAGGCAAAAAAGGGACTTAATGATTACCTTTTATTCGGATGTTGAGCACAGGCCTCCTCCTCTATGGATCCTTCTTGTTTAAATTCGAAAGCCTCGAAAAGAAGGTGGATGTGGTGGTGGTGTGAGCGGTTGCCCGAGATGGGAGGGTTTCATTGTGTATAAAATCAATCGACCGAAGATCAAATAAGAATGTGTTTAGGGTTTTAGGGTTTGTGAGAATATGCAATGGTTGGTTGTGTTGCTGGTGAGGAGAGTTATTTGGGATGGTCAATCAAATATTTGGGAAGGAGGGGCAATTTGATTTTGGGAAAAAATTTAGGCGGGCCTTGTGAAAGTTGAGAGAGGGAAATTTTATTTTGGCAAAAATTAAGTACAGCACATGTAAAATATTACTTCATATGATTTAGTCACTTTTAAATAATATGTGACAAACTTGACTATATGATTTAGTCACTTTTAAATAATGTATGACAAACTTGACTATATAATTTAGCCACATATACAATTACTTTATGTGACCATATATGGATTTTGGTCACACAGTTCAATTGTGTGACATATATTTGTCACATATGTATATATATAGTGTGACTAATGTTTCAAACTTATTTGTATCTGTCACACGTCCCAAATTATAAGTGACTAAATAATCAAAAAAAAAATTACCAATTACCTCTAGTCACATAAATCATAGTTGTTAAGATCTCGATCCTAATCTTAGGATCTTACGATTTTACGATTCTACAAAGCAAAAACGATCCGGATCCTACGTAGGATCTTAACAAGCTTAAGATCTTGTAGGATCCCGATCTTGACCATAGGATCCCGATCTTGACCATAGGATCTTAAGATCTACTCCGATCCGATCTTACTTTTATCGAATCGCAAACTAAAAAACTACAAATTTATGGTTTATATTTTTATATAATTAAAAAAATAACATGTGATTCTTCTTAAACATTCTATATTCACAATTTATGACAACATTTCCATAAAACATTCGTATAATTTCATGTTAATAATATATAATAATTTTTAGATTTGAATAATATTACAAAGATCATTAGAAAATGATATTATAGTAGGATCTTAGGATACCGATCCGATATTACGATCACGATTTTGCAAAGAAGAAAACGATCCTAGATAGAATCCCGATCTTAAAAACCTTGACATAAATATTCAAATGTGTGACAATGAAATTCTGAAATGGTCACACAAATCGGATCAAGTGTGGCTATTTATTTTATTCTGGTACATTTAGTCACATAAATATCTGACTGTGTGGCTGTTCAAAAAACAGCATATGTGACTAAATCTCATATTTGTACTAGTGGATGGTTTTATTTTGAGGAAAATTTATTTAAAAACCTTTGAAATATTAAAAATCAAATAAATCACGCTTTGGGACTACATTGTCGTCCCTAATTGAGTGGGGCTAAACTGGTGTTTTGACTGCCATTTTTTGTTGAAAAGTGTGAGACCATAACCAAATTTCTGGACGATAAAGTCGACTAAAAAAAATAGGGCGTCCCCAAACCTACATTTTGGTGTAGTGAGTTACAACTTTTTAATTTAGGAAAGGGACCTGAGATAATGACTATATGTATCATGTATGGATACTTTAATAAGTATATCTACAATTTTCTAAATAGTACTTTTGTTGTTTCATGAAAAATATCTAAGAAATTTAGTAAAGGGTGAGACTAAATCATAATTAAACTCAAAAGCAAGATAAATGTTTCGAAATTAAATTGTGAAAAATAAATGTTAATCAAATGAAGAAGAAGAAAAATAACATAAAGAAGAAGAATCATACCTTAAAGTTTCTCTTTGTTTAGTACAAGGGTAAAAATGTAATACATCATTTAATTTAATATTATAATTTTAGAAAACAATAATTATCAATAAATTATTTATTTGGATATACATGAGTATTTATGGCTTTTTAAAGGATATAGATATAATTATAAAATTTGCAAAGATATACATGTAATTATGCAATTTTGTAAGGACATAGGTGAATTTCTCCTTATCTTTTAAGTAATTAGCACAAAATGAAAATTCAAACTAAATGATGTCCACGATGATATACATAACATGATTTGTTAGTTTTGATAAGAAAAGTTTATTTGGTTATTCTTATTTTGGTGCTTACTGAGGGACAAATCCTCAAGATCTATCTAGTTTGATCTAATAGTGGGTATTAACTAAAGATTTACACTGTGTTCTCGAGTTGAGTAAAAGGGAGGAAGTAAAGTGAAAGTGAGAAAGTTTGTGTTCTCCAAAAATTCGGATTTTGAAAAATTAAGTAAAAGACCTAATTATGATTAGACTCAAAATTGGATGAAATTAGATGAAATGTGAATTGGAAAACTTACAAAATGTGTTGCTAATCAAGATACAAGTGTTTGCCCCTTGCGAAATTAGTCGGAAGTGGTGATTTGGTGAATGGTTTTTAAGGTTTTGGTCGTTCACAGCAGAGGGAGAGAAAGAGTGTTTTGTGAAATGGGATGTTTGGCAAAAGTTTTAGAAGGAAAAACCATTTTGGTAGCAGTAGATGGCCGGCCCCCTTAAACATTAAGGGGGCCGCCCCCGTTTACTAGCTGGTCCCCTTAAACATTAAGGGGGTCGCCTGCCAAAATGTGAGGTTTTCGAATTTTTTGGTTTTTATGTATATAGATAGATTTATAATATATCAAAAATACGTTAGATTCTATAGGCACGAGTATGAATACTTGACACATTTTATTAACATTTCGTTAGAAAAATATATCTTGAGAATTTTGGATAAAATAATCAAGACGTCAAGTCGACAAAGGTTTTGAGAAATGAGAGTGAATGTGCATATTTATACATATATATATAGATTTGTTTTGTGTGAAAGTGGAGTGTTGAATGGTGTAGGGAAATGATGAGGTAATAACGGAGATAGGTGCTGATGGCGACGAGAGTTTGTTTCATCCATAGATTTCTTGACGCGACGGTCGAAGTGCTACTTCTACGTTATTCCACTTAACTCACTTCTCTTCATCACCATGAGTTATGTGATAGTGGACACTGAAGATTTTCGTGTTGAACGTTAAAGTTCAAAAGAGGCAAAGGGGAAAGAAAAGGTTCTAGGACGAACGATTTCTTTTAGTTCTAGATAGTCAACAAATGACGTATCTAGGTTATGTGCGGATATATTTATATATGTATATAGTATATATAGAGTAAAATGAATATATATATATATATACATTTATATTATGTATATGTATAAGGGATAATCTACTAACTAACACATAAATACTAGCTAAACTAGACACTAAAAACTTACGGGGGCATGCAATTGACTAGTTCATTAATCTACGCATATAATGATGAGCATGAAAGAGGGGCGTACCTTTTAGTCTTCAACATGTGGTCTTTAAGCGCTTCAAAGCGTTTATGTTTGACTTGTAGAAGTCAATCAAGGAAGAGATGCCAATAATCCAGTGAGATAGCAATTTAGCCACTTGGTCCCCATTGTCTCATTGATCCAAAGTTGTTTGAACCAAAAATGGGTTGTAGTTGACTAGGATGCATGTATGGTGGAAGTATTCCCCAAGGATTGAAGCTTGGTGGATTCGGGTAATTCCACATTGGGTAATTATTATTATGACGGTTTGGTCTATTTTGGTTTCTTTTAGGTTGAGGAGTTTTAGGCCGAGGGTGAGGACTAGGTGGTCTTCTAGGAGGAGGTGGTGTTTTTTACCTTAACTTTGGTTTAGAGTATTCTACTTCATTTTTTAAAGATGGTTTATAAAAGATTTTTACTTCTTCATCACTAGCTATGGGTATTTTTCTATCTTTCATAAGTATATACTTAGGTTTTGACTCTAAAGGTTTTTGCTCACTAGTTTCACATTCAAATTTTACATTTTTAGTTTTACTATTTGAATCCTCAGTTGAATTAAATCCTAATCCGGTTTTATCACTTGATACTCCATGAATACTTATTATTTCCCTAAGTGAATTACTACTATTTTCGAATTTTTTAAGTTTACAAATTTCCTTCCTAAGTATTTCGTTTTCATTTTTAGTTTCTAGACATGTTTTACATTCAAAAATTTCTTTCCCTTTTTCTAAGTTATGTAGTTTAATTTTTAATTCTAGTATTTCCTTTTCTAATTGGTTATTTACATGTTTTAGTGATTTATTTTTACTTATTACTTTTTGATCTAGTTTGCATAGTCTATTATATTCACTATCTAAGTCTTTTTCATCTAATGATAAATATTCATCACTAAAGTATTCGGTTTCAGAATGTACCTCACTTGATGTCTTAGCCATAAGACATTTCTCCTCCTTTGTAGTTTCTTTCTCATCTTCGTCACTATCACTCCATGCTCCTCCAACGAACGCCTTTTGGTTTTGCTCCTTTGTCATCATAGGACATCTTCCGATAAGATGATTTGGATCACCGCATTTGAAGCACTTCCTCTCGCTCTTGCTACCTTTGTCGTCTTTGTTTCTTTGGAGTGTCTTTCTTTCGTCATGTGGTTGTCTAACGAATCTTTCTCGTCTTTTAAAAAACTTCTTGAAGTCTCTTACGGCCATGGCATATTCTTCGTCATCACTATCGGAGGTTGAGCTATCCTCGTCACTTGATGCTTTCCTAGCTTTCAACGCGATTGACTTGCTTTGCTCTTTCTTTCCTTTGACCATCTCGGAGTCTTTCTTGATTATTGCTTCGTAGACCTTCAAGTTGCCAATCAACTCGTCAAGTTGAAGAGTTGACAAGTTCTTTGATTCTTCAATCGCCGTAACTTTAGCTCGCCATTTTGGATGAAGAGCCCTAAGAAATTTCCTAACAAAATTCCTAACAAAATCTAATTTTGGCTCGGGAAAGCCTTGTGTAAGAGCCAAACTAGAATAGGAGCCAATGCACCTGCTAAAAAGAACCAGTTTATCGAGTTGTAGTACCCCAGATCACCAAAGATACGTCTGGGGCCGATCAGACCACATATGACTGAGGCATCATAAAAGTCATGGTCACCCGGGCAGGTCCACGGGCTGCCTGGCGGAAGCAAGGCCCTTTCACATATGTTTGGAACTGCGTCCATCAACCACCATGCAGTTCCTAAGTGCACCAGTGCTGATATCAGGGTACCACATACCTGATCACAAAATTAGTATAAAAAATAGGCTACTTAGTTTTCTACAAAAATGTATAATTTAATTGTGTCAGGTTTTGAGTTGAATGGCGACCGTTAAGAAACTAACCTGGGCCATGAACATCGACCTTGGTGGGATCTTCATGAAGTGTCCAAGTTTGAAGTCTTGTAAGAAGACAATAGCTTGTTTCACACTAATGTATCCGTAAACCTTAAAACACATGTTGGCAACAGGGTATCCGGGATACAAGTATCCTATGATGTATTCAGTGATCACATTCAGTCCAGGCGTCTGTTTCATGAATAACAAAAGCA
Organism: Artemisia tridentata subsp. tridentata; assembly: GCA_021014915.2. Lineage (NCBI taxonomy): Eukaryota > Viridiplantae > Streptophyta > Magnoliopsida > Asterales > Asteraceae > Artemisia > Artemisia tridentata. Next base: position 487,357,206 of record CP139509.1, read on the forward strand.
TAAATGTCATTAATTTACTGTAATGCAAAATGGAAGTGTGGAAAACTAGAAGGGGGGTTGAATAGTTTTACGTCTTTTTAATTTACGAAAACTTTTGTTTATTTTTTTTAAAACTTCGATTCTATCTTATGTGAATTCAACTCTTGATCAATATGAACAAATATAAACAAATATAGATAAGCAATGCAAGTAAAGTAAATATAATGAAATGAAAGAAAGAGATGGAAAGATCAAACCACAACACGGAGATTTATAGTGGTTCGGCTACAAGGACACCTTCCTTGCCCTACTCCACTCCTCGAGTCACCTACTCGAGAGTTTTCTTCACTATGTCAACAAACTCCCTTATGGCGGAGAAAACCTTACACAACTTTAGCTTACACCGGCTTAATGTCACAAAGCTAGATGTCGAGTTCTAATCGTAGCTAAAACCAGTCTCACAACTTATACACAACTTCTACACAACTTAATCACGACTTCTTCACGACGGCTTCACGACTTCTTCTTCACGACTACTTCACAACTACTTCTACACTACTTCTTTACAACACAACTAGTTACTTACACTTAGATCTACTTATCACAACTATACAACACTTTACACAACTACAATGATGATATGAGTTAAGCTATAATACTTCTTCTCTAGTTGAAGGAGTATTCTTCTTTTGCACTTTGATGGTGGAAGCTTGGATCACTTAGAAACCAATGCTTAAGAGAATATAATCAAAGGGTTTTTGAAAGGATTTACAAGATTTAAAACAGAAGATTTTGGGGTGCAAAAGGTGAGTAAAAATTCAGGAGAAGGCTGGTATTTATAGGCAGAAAAACTGGACAGCTGGAACCTACTGGAGCGGGGCCGGCCCCCTTAAATAGGGGGGCGGTCCCCTTAATTTTAAGGGGGCCGCCTTGTATAATTAAGGGGGCCGCCCCTCCCTAGCCGTTGCCCAGTTTTGTCTTTTTGTGGGGAAGGTTTTTCTGGAACATTTTTACTGATTTTGATTGAAAATTTAAATTCATATATTTATAATGAATTAAACCTTTTTATTTATTACCAAAAATGTTTTTCTAAAAGATATAAAATGTTTTTGACATTTTATAAAAAATCTAGTGTTTAAGAAAATGTTCCTTTGATCATACAATGCATTAAGCATTAGTTCATTCATACCTTAAGTGATTTGAGTTGTAGAAATAGATATTTACAACTAAATACTTGTTTACGTCATAATTTTTCGATTAATGATTTTACATTTTGTGATTATCAAAACGTAAAGATATCGAAAAATATTAATAACGTGTTTAGGCATTATTTATATCAACAGGAAGGATACCGAGGTACATACTATGTTCTAGTACAGGGTTGAATAAACCTAGGCATGAAATCTATTTTAGCACACAGCTGAACATGCCTTAGGTATAAAATCTATTCTAGTACAAAGATCGATACACTTGGGTACCAAATCTATAAAGATGCCAAGTTTAGAGGTCAAAACTGATAAATCTAGTCGAGTACAGACTAAAGACACATAGGTAAAAATTCAGTTCTAGTACAAAGACAAAGACTCACGTATCGAGCTCAAAACATCAGTCTACTAGTCTAGCACAGAATCAAAGATACCTGGTTTGTTGTGGCTGTTATGACACCAATAGGTAGTGTGAAAAAGAATGCGAGCCCACATGCCAACAAGAACGCCCACCATGGTAACCGAAGTTGACTTTTAAAGTATTCAATTACAAACAATGTTGCTACAATGTTTGTCAAGAGAATGCAAGTGAACCACCACTGTGGAACTTGGTCGTATCGTCTCATAAGCTTACTGTGCACATCCATTTTCTTATCATGAAACGCCGACTTGCTTAGATCCCACATTTCTCTAAAACAACGTAGACTTAACATAAAAACTTGTGCACATTAAAACAAGATTCAAAAGGGAAGAAAAATGATTTAAACCTTCCATGAAAGATGAATACATGAACCACAGTAGCAGTAAGACACGCGAAACTAACTGCATAATTCATGGCAAAGAAGATACTGAGGTAAATTTGACCTTCTTTCTCATAAGCATCCGAGTCAAAGTCAACCTGTATATTTATAAAATTCTCAGTCTTTCAAAAAAAAAAAATAATAATAATAAAAATCATTAGATATAAACTTTACTTTACACTTGCAGAACACAGACAGTAAGCTTATATTTTGTTAAGTGCAGCAATTGACAAGCAAACAATAAATATGTGAAAATTCTTGATAGAAATATCGGTATGAAAATGTGAAGAAATATAATAATAGCAAGCAACTCAGATGAGTAGTTTCCATTAAAATTAAACAAAGCTCCGATAGGTCTTAAATTAGCATAAACTCCAACAAACACTATAATCGTGGAGTGCGGTGGAGGTGGCGTCAGGTGGTGGTGGCGTCGGATGGTGGTGGCGACGGGTTTTTGGGTGGTTGTGGTGGTGTGAGTTGTGAGAGGAGAGGGTTGTGAGATTTATATTTGTTGGTTTAGTCGAATGCCAGTAAAGAGTAAATGACCAAAACATCCATATCTGTTGCCCAAAAAATGACAAGTTGCCCAAAAAACATCAACAGTATTATCACTATTTGGTCGGACACGTGGCAACCCGTAGTTGGTCGGACAAGTTGCCCTGGTCTAGTATAAGAATTTTCTGTGAGCGGGGCAGATAAGCAACGCACCTGGGCAACTGGGGCATTTTCGTAATTATCCCTAATTAATATTTCTTTATAATTGAGAATCGTTGCCAACTAATTTAGAGAACTATTCAAACGAGGATAAAGAGATGATTGGGGTTGTAATCAGTTAGAAGTTTCCCTTATCCCGGATATATTCGTTACTACAAGAAGATTGTAAAAAAATCTATAAACTAAAGAAAAAAAATATACAGCGTTATTCTCCCAATTCTGCTACTTACATTACTTTTATAAAGAAGGCTTTAAAGACTGAGTTGTACAGGAATGCTAATAATGCATACAAGGATGCAGAGAATTGAAACATAAAAAAGCCTTGTAAAGTTAAAACTCAAAGTGACACTGGGCAGAAAGTCAAAAACTACATGTGCCTCTTCCAAAGTAACAATGAATACCATTACTCATTAACTCGCACCAAGGTTGGAGAACAGCAAAAAGGACAAAAATTATATATGTAATTTTGTAGCTAGCGAAAAATTACCAATGCAACAGCTCTAAGATAGAAACCATGGATCAAAGCTACCATAGAAGCCTTGGCATTATAATCAAAATTTAACCCAAAAAACAAAGTATATATATTACCAGAAGATTCCAGTCATTCTTGTAAAGTTCAGAACTTAGATGCCGTGAAACATTGTGATCCACTTGCACAGTATCTTTAACCTATAGCAAGAACAATAAAACAGATTTTCAAGAGACGTAAAACTAAGTAACATAAATAGAAGTTCCTGGGAATTTTAGACAACTAGGTAGCATAGAAACGAAAAGTGTAAAAGAATCAATATACGGCCAATTCACCACAAAGATATACATATGAAACTACAGTGCCGAGAAAGATTATGTTATTATATGCAGAACAAGCCTATATACCCAATAGAAATATGAAGAAAAAATATGATCTATTATTCAGGAGTCTCCTGCTATCAAGTTAAATAAATCTTTGAGCGGAATGAAAATTAAGTATCAAAAACCAGCAAGTTCAGGAGTCTTACAAAAAAGCTACTAACTCCGTCATGCCTTGTAAACAATCCTGGAAACAGCTTAAGCCATGTCTCATCACCAAGCATAACCATTTTCCAACCTATTTTAAAAAATTGACCTGCAAAAAACTAGTTAATACGTAATACATCAGGCTGGTCAACACCAGAACAACAACTAATATATGATCTATGTTGAAGCATAATTCCGCTAGGCAAGGCTGGACGGCTCCCACGTGCCATTCATCCTTGTCCCGAGCTTTGAAGTGTGCTGCAATCATTAAAGAACCCGTTAGAAGGAGTCCCGATGCCGGAGCCCCAGGGACCACCCTCCGACGGTCAAGTCAGTCCTCTACTATAAACATAGAGGGATATAAGTATGGAGTAATTCTAGAGAGAGAAAGTAGAGAGAGGTAGGAGATGAAGTGTGTGTATACAACCATAAGGGGTGGTGTATATATAGTACCTGAGCTACTGTAGATGATGTCATCATAGGGAACATGTCTCCTTAAAACCTGGGTGGCAGGTGCATGCGTGTGGTCACATCAATAGGGAACATACCCCTTAAAACCTGGGTGGCAGGTACAATGTGTCATTCATCCATGTCGTCCGTCCATGTTGTCCTTCCTGTATCGTCCATCCTGTGTCGTCCATCCCGTGTCGTCCATCTTGACGGATTAGGTCTTTCAGACCACATACGTCAACATGTCCTCCCAGTATTGCATTATTAGTAAAAGACTAATGATGTAATACATAAATAATATTTGCCTTCCCTTTCGTCGAGTGACCATCTTAGAATGGTTTACTAAGTGGCCCATAAAGGGGCTTCATACGGCGAGTTGGGTCTATTGGACCACGTACGTCAACAATCTAGAAATTGTATAAGATTTTGCCAACTCACCTATAATATTATCTTCCAAAAGAGCTTGCGTGTTGAAATTAAACAAAACATCTAAAAATCCCCCTATCGACCCAGTAGTCATGGCCTGCATATATTGTCATCAAATGAGATAAAAATCTCATATTCACAAACAAATATAACTTTAGTACCTTCAAACGTGGCAGCGTAACGGTTGGAGGTGCAGCTTTTGCATGGTAACCCAATGCCATATTATTGGCTAACAAAGACTGGGTATACGGCATTGCATCTTTAAAGATCTTTGATGGCGGCTGACCATCCCTTCCGAGAACAAATTCTGCTGGAAGACCATCAATAACCTAAACATCACATAATAATATTTCACTAGTGAATTTATCCTCTCTGTAGATGAGAGAGGGAACGTATATTTGGTAAATGATATTGCATTGGTCCATACCATTAGTATCAGCCGGTCATAAGAAGGTTGGATCTCAGAAAGTTCCTGCATTATAGAAGTTTACTCACTTAAATGCGCTTCATATAAGCAATAAGTAATTATAGCCAGTTTAAACACAAAAACCAATACTAGTATATATTATACGACACAAATAGGCCAATGATGATTCCCAAAATACAGGAAAGAAAATATAATTCTTGGTAGCAAATTGTAACACCTAATTCTATATAAGCAAAGATTTAACTTTGTATAACGAATGTAATGAGCCGTTTAATTCTACGCAAAGATCAAATCAGATATGAAGTTGACGATTGGAGATAGGCATGTAACACCTTAAAGTTTAGGATTACAAGCACACTTAAGTTAACAAAACCCCTCATTTCTAACAGTTCCAATCACCTACCTTGCTTAAACATTTCCCGTAGTTTATTAAGGCCTTAGCAATAACAGTTTATTGTTAACATAAAACTGATACGTCTTGTCTAAGCTTGGATAAAGTTAGTGACTTTGTTATTATTACTGTAGTATCTAAACCTTTAGTTAGTACTACTTACTACCTAAAGTATACAAATAATAAATAAAAGAATGAATAACAGGAATTAATAAGTTACCTTATATAACGATTTAAGTTGATGCGGATGCAAAGTTGTGTAATTTTCATCATAAACTGAATTAGAAGGAGGCTGGAAACTATCTGGTATATATAAATTTGAATAGAATGTTATACGAATAGTTATTGTATTACCTGACGCCGGAGAGAGCAGGTTTAATGGGAAAGAATCCGGAGATGAAGAGAGATAGGCCGGTGATTTTTATAAATATTGCTGCACCGGTAACGACTGTTAATGTTGTGAAGCTGCTTAATCTATAACAAGACATTGTTGTGTTTTGAAGGTGATGGATTAAACTAGTCAAGATTTATTTATTACGTGAATATCCTTCTAAAAATTATAATTACTTCAATATCCTTCCGAAATCTAAAATGTACTCATATATGTCCGAACAAATAATTTAATATAAACTAAATGAATAAACTACCAAAATTTAATACCTAAAAATTAGATAAAAAAAAAAAAAAAATTACTTATATACACCCTTGTACCATTATTAAATAGATTAAACAAACAAAGTTGTTATAGAACATTAGGCATGTACTTCACGAATTTCTCTCTTCTTTTAATTAGTTTAATTTCCACAGCTAGTATAAATCTAAGCAAAGGGATAACATTCTTGTCTATAAACTGTGTCATAATAGCTAATCCTTGACGACTAAAATTGCTTTAAACATGATATTTATGTCACAGTCACTACAAAAAAACCTGCACCTAGGGACGATATTCTCGTCCAAAAAATGTACATAGCGTCGTCCCAAGAAAAATATGTCACGACATATCGTCCCGTTTGTGTAGTCTCTTTTTTGTTGTCACAAAAAATTTTGGGACGACCAAGTGTTTGCATATTTGGGACAACATAATGCTGGGCCCCACGAGCAATTCAACTCTTAAAAATACGAAAGGGACGACATTTGTTTTGCAAAAAAGGACGAGATTATCGTCCATAGTTGATTATTATTATTTTTTGCTTTCTTTACTATTTTTAAGTAAATAAGAAAATGTTTATAAAAATAAAAACGGGATGACATGAAAAAATTATTAGGGACGAGATTGTCGTCCCAAAGTGATTATGTTTTTTGTATTATTAAACCGTTTGGGACGATATACGTGGTAGCCAAAGCAGAAAGGGACGACAATTTTTTTTTTTTTTTTTTTTTTATTTTTTTTTAATTTATGGTTTATATTTTTTTTCTTTTTTTGCAATTTAGGGATGACATTGTCGTCCCTATTTGTTCATGGGAGCCAAAAAAAAAACTGCAGCAAACCTGCATTTTTCCAGAATTTTTCTGGAAAAAATCTACCAAAACAAATCTAACCTGTAAATTACCAAATAATATGATACAATACTATTCAACTTCATTCATAAAGTTACTCATTGCAAAACAACTAAACGGCGACATTGCTTTCACAAATACGATACAAATTAAGCTAATATATAGCATCTCGAGAATGAAAATAACAAGTCACAATGTTAATACAAATAATAACATACTACATGACCTTGAAGAGACTTCATCTCTCTCTATGTAAGTTCTGGTGGTTGTCACTATGTGTACAATCACGAGCTCCAAGATTGTGAAGTTCCTATTTTATACAATAACATGAATCATAAGTTTTTATTAGACCAACACAAACAGACACACATTAACTTGTACAATTTAAACTTACTTTCAGCTGAGTGGTGTATTCTTCAGACAAGAGCTCGGCGTATTGGTTGTGAGTATTGTAGTTTGGCATGAGATAGTTATTTAGGTAGTCATTGCTACCCATTCCTACAAAAAAAATGCATCTAGAAAGTGCTTGACCAAGATTGGTTGCACCCAACGCATTGCTTATTTCATCTAGACTATTTTCGAAGTTCTTTATCTGTTGATTGAATGGAAATCAGCCGACCTACAAACAATAATACATGATTAATCAGACGTATACCAAATTTTGTAGCCGCCAATATTTCTACCAAAATCTTGCTTTAGAGGTATAAAACCTTTAAAAAACTAATAACTTGAACATCATGAATTTCCTACCTTGACCCAAGTACAACGAGCTTATAGCCTAGCGGTACTCACGTGACCCTTTAGTAACTAAGGCTATTGTGCTAATTATCTGTTACACCCCGTGCCCGCTTAGACCAAAAACTTGAAACTTTACACGCAAAAAGCAAGAACCAAAACTGACCTTCTGTTACTCTTTTGAAATCTGACCAAAATCTATAAACTTTCAGCCCTTGAGGCTATTTTTAAATGAAATTAAACTTAATTACCTTCAAAACGACGGGTGGCACGACCCGTAACGACTTACGGTTCAAAAGATATGATTTTCCAAAGTTTACCGAAAATCTGCCAACCCCCTACACTCACAACCAAGATGAACAAACTCAGAACCAAGATGAGTATTCTGACCCATAACCAAGATGAGTAATCTGACTCAGAACCAAGATGAGTAATCTGACTCAGAACCAAGATGTGTAATCTGACTCAGAACCAAGATGAGTAATTTGACTCAGAACCAAGATGACCATATCCGTGCACAACCCACAACTAAGATGAGCATTCCTGTGCACAACTCAGAACCAAGATGAATCATACCCAAGATGAGCAATCACAACCAAGATGAGCAATCACAGCCAAGATGAACAATCACAGTGTTTGCACCCAAAACCCGTTTTGACCCATTTACATTACAAATCACTTATACCACATCATTTTCCCACCAAACTTGACCATTAACATTAATTTAACATATAAAACATGATCCACATACACTTGACCCGTTCACATCCCAAAATGGGTAAAAATAAGCTTATGCCAAACACCCCCTTAACTTCGACTATAAACACATATAACATACTTAGACACAACGGTTGACCACCAAACCGTTAGAACAACCTTGCCATACACTTTGCCACTTGGCTACACTTTACAAAACATGAAAAGACTAACGGGGGTACAAACTTACACATGAGCCCGATATTCTACCTAAGCTCCTGCACATACTACCTTAACCTCGCATATCCAAATCCTTAATCCTTACATCCAAGCCGTCCATATAAACATGCCAACCTACAAAACGGTTAGACATCTAAACCGTAAGCACAAGGCTTAGTAAGTAAAACGATCATAACATACAATCATACTTCATTCCACGTAAGCATCATATACATAAAGCACTTACTTCATGGCATACTACTCAAGCCTCATTTAGCACATAACCTTACATATTCCATAGCATCAACTCATCATATAAGCCATAATCATGGCATCACATAAGCATAACCCAAGCTCATCTTCTAAACATAAACATACGTAACACATTTTGATATAAATCCATATAACATATGCTATCATCATTTTATTTACCTTAGCTCCAAGCTAAGCACATCAGGAACATCATCATCACAATCTTCAATCATCATCATCATAACATCCTAAATCATAACATAATATAAACACGTAACACATAACATAATAATCATAAAAATGGTTTATACAACCATTAGCTTATCCCTAACAACTCTAATCATCATATAATCATATATTGATTATATGATGATCAATCCTACCATATATTCATCTTCTCCAAGTTAGGGTTTATAAACCCTAACTTCTCAATTCATCAATTACACTAGATATAGAGATTATTTACTTGTCGGAAATCAAGGTTATGCTTAATCTTGCTATAAGAACATGATCACTTCACTAGTTTCGTCATAAAGCTTATTTCTTTTCCCTCCTTTTCTTATGACCGGCCTCACCCACATACACACCTTTAGAGAAGATAAGAAATGCCTGGAAAGTTCTAGGCTTAGATATTTTAGGTGACAAGTTTGCCCAATTGGCAAGAATGGCCCCTCGAGTCTCATTCCTTCTTATTTAGCCACAACTAACTTTATCACATGTTTAATACTTGGCAACCTAGGCCCCTTTAGTTACGCATCATATTTTACATAACCACTTTAGTCATATTTTGACTATCGGGTTTGACCACTACACAACAAATGTTGACTGGCCAATCACATAACGTCTTTATCCATTTTCATCTAGGGTGGGGTTCCAACACCCGGGAAACGGGTCTAACATTATCTTTGCTTACCAGGTAGATTATTCAGTTGGTTAGGGATTAATGGAGTAATTGAGTTATTTAACTATTGAAACATTAAGTTTAGTTAGTGATCTAAATGATCTCGCAAATTCTACACTCACTATACATAAACATAGCTCATAATCCACTCAAGACACACTTCTCATCGCAATTTTCTAAAATTTCCCACAATTGACGACTTGTCATACGGGAAATTTTACTACTTTGACTTTACATAAGTCAAACTGCATCACTATAAGCATGACATACGCCCATGCACTAACATGACATAGCATCTTATACTGGCCAATTCCGCATCTTACATCATACCAACACATATCAATATCAAAAACCGGTAACTTATTTCAAAATATACAAAGTACCATACAAACGACACCTTTCAAGATTCTTACACATGCATCACTTAAGCAATCTTTCTTATTTAATTTCGGAAATGCTCACAAATTAACTTATCAATTTAATGCGCAAATCATTTTAGACGTATATCTTAAGGTTTACACACGACCTTATAGCCGCTATAAGTTTTATTCATATCTATCTTTCTTATGACGTCTAACATGTTTTAGTTTTCACCACCTCATATCACTATCCGTACTCATGTCATATCGGCTACGCATAAGCCCACTCATTTATAACTCTTTATTTGCATAAAAAGGCGTCCCAATCTATGTAAGTAAGGAATTATAAACTTATGGTTCGGCGACTTACAATTTTTTCATTTAAATGAAAAGGCGTCCCAATCCATTTAAATCAAGAAACCATAAACCATCCTACTTATACGCTTCTGACATCACATTCGTACTTGTTTTACTTTCCATACTTTCTAGCCTTGGATCCAATCTCACTAACTTTCCATCCATGCCATAATGGCAAGCTAGGCCATCTCAAAGGATGCCAAACACATGCCATGAAGGCAAGCTAACATCCATGCCAGAAGGCAAGCTAACATCCATGCCATAAGGCAAGCTAACATCCATAAGGAAAGCTAACATCCATGCCATAAGGCAAGCTAACATCCATGCCATAAAGGCAAGCTAACATCCATGCCATAAGGCAAGCTAGGCTATCCCGAAGGATACCATAACTAGAGCATTGGATCCAAGCTATATATATATATATATATATATATATATATATATATATATATATATATATATATATATTATATTATATATATATATATATATATATATATCTTATCATCTTTACTCATTTTATCTTTCATGTACTTTTATAATTAGGCACACACTATCATTGATTTAATTCTCATTGCCTTACGCAATTTCAAAATTCACTATCACACTTACTATCATCTCAACAAGTTTTTATATAACACTTGCACATTTATTATGTTTGCATTCTCACAATACCACTTATCATTCATCCATCAACCCCAAGTTGACCCATACACTCACTATGTGCCATCTTTGTTTTAGACAAGTTCTATATGAATAATGCTGGTACATTTCAATTTACATATCTTCTATGTGTTCTTACCACACACTTTTACTAATACCCGTAAACCCTTGTTGACCATATTATCAATTCATACTATCGCTTCATTTAGTTTATTCAACTTTTACGCATATAAACCTTACATAGGTTTATTCTATCACACTCACGTAAATCTCATCATACACATTTCAATATATAGATTAGCATGATTATATTCATGTTTCACAATTCTTTCTAGCACACTTCAAGTCACTTATGACTTCTAGCGCAATCTAAAACTCATTCATCACTTCTACTCTTCTATTACTAACACATTTTAATTATCGTGTTTTATATGCTCATCACGTTTTAACTATACACTCTAACTTTCTTATTTTAGTTATTCATGCAAGAATTTATGCCTTCAAGCATCTAATCGTTATTATGTCAATCATGCCTCTCAAGACATCAAGCTACAAACATACTTCGTTATTTACTTCTTACTTTATATTACGCTTTCTAAGCATCTATGCTTTTTCAACAATTAATCACGCTTCTTAACTCTTTTCATATATCAATGTGTTCTTTTTAATTTTACCGACCACAACTAGGTCAACACATAACATGCATTCCAATGCATCTATCTCACTCATACACTTCCATACCATCGTGCTCTCAAGCACACCACATAAAACTTAAACGTATAATAAACTACCATAGACTTAACATCACATAATCAATCATATCATAACACTTAACACTTATCCAACAAGTGTTAAAACATTCATAATCAAAATCAAACCATGAAGTCTATGGCATCATATATCACATCGCATAATCAATCTATGTCTAAGCATCAACATTCTAACTAGCCGCAAGCAAAAGCCTACCTTATAACTAAGGCATCATAATCCTTAGCCCACTTACCAACCCATCTCTAATACCACTTAGCCATGCTACTCGCATTCCATAACCATAACTCTATCATACACCACATAATCACAAAACAATCACCGGCACCAACCGAGGTGCACGGCTAACTAATCATCAAGCATGTCAAGTCCTCCACGGAATTATATCTCATACAAATCAATACTATTACACACGTACATCACCTATCATCAATAGGCTCAACTAACATAAAACATAATCCGTCTAACACATAGCAATTAATTTCCGCGCAAATAACACTTACGTCTAATGCTTCTACGAGTGGTTTAAGACTAGGCAACCTATAGTGGAGACCTAATTCAATTAAACCGATGCTCTGATACCAATTTGTTACACCCCGTGCCCGCTTAGACCAAAAACTTGAAACTTTACACGCAAAAAGCATTAACCAAAACTGACCTTCTGTTACTCTTTTGAAATCTGACCAAAATATATAAACTTTCAGCCCTTGAGGCTATTTTAAAATGAAAGTACACTTAATTACCTTCAAAACGACGGATGGCACGACCCGTAACGACTTACGGTTCAAAAGATATGATTTTCCAAAGTTTACCGAAAATCTGCCAACCCCCCACACTCACAACCAAGATGAACAAACTCAGAACCAAGATGAGTAATCTGACTCAGAACCAAGATGAGTATTCTAACTCAGAACCAAGATGAGTAATCTGACTCAGAACCAAGATGAGTAATTTGACTCAGAACCAAGATGAGTAATCTGACTCAGAACCAAGATGAGTAATTTGACTCAGAACCAAGATGAGTAATTTGACTTAGAACCAAGATGACCATATCCGTGCACAACCCACAACCAAGATGAGCATTCCTGTGCATAACTCAAAACCAAGATGACTCATACCCAAGATGAGCAAGCACAGCCAAGATGAGCAATCACAACCAAGATGAGCAATCACAGCCAAGATGAACAATCACAGGTTTTGCACCCAAAACCCGTTTTGACCCATTTACACTACAAATCACTTATACCACATCATTTTCCCACCAAACTTGACCATTAACAATACTTTAACATAAAAAACATGATCCACATACACTTGACCCGTTCACATCCCAAAATGGGTAAAAACAAGCTTATACCAAACACCCCCTTAACTTTGACTATAAACACATATAACATACTTAGACACAAGGGTTGACCACCAAGCCGTTAGAACAACCTTGACATACACTTTGCCACTTGGCTACACTTTACAAAACATGAAAAGACTAAAGGGGGTACAAACTTACACATTAGCCCGGTATTCTACCTAAGCTCCTACACATACTACCTTAACCTCGCATATCCAAATCCTTAATCCTTACATCCAAGCCGTCCATATAAACATGCCAACCTACAAAACGGTTAGACAACTAAACCGTAAGCACAAGGCTTAGTAAGTAAAACGATCATAACATACAATCATACTTCATTCCACGTAAGCATCATATACATAAAGCACTTACTTTATGGCATACTACTCAAGCCTCATTTAGCACATAACCTCACATATTCCATAGCATCAACTCATCATATAAGCCATAATCATGGCATCACATAAGCATAACCCAAGCTCATCTTCTTAACATAAACATACGTAACACATTTTGATAGAAATCCATATAACATATGCTATCATCATTTTACTTACCTTAGCTCCAAGCTAAGCACATCAGGAACATCATCATCATCACAATCTTCCATCATCATCATCATAACATCCTAAATCATAACATAATATAAACACTTAACACATAACATAATAATCATAAAAATGGTTTATACAACCATTAGCTTATCCCTAACAACTCTAATCATCATATAATCATATATTGATTATATGATGATCAATCCCACCATATATTCATCTTCTCCAAGTTAGGGTTTATAAACCATAACTTCTCAATTCATCAATTACACTAGATATAGAGATTACTTACTTGTGGGAAATCAAGGTTATGCTTAATCTTGCTATAAGAACATGATCACTTCACTAGCTTCATCATAAAGCTTATTTCTTTTCCCTCCTTTTCTTATGACCGGCCTCACCCACATACACACCTTTAGAGAAGATAAGAAATGCCTGGAAAGTTCTAGGCTTAGATATTTTAGGTGACAAGTTTGCCCAATTGGCAAGAATGGCCCACGAGTCTCATTCCTTCTTATTTAGCCACAACTAACTTTATCACATGTTTAATACTTGTCAACCTAGGCCCCTTTAGTTACACATCATATTTTACATGACCACTTTAGTCATATTTTGACTATTGGGTTTGACCACTACACAACAAATGTTGACTGGCCAATCACATAAGGTCTTTATCCATTTTCATCTAGGGTGGGGTCCCAACACCCGGGAAACGGGTCTAACATTATCTTTGCTTACCAGGTAGATTATTCAGTTGGTTAGGGATTAATGGAGTAATTAAGTTATTTAACTATTGAAACATTAAGTTTAGTTAGTGACCTTATTTAGTCTTTACATATATAAGTAGAGTGCATACCCGAATTAGGAAATTAGTCAAATTAAAAGACTACCATATAAGTAACCTTATACAGGGGGTGTTTGTTTCGGCTTAAATACCCTGCTTATGGCTTATTTGGTGTTGGTTAAAACTGAGACTGAATAAGGACATGACAGTATCTGATTACACCTTTATTCTGCATATGTTAAGAAAACCTTTCGATGTGCAGGAAGGTGGAAAAACTTAAACACTGGTACAGCATAGAACCCATTCCAAAACTAGTCATATACAGAATGTGCAAAAGACATACTCTGGATGATAATGCTAATTGATATTTGAGTAGTGAGGCATGAAATGCCAAAATGGCCACAATATCACTTAACTTTACTCAGCAAAGAGAGCCTTCCTATGACCTTCTGATGCGGAATGTGGAAGCACCTATGACTCTTTAGTTCCCTAAGCATCTACGACTCTTCATTTTCCTCTATTTAATTTAGTTTATTAAATGTTTCGGTTTCTTTATCATAAATCCCATCTATAAATTGGGATCAAGCTTTTGTTATTGATTAGTTTTTTTGATGATATGAAAAGTTATTTTCTTTCCTCCCTATACACAAGTGTGTGTTAGAGTGTGTGAAATTGCCTAATTATCGGTATTCTTTTGAATCAACGATTATTAGAAGAATTGTTCTTGGGTATTCTTTGAATCACAAGATCAGTTGTTTATCTCTTTTTTTCGCTACATCAGTTGGTATCAGAGCCGAAGTTCCTGATCAAGATGTCTCCTAATGACGACATTATTTATGAATATCCTCCGTGTATGATGAATACAAGGATGAGGATTGGTATCTTTGTTTGGGTCACATGATTATTGTATGATGAGAGATCGATGAAGAAGATTACTGCCAATTTCGAAAAATACCCAAAAATCCGTTTATGTTAGTTCCAGGTTTGCGCATTCGGGAAAACAGGCGGCACGATCGTTCAACGTTGGATCGCTTGGTTTTTGGATAGGTGATCCAAGACCATCGGCGCACGATCTGACCGTTGGATTTTCGATTGGAGTTTTCTACAAGGAGTTATGGTTTCGAAGTTGCTGCAGTTTGTGTTTGATTCTGAAAAACATGATGTAATTTGAGTTTACACTCTTTATGGTGTTCTGGTTCATCTGGGGGAACACACATTCTGGTCACTATTACTGCTATGTTCGAAAACTCTAGTGGAAATTGTATTTACTTGATGACGATGAGGTGACTCGAGTAAAGGATTGGATGGTTTTTTGAAGACAAGGCTTACATGTTATTCTATTTCGCATAGTAAACTGATATCCAGCAAAGAAAGGTTGTTGGTGTTGTTCAGAAAAGGAGACTGCGTGAACACATGGGAATAAATGCCATTGCCCAATTGTTAGTAAGAGAAATGGTAGAAATATATTGGTGGTTTAAGACAATCAAGTTCGAGGTCGAGTCATAAAAAAAGGGAATCTGATGCAATGGATAACTATTTGATGCAACGAGTACAAGGACGAGAGAAGCAAACTCGAGACGAGTTTTTTTAAGTGGGGGAGAATGATGCGGAATGTGGAAGCACCTATGACTCTTTAGTTCCCTAAGCATCTACGACTCTTCATTTTCCTCTATTTAATTTAGTTTATTAAATGTTTCGGTTTCTTTATCATAAATCCCATCTATAAATTGGGATCAAGCTTTTGTTATTGATTAGTTTTTTTGATGATATGAAAAGTTATTTTCTTTCCTCCCTATACACAAGTGTGTGTTAGAGTGTGTGAAATTGCCTAATTATCGGTATTCTTTTGAATCAACGATTATTAGAAGAATTGTTCTTGGGTATTCTTTGAATCAACAAGATCAGTTGTTTATCTCTTTTTTTCGCTACATCAGTTGGTATCAGAGCCGAAGTTCCTGATCAAGATGTCTCCTAATGACGACATTATTTATGAATATCCATCCGTGTATGATGAATACAAGGATGAGGATTGGTATCTTTGGTTTGGGTCACATGATTATTCGTATGATGAGGAGATCGATGAAGAAGATTACGTGCCAATTCGAAAAATACCCAAAAATCCGTTTATGTTAGTCCAGGTTTGCGCAGTTGCGGGAAAACAGGCGGCACGGATTCGTTCACCGTTGGATCGCTCTGGTTTTTGGATATGTGATCCAAGACTCATCGGCGCACGATCTGACCGTTGGGATTTTCGATTGGAGTTTTCTACAAGGAGTTATGGTTTTCCGAAGTTGCTGCAGTTTGTGTTTGATTCTGAAAAACATGATGGTAATTTGAGATACACTCTTTATGGTGTTCTGGTTCATGCTGGGGGGAACACACATTCTGGTCACTATTACTGCTATGTTCGAACATCTAGTGGAAATTGGTATTTACTTGATGACGATGAGGTGACTCGAGTAAAGGATTGGATGGTTTTTGAAGACAAGGCTTACATGTTATTCTATTTTCGCAATAGTAAGAATGTACCAGCAAAGAAGGTTGTTGGTGTTGTTCATCAAAAGGAGACTGCCGTGAACAGCATGGGAATAAATGCCAGTTGCCCAATTGTTAGTAAAGAGAAGATGGTAGAATATATTGGTGGTTTTAAGACAATCAAGGTTCGAGGTCGAGTCATTATAAAGAAAGGGAATTTGATGCAATGGATACATATTTGGATGCAACGAGTACAAGGGACGAGAGAAGCAAACTCGAGGACGAGTTTTTTTAAGTGGGGGAGAATGATGCGGAATGTGGAAGCACCTATGACTCTTTAGTTCCCTAAGCATCTACGACTCTTCATTTTCCTCTATTTAATTTAGTTTATTAAATGTTTCGGTTTCTTTATCATAAATCCCATCTATAAATTGGGATCAAGCTTTTGTTATTGATTAGTTTTTTTGATGATATGAAAAGTTATTTTCTTTCCTCCCTATACACAAGTGTGTGTTAGAGTGTGTGAAATTGCCTAATTATCGGTATTCTTTTGAATCAACGATTATTAGAAGAATTGTTCTTGGGTATTCTTTGAATCAACAAGATCAGTTGTTTATCTCTTTTTTTCGCTACATCACCTTCCTTCATCACATCCATTTTAATTGAAATAATATATTACTAAATAATGTCCTAAACTTCACTGTTGAGAAATAGCACCCATTATTCATTGAAGTTGGTAACTCAAAACGATTAAAAAAAGGATAGAATAAAGAAATCCCTTGATTATAAACATAATATTCCCTAGTATCAATTTATAACCGAATTAAGCTACTAGCCTACTACTGATACTATTTTATTTGAAATGAGTATGTGCTTTTGCTGCAATACCTTTATCCTTCCATCCACATTAATGTGTACATAACTATTGTGGTATGTTATCTACCTAAAAATTTACTAAAATCATCAAACTAGTGAAACCATATTTATATCAACCTACTGTCCTCATTTTAGTTGTATTTTGTGACAAATGTTAATTTTCACAATTTAAGTTAATAATAAATGTTTATTTATTATTTTTAAGCCGAACTTCTATGCGCAATTGCATATTTCTGAGCATTTTTCGGAGCAGTCCCGCATACTGTAGCTTACAGTCACTGCTGAAAAAGTTTATTTTTGTCAGTAAGCGTAATTTTTTCCATTTCTGATAGTTACTGACAAGTTTCATAATTTACTGAGAGCTTTCTCGTATTTACTGAAAAGCAACCCCGCACGCGTACCGACATCACAGTATATATGGTAGCAGTCAAATAAATACATTTTTGAGCAAATAATAATATTTTTCAATAAAAATTTTATTTTGCGTATACGTGTCCAAAAACGTCAAACCGGGACTTTACGGTAACATTTAAGCTTAAACCGACATACGATACACCAAAGAGGATCAAAAACCCATTAAATCCCCCCTCCCCCTTGTCGTTTACAGCCAACACACACAAAGGTACAAGAATTTTTATATACTAAGATATCATTAGTGGAGGATGACATAACAAATTTTTTATTTAACACACCACATATTTCTTCACACACACATTCTTATCAACAAAAGTTACCAAAATCATTTTTTTTACTCTCCTAGCTTAAAACTAACGGCCAACCTACATAATTCAAGATCCATAAAAATTTGTTGAAGTTATAAGTAATCGGGGTGTACTTTCAAGTGTTTTGCGTTATTTGGAACGTGTCTTGGGTAAATTTGGTGCAATTTGGGTTAATGGGAAGTGATTTGCAAATTCTCATATTTGATTGAAAGACTCTAAAACGTGCATTAAACAGTTATATTGTAAATATAAACTGTTTTAACTCTTTATACATTGATTGTCCCATTCATATCTATGAGTGTGTCTTTTCGATTTTAGTACGTGACAAAAAATGATTGTTTAAATGGAAAAAAGATAATAAATGAAAAACTTATGTCACATATTTCTAATGTAATTAGCTGAGCAGATACATTAAATAGTAGCTAGGAGTTAATACTCATCAAATAACCTTAAGCAGTAGCTAGGAAACGATACAATAGATATAATTCAAAAGTTGACTCGTTTGTAAAGAAGTCGACGCTAGTGCATGTCTTTGTCGACATATTTGGCGGCAGGTCTATTACTTACAACTTTAATAGAAATAGAAAGATTAATATAATACGAAAAAGAAGCGTGAATTGGACTATTTTTGGGGGAAAAAAAAAAGTTCTGATTCTACTTTGGTTAATTATTTAATTCTGGATAATGTCGAAATTGGCTTTTCTGTAGACAAATTTCTCGTGTAGTCCCTCAAATTCCCTTGCTACTATTATTGTTCAAAAAGATAGTGTTATCTTTATACATTCTTCCATATCCACGACTAAACATGCTAATCTGCATAAAGGAAATAGCGTGTCTTCTAGAAAGTCATAAGAAAAGACCCATAACTGTGCATCATCGGTTGTTGATATATTTTACAGGTATCGCTAAACTATAAGCTACTTATTTTAAAATTTTGTGTTGAAGCCGTTCTTTTAGGCTATGCACATTAGTGACCTGGATCGCCAGCTGCCATATCAGCTTTCTCTCTCTAGTAACCAAACATGACCAAGTTATCACAGTGATGACCGACTTTTTTTTTTTTTTTTTTTTTTTTTTTTTTTTTTTTTTTTTTTTTTTTTAATTTTTTTTTTTATTATTATTATTTTTTAATTCAAATATTTTAAACAAAAAATTTAAAATTCATTAAAAATAAAAACATTACATAAATTAAAGATTAACAAACTACGATACGGTAATAAAAACGAAACTACAAATTACAATGAAAAGTCTGAGTTACAACCCTCTTCACTCGAAGACTCTTCATCCCTAAACTCGCCATTATAATAATTTGCTTCCATAATGTCAAACCAGTTCTTCCTAAGATATTCTGCATCCCTGGCTTCTTGCTCCATACGAGCAGCTTCCTCTCGTAGTTCTCTTTCTTCTGTTTCCCTCCTGACTTCCTCATCCTGCTCAAGAAGTCGGAGTTCATCCTCAGTGAGTCCAAACGGGTTGGGTTGGTGTTCCACAATCGGTGGAGCATTCACCGGTTCATTTTTCGTTTGGAACACCAGAAAGATATCCTCTGATGGAGTGTGATAAACTTCATCTCCAGGTGGAAAGATATCTTCTGGCACTTGTTGTGGACTTGGGAATTGTTGAGAGAAGTCTTTACCAGACATTGTTGTGGACTGGAGAATTGTTGGGAAAGATATATGTGTGTGAATTGTGTGTATGAGAAACAAAAGAGTGTGGGTATATAGAAAAATTTTTGAATTTGAATTTTGAATCCTCCCGCTTGTACTGTAGCCTTTAACTTGAATTTGAAGCAGAGTATGGGTAATATTTTGTATTGTTTGTATTTTATTCATGGAAAAAAAAACAAACAAAAAAAACAAAAAAAACGTGTGACAAAATTGGTCACAATTTAGACCAATTCCACAATTTCCTCTACCTCGACCGAGTTGTGACCAAATGTACACAATGGCCTCGACCGGAAAAAATATCAGTTACATATATGCATCGACCGATATTTTCGGGTCCAATGTGGCTAGCCTTAGGAATACTACTTTTTAGGTTAAAATGGGCCGAACGAACATCCGTTAATAAGCTACTCCGTAGTTGATATATGAAGTAGCTTTTCTAATGATTTGATGACACTACAACAATCAGCAGGACGGGCAAGGAGGGTTTCGGCGGGGACGCCCATGCCCCCGCCGAAAGACGCTAAACGACAAAAATTTATGCTGAGCTGGCACACAAACTCGCTGAGCGTTTACTAATTTTCAATGCACACTTTGGCGGGGACATGTCCCCACCGAAAGTGGGTTTCATATTTGGCAAAATTTGACCAAAGTTGTAACCCTTAATTGTTCCCTCTTTTTTTCCCGCCACAACTTTCAGCGATGACATGTCTTCGCAAAAAGTGTAGTACTGTGTATCTAACCTTTTGGCGGGGACATGTCCCGCCGAAAGCCTAAAAAAGTCCCCTCGAATAGCAGTCATTGTTGTAGTGTGACTCTTTAAGGGTTTTACTTTGACAGAAACTAATACTGCTTTAATTCTGCTTAAATTTTAAGGATAATATATGCCTCTCGCATGTTGCGGTGGTAGAGAAACCTAGATTGTATTGTATTTTACTTGGTTCATTAACGTTTGTATACAAAAAATATGAACATTTAAATAATATAATAGCTAAAAATTAACATTAAAAGAGTTAGAGAAAATAGATAGAGAAAAGAAAACATATTAAATCAAAGTAAAAACCTTCAAAATAGGGAAAAAAAAATAATTGAGGTGGTTACGAGGTCTAAACCCTCCTTAAAATACAAAGTACTGCCCCTTCTAATTTTTTTTTGGTTGGGGTTAACCAAACCCTCCCTAGATTTACAAAGCGAACCCTCCCTACTAGGGATGATGAACCTTTTGGTACTTTTTGTATTTTTTTTTTCTTTTTTTCCTTTTCGTCTTTTTGTTGTCATTTTTTTTCCTTTTTGTTGTCATTTTTTTTTTTTTTTTTTTTTTTTAATGTTTTTGGAAGCCTAAGTATGTATTTTTTTTCTTTATTATTATTATTATTATTATTATTTTGCAAGATTTTATTTAGAGTTTATTTGTTATATTTTTTATGTTATGTTATTTATATTAGTTTAATGTATTTCTATTTAATTAAACAATAACAACAATAACGCGTTAAACATTAACACATTAAATAACTACAAAAACAACTGTTATTATTCAATTAAACAACAACATTAACATATTATTTAAAACAATACCTACTACATGTGAAGATTATTTATGTCATCTAAAAGCTCATGGAGCATTGCACCCGACTGACATGCGTGATCCTCAGGATTCCTTGCCAATTCCAGTGATGCCTCAAGCATCTTTATTCTTGTCATCAACATCTTGTTTTGAGACACTAACATCTTGTTTATTGTTTCAAGCTTGTCAATCTTATTATATTTAGCTATGCAGTTTGAGCACTGCGTTGAAGAAGAGGTTTGACTAAAGTACTTGTTTTGAAAAGCATCCTTCCACATAAAGTATCCACACCCATAGTCTTCTGTTCCTGGCTGTTACATGTTAAGAAAATTATAAGAAATATATTCTTAACAAACAAATTATTTACATAACTAAGCAAACGTATAATTATTTACCACTGAATAAGGACATGAATAATACGGTTGACCATAAGTAGCGTCTGTACGGGATGTCCTTTCTATAATCAATCCTCTCCAACAGCTACACAAGAAAGGATTTTTTCGTTCCACCTGGCCAAAGAATTAATTTAAATAATACAAACAGTTATTTATAACATAAATCAATAATATTATTATTAATTTAAATAATACAAATAATTATTTATAACATAAATCAGTAATCGTTCACTATGTTTTGTCGATATAATTATTTACAAGGTAAATCAGTAATTATTTACAATGGTTTGTCTGTATAATTATTTACAACATAACTTGTTAGCATTTAATTTATATGTGAAGTGATGGTCATTTGTATCTTATTTATTTATATTGTGTGTCGAACCATATGTAGTAAGAATAGTATAAGTAGGCTTTGTGTTGGACTTTATGAGTATGTATTAGAAAAGTCCATGTAATGACTAAATATCCTAATCCAACACAAAGCCCATCAAGAACATTAGGGCATCTCATCTCAATATCTCATGTATAAATAGCACACTCTCACCTCATTTAGGGTGTGCCTCAAAGTATAGTAAAGGTGAGAGTGTGTGTCCTCTAAAGTGTGTGTTTGTTTTATTTCCTTTCATATTGTAATAAACATTCGACTCATATTAATCCATAAGATCCACTTCTCTTCATCTTTATTATTATCTATTGTTGAGTGTCACAAGTAGTTTAATATATACTCGAAATTTTTAATCCATAAGATCCACTTCTCTTCATCTTTATTATTAATCCATAAGATCCACTTCACTTCTCTTCATCTTTATTAATCCATAAGATCCACTTCGCTTGATTATCGCTTGAAACTCGTTTATAACTCGCTTGAAAAATACTCGAAATTTCGCTCGCTTGATTATCGCTCGGTTGTAACCGAGCCGATCGGCTCGGTTCGGTTTATAAACGAGCCGAGCAACGAGCATAGGTCTGCTCGCTCGTCGCTTGCTCGAATTATTTTTTAATATATATATATATATATATATATATATATATATATATATATATATATATATATATATATATATATATATATATATATATATATAGTAATAGTTATTATACTATATATACATCAAGTAAATATACATCTCAGGACAATATGTTTGATATACTCAGTTAAGCCCAACTCATATCAACAAACGGATCCAGTCCATGTCAGCCCAAAACCAATTTGTTATAACATTTCAGCCCAAAAAAATTCGGATCCAATCTTCACACTTATAACCCTCATAATCCCTAATTTTATCACTCATTAGAGAAACCCTAACCACACTTTCATATGTGCAGTCATCACATGCATAAGATACTCCGCCCCCTTCATCTCCTTCTCTCACCAAATCAGTCATCTCCAATATCACATAATCATCTTCATAATCGAACGACACAAACACAAAAAACTAACGCGCCCTTTTGTGAATCTTGACAATAATGGTTTCTAGATCTCTAAGTGAGATCTCGGGTAAGGTGTATTATTATTTGTTTTCGTATTTGTGTTGGATTATAACCGAACAAAAAAACAGATGAAAACCGATATGGTTTTTTGTTTGTTCTTGAAAATGATTCGGATATTTGAACAAAAGAAGCTTGGCTTCTAATAGATCGATGATGATTATTACTTTCGTTGGAGAGACCTTCAAGTGTCTTGATGTTGCTGAGAATAAAATGAAAGTACTAACTGAGATCGTTGATTAGTTTTTTACATTAAAGTTTGAGTCTTTGTAGGAGGCTGAATTAAGATAAAGATTGTTGGATTTGTTGTATCTTTTTGTTGTGTTGGCTGATGGTGACGGGGTTTAGGATTAGTTGTTGGATTGAAGATTGTTGTTAATGGGTTATTGTTGTATTTGAGTTATTGTTGTTGGTTACTGCTTCTCCTTTTCCTTCTTTTTATTCGAGCGAAAACGAGATGAACCGAGCGTTCGTTTAGAAACTGATCCGAGTTCGAGCAAGCATTTCCCGCTCGGTTATCTAAATTCTATCCGAGCCGAGCCACTCGGTTTTAAACCGAGCCGAGTTCGAGCAGACCCTCGCTCGGTTCGGTTCGGCTCGTGAACAGCCCTAGATAAAGGTAGGATATTAGTGCTTTACAAGTGGTATCAATACGCCAAACAAAGAGATAGGACTAAGGGGCTGTTTCTTTTTTTTCCTGTTTCTAGTTAGTGTCTGTGTGGATATATGTGTCCTGTTTCTAGTTAGTGTCTGTGTGGATATATGTTGTTTCTTTTTTATGCTTAATTGACCATCTTAATACGAGTTTTTTTTCCGAACTAGTGTAGGTGGAAAAAATTTATAAAAATTCAAAAAATTTATGAAAATTCGAAAAAATTTATAAAAATTTTAAAAAATTTTCGAAAAATTTTAAAAATTCAAAAAATTCAAAAATTTTATAAAAAATTATAAAAATTCGAAAAAACTTATTAAAATATTTAAAAAATTCAAAAAATTTATAAAAATTTATAATTTTTTAAAAATTCAAAAAATTTGTAAAAATTTATAATTTTTTAAAAATTCAAAAAAATTATAAAAATTTGAAAAAAAATTTAAAAAATTCAAATTTTTTATAAGTTTTTTTGAATTTTTATAACTTTTTATAAAATTTTCGAATTTTTTGAATTTTTATAAATTTTTTATAAAATTATCGAATTTTTTGATTTTTTATCAATTTTTCAAATTTTTATAAATTTTTTTGAATTTTTATAAATTTTTTGAATTTTTAAAATTTTTCAAATTTTTTTAAAATTTTTATAAATTTTTTCGAATTTTCATAAATTTTTCGAATTTTTATAAATTTTTCGAATTTTTAAAATTTTTTTGAATTTTTATAAATTTTTTCGAAGTTTTCTAAATTTTTCGAATTTATTTTTTCACCTACACTAGTTCGGGAAAAAACTCGTATTAAGACGTCCTGGATAGAAACAACATCAAATTTTGCCCCTTTCACATTAAGGATTCTCTTTTGCAATAAGTTAAAAAGAAACACCAAAGTTTCCTGTTTTCAGCCAGTTTTGTTACCAAACAGGATATTAAGCAGAAAGTAAACAGCCCCTAAGTTGTGTTCGTGTTTTTTTTTATCAAAAGAGTTGCGTAAAAAAAAATAAAATAAAAAAAGTAGTATCTTAATTTCTGTTTTGCTCGATAAAGGATACTGCTGTTTTGTTCAAAAGTTGTGCTGTTCAAAAGCTGCTCCTATTTTGTGTTCGTGTACTGTTGGTATTAGTTTGATATTTTGCGTATTTCAAAAGTAGTATCCTATTTTGCGTATTTTGTTAACGCATCATTTATTAAAAAAAAAGGGTGCAGCTTTTTGTTGTGAAGTGAGATTTGGTATTAGTTTGATTTGTGAATTTTTTTTTGTTGATATAAAAAAAAAGGCTACAAGTTGCGGGTTGAATCTTCATTGAATTGGATTTTTATCAATTTCTTGTATAAGAAGTTTGATAAAAAGTGGGCTCCATCATCTTCAAAAATATTTATTTTCTTGTATAAGACTTTAGATAGAAAAGGGTTTATAGGAATTGTGATTTCTATAGGAATTGTGAAACTTATAGGAATTGTGATTTCTATAGGAATTTTGAAACTTATAGGAATTGTCAACTCCTATCGCAATTAAACTCTTTCGCAATTGTTTCTTTAGATTTCTTTCGCAATTGTGTAGAAAATATTTGCAACTTAAATAATTTTTATAAATTCGATTTCAACTTAATTTCTTCAACATCGAACGTGAACTCGGTATTCGCTCGCTTGTATAAGTGTGACGAATACTTCGACAAAGGAATATCTACTAGTTTGTATAAATTAGTTAGATCGTTTATATAAATTGCCAATTTATATAAATTGTATAATTTTATATAAATTGAAATTTTGCCATAATTTGTATAAATTTTGGTCTAAAATGAAATTTTTATAGAACTTGTCATTTTATCTAAATTGTAATTTACATAACTTTGTCGAGTTTGTGAACTTTTGATTTTGTCTAAATTATAGTTTAGTCAAATTTAGTAACTTTATTTAATTTGCTACGTTTATCTAAATTGTAAAAGTTTATCTAAATTACAAGCAACTTCAAACGATCTTCAATAAAGGACCAAGGCTTCTCAACAACAACTGAGCTTAACCTTCATCAACCACAACTCCTATTTCATTGCAACGATCATGTATCAACTTTATCACACACCGAATGAAAATGGAATCGAAGGAAAAGATGCATCAAATTGTGCAAAACGCTATTCATTCAAAGGAAAATTGTCTATCGCACTTTAAAGCATTTAAGAGTCAATGTGTGGCACTCTCACAAGCAAGGTTACCAATGTGGAATACATATTCATTTCATCGAGTCTTCGCAACACTCTTCGGATCTGAAATGGATTTTTCAACCTTCAGAGGGACACTCCTGCATAACATATTTCAAATAGAGAACCAAATTGAACAAGGAAGTGACTGCATAGTAGCATATCAAGCGTTCAAGATGCAGTTTAAATGGTTTCTCGACTTAGATTTCAGAATGATCAAAAATTCTCCAGATTATGAAACAACAAGCCAAATATGGAGTGAATGCATCATTAGTTATCTGGAAGTGGAATTGTTTAGAAATCATTTGCTTACACAAATGAGCACACTGGAATTGGTGCTTACTAAAAGATCACTTCATCTGAGAGAGATGCTGGAAGAAAAGAAAGTGAAAGAAAGGGATAGAATTGAAATGGAGAAGCAGAAACAGGTAAGTGAGCAGATTGAAAAAGATATGCAGTTAAAAGAAAGAGAGCAAATTGAAAGAGAAATGCTATTAAAGGAAACAAAGGTAAATGAGAGAGAGACAAACAAAGATGAACAAACAGTCAATGAGGGTACAACATCTGATGCTAGCTTGGTTTTAACGGGAAGTGATACATCTTCAGAACAGCAGGTTAAAAACAATACTCCAAGGTATGATTCGGATGCTGATGGTACACACAGGAATGAAGTTGTTTGGGATACTGAGGATGAGCATATCAGACCTTCATCTAACACAGAGATATTGGCTACGGTACAACATTCAAACAATAATGATAATGTTGTTTTGTTTGATAATGTGTTTGCTCATGATAAGACACATCCTGCACATCCTGAGTTCATAAGTGACACATATGTGGGGGAACGGTTTGATAGTAATATCACTCCTACAACTCCAGCTATGGATCCTAATGGAGGTGAGCTTTACCAGGATGGATCTTCTTATGAACAAGATCGTGCCTTATTTGCTTCATTAATAAAAAATTTCAAACATGAACTTGAAAAGTGCAAAGAGGACAATCGCAAAGTTAAGCAAGCGAATGTCTTATTGTCCAAAGAGCTTGAGAGATTTAAAGAAATGGAAAAAAGGTTTTGAAAAAGTAACAAAAAGCAAAGTTGAACTTGAAATTGAAATCTCAAACCTTAAATCTCAAGCTCGGAAGTTTGAAATAAACGGATATTTTGTCACACCACTTTTAAAACGAAACGAAGAACTTGAAGTTGGATATAGAGAAGCTTTGTATCGTGAAAAATGTTCCATTCAAAAAATGGATGAACAAATGGTACTTAACAACAGAAAAGTTCAAGCGCTTTTAAAAGAAGTCTCTGATTTAAAAAGTGAAAATTCAATGCTTTAGAAAACCACTTCAAATTTTAAGATTGTTAATACAAAACTTGAGAATGAAAATCAAGAGTTTTTAAAACGAGCAAACAATCTTGAAGCAAAACTTTGAAAAACAGGACAAAGTGTTCAAACTCTTCAAATGATGCTTCCTAAAGATGAGAACGTTCATCAAGGAAAATCTGGACTTGGTTTTGAAAATACTGATCATTTGGAAAATAATTTGGAAAATGATTTGAGAAATGAAAAACCTTGTTTTCTAAACAAAGTGCAAAAGTTGACACCCAGTTTGTATGATGCTGAAAAATTGGGAAAAGGTTTGTCGACTGATGTTCTGTTCATTTCAGAAGATGAAGAAAAATCTGAAAAGGAAAAACGTTTAAAAGTCAAACAAAGAAAAAGCCCATTCTCGTACCAAGGCTTTGTGTATGGTTGTACACAATTGACAGATATACCAAAAGAACCTTTGAAAAGAAAAGACACAAATGTGAAATGATATTTCCAAGAAGCACATCTTGCTACTTATGATGCTAAGTTATGGCAAAATAAAGCAAGAGAACAGTTTTGTAGTCTTAAACATCGCATTGAGCATACGTTGAAGGTCATTTGGTCTAAGCAACAATACACCAATAGTGATTACTATAATCTTCTTTCACCGGACGCTTACCTAAAAAGGGAAGTCAGTAAGGTTTTACAAGATGAGATTGAACCTCATGTGAAAAATATCAAATTAAGTTTTGAATACTTTGAAAAATATCTTGTCACTGAAATGAAACAAGATTTAAAGTACATCCATTCTCTTGAAGACAAATTTGATGAAAAATGCTTAACACTTGATATTCAAAAAGAATTTTTCACAAATCAAATAGAATCATTCAAGTCAGTGTCTGTCAGCCATGAGTATGAGAAGGTGGATTTTGAACAAACATCTTCTTTGAAATCTGAAAATCTTTGTCTCAAAAAGACAATCACTGAACTTTCAAAAGAAGCAACTGAAGTCAAAGAAGAATTGTCAAAAAGAACGGCTCAGTTTGAGAAAGATTTAACAAAACTCGAAGCACAAAGTATTTCTTTCCAACTCAACCTGCAAGAACAGAAAGCCTCTTCTGAAAACTTAACAGTGCTTAAAGAAAAGGAAAAAAATTTTGAAGAAAATTGTGATGATGCCAAAATCAAGTTTGATTTGGATGAACTTGATACAAAAAATATTGAATTGGAACATGCTGTGGCATCATTACAAAAAGAAAATGAGCATTTGAAACAGACTTACAAAATCCTGTTTGATTCAATCAAACGTTCACGATTTCAGACAAAAACCTCAAGCACAAAACAAAAGGAGACTGAAGTTTTGAAGTCTCAATTGTCTAAATTTGCTAATAAAAAGTTTGAAAATGTTTTGCAAAAGATTGAATCAATGAAGATGAAAAAGGTTGAGTCTCAAATCACAAAACTTTCCTTTCCAAATCCTCTGTTTGATTCTAATACTCCAGATTTTGAAAAGGAAACGGAAAATGAAAATCATGTGCTTCAAACAAAAGTGATTGAGCTTGAAACACTTTTAACTCAACAAACAAACGCTCTTGAGGATGCCAAAACTGATCTTTTCAACAAAACGACCAAATTCGAAAATTATTTTGAAAGACTTGAAAAAGAAAATATTGAGTTTGAATGGAAATTGGCTCGTAAAACGGATGATTCAAAAGCTAAAAAAGATCAATTTTTGAAACAAATTGCCTCTTTGGAATCTAAATTGGCATCTCAAGATCATCTTTCTCTTCAAAAAGAATACAGTGATTTGAGAACATCATACAATGCCTTAAAAACAAAGTTTGATGCTCTTAATCGATCAAAAGGAAAAGCTCCAATTTCAGATTTTTCATCAACAAACGTGAGTGTTTCGAAGAAGGTTTACACGGGTGAATCTTCAAAACCATTTTCAAAAAAGGTTTCCCAGTTTACAACCTATTCTTTGCAAAAAGGAAGGAGGTTTTCGAAGAAACCAGGTTTTTCTGAAACACTTACTCCTCAAAAGCTTTCACGGTTAAATGCTTCAAATGGAAAGACTCAAGTTTTTCAAACTCCACACTCTCGCCTTACACCGGTAAAGCAAGTGTGGAGATCAAAGCAAAGTCATTCAAAACCTTTCAAATATTCAATATCAGAATTGCTTTCGCTGCAACATAAGAATGACTTTGCTTTGAAAATCCCAAATTCGGGAAGATTTCCATTCATCTCCAAAACGAATTTTCAAAATGAAACATCGCGTTTCAACAATGGATGGAAAACTTCTTCTTCAAGTTTTAAAACTCCAAGAGAGACACCGGGTTTCTCAAACAATTTTCAAAAGAAATAGAGTTTTAAATCACCGTTGATTCCACGAGTGTTATTTCAAAATGAAACACCAGTTTTCAGTCCTCGTTGGAATTCTACTTCTTTGAATCGGATTGACACAGCTTACAAATGGATTTCAAAATATGGTAAACCCATTGGCGCCGTGCTTAAATGGGTTCCCAAGGTTGTTGTCTAATCCTAAAAACATCATGGCTTCTGGACACATCAGTTCGGGACCCGTGCTTTAAAGAAAGGAAAGTGCTTAATCAAAAATTTCGAGCACTTATCCTAAAAAATTTCAATGGCTTGTATGTATTTCAGCTTACAACCCGCGCTTAACCATTATGGCTTATCCACACATAACATTGCATAACTCGTTTTTCAAAGAAAGGACCCTGTTGTGCGTTTTATTACAACAATCCTAACAAGAAAAGAAGTTTTCATGAAATCTTTATTCAAACTTCTTAATCTTAAGCAAAATTTTATTCAAAATTTATCAAAAGGTTTTTCAAAACTTTTCAAAAATTTTGCTTAAGATTTTCAAATATTTACTCCCCAATTCGCTCCAAAGTTTAAAAATGTCAAAACCGATGCAAGTTTTGAGGGGGAGTATTTCAAAAACAAATTTGTTCCAAAAAGTTCATGCAAATCCGTTTCACCCCATTAGCTTTCCAAAAATACAAAGATTTCAATCAAACGGTATCAAAAATACCATCTAAATGCTATTTTTGAGGGGAGAAATGTGATTAAAATGTGATCGTGGATTGAATCTCAAAAGGGCTCGACTCAGATTAACCCTCGAATTGACGAAATCTAAATGTCAGTAATCAAAAAGACTTGTCTGGGACGGGTAATAATTTCAAGCTGGTTTATCCAGTGATGTAAACGTGTCTCGCAAAGGACTTATCTGAGTAGAATGTACCAATTTGAGAGATAATCTTTTGATATGACCAGGACGGGTAATAATTTCAAGCTAGTCTATCTAGTGATGTAAGCGTGTCTCGCAATGGTCATGTTCGTTGAAAATCGATCAATTCAAAAATGTGCGAACTCTACCTAACATGTGCAAATTTATCTTAAAAATGCAAGAGCACATGTGAAGGGGGAGTATTTCAAAAAATGCAAAACTCTCGAAGTGTTAACAAAAATGTGTTTATTCATAAACACATTGAGAGATTTTTCACAAAAGGTTTTATGGCAAGTGATCAACAAACCTAGGATAATCAGGGAGTAATAAGGTGATTATGGTTAGGTTATGTCCAATGATCCGCCAGATCCGGAGGGATCTACCTAAGGACAACTCCAACAGATTAGAATTAGAAGTCCTTAGGTAAGATTGAAAAAAGGAGTAAATGAGAAAGGGAAAGAAAGGGTTGAAGAATTAAAAAGAAAAGTTGAATGAAAGGGTGAAAAGAAATAGCCCTCCATGAAAACTTAGGGCAGAAACCGGGTCAATACATCTGCTATCGGTATTCACTAAGGTGATACTGATATTGAAGACAAGACGTCATGGACCCAGTGACGCGTTGCACCACCCCTCCTAGCCACTCAGATATCTCTTAAAAGATATTTGTTTCATTTCTCACGGAGAACACTGCATAATCTATCGACCTCTCACTCCGAGATGTGTTGATATTGAAAAGGTGGCACTCTGCTCCATGCCTCCGACTACTAAAACCAAAATGCACTATCGAGTCTAGAGCCATGAGATTCATTAAAATATCTCTTAGGAACTCTTCCATAATTATACCCCTGTGTTCACCTATAAGGACACACGGTGTACATGAGTCTTAATGAGATATAAGGATCTTGCCATTTATATCTTGATGGTTACTATGTTTCGAATGGTCTACAGTCGTGGGGTGATCTCCAACGACTCACTGAATCGTGGGTGCACTTCGGTGTGTTGGTGTTAGCCCTCTCGGGGGTATCCGGTTCAGAACGGCCTGGGTTAAGATTAGAGAAAGTCTTCACAATATGCTGTTAACAATCTCGAAGTCTAAACCTGCAATCGCTGGATGATTTATCACTAACGGTTTTATACAGCTACGTACAAACATCCATCAACCATCATCAGATACATCAAATATCTTCAACTCCACATACTAATACTTATGAAGACCATCCCTGACAAAGCTCAAGTGTAAAAAGTTCAAGACAGAAGGATCAAGTTAAAGACAGAGTGTATCGAAAAAGTCAAAAAGCTAATCAAGATGTCAAGAACAAGTTCATATATCAAATGAGGAAAGTATAAGGGGAGATTGTTAGCATAAGTATGAAGTTAACAATGTATGAGTATGTTGGAGGACATGACGCATAACCACACGAAGATGTTGATCAAGGCAAGAACTACCAAAAGGCGATTGCTTTGAAGATCGCATAGCATGAAGGAATGATGAATGAAGACTATTCTACATCGACACACAAAGTTCAAGACATTGAAGACAAAAGACCAATCACCGGGAGCATCATTGAAATGGCCATCCCTTAGGGGGAGATTGTTAGCATTTAATTTATATGTGAAGTGATGGTCATTTGTATCTTATTTATTTATATTGTGTGTCGAACCATATGTAGTAAGAATAGTATAAGTAGGCTTTGTGTTGGATTTTATGAGTATGTATTAGAAAAGTCCATGTAATGACTAAATATCCCAGTCCAACAAAAAGCCCATCCAAAAGCTCATCAAGAACATTAGGGCATCTCATCTCATATATAAATAGCACACTCTCACCTCATTTAGGGTGTGCCTCAAAGTATAGTAAAGGTGAGAGTGTGTGTCCTCTAAAGTGTGTGTTTGGTTTATTTCCTTTCATAGTGTAATAAACATTCGACTCATATTAATCCATAAGATCCACTTCTCTTCATCTTTATTATTATCTATTGTTGAGTGTCACAAGTAGTTTAATATATAGTTTTTAGTTGTGTGATAAAGGTAGGATATTAGTGCTTTACATAAATCAGTAATCATTTACAATTTTTTGTTTGAAGCAATAACCAACCCCGTGTTTGGCATACTCATCCAGTAGTCTCACGGTGCAAATCCATTTTTGAACTAGTCTACTAATCTCCGAATTTGGTCAAAGTCATTTTGCCACCACATACTTATGTAAAAGCTACTATTAGTGTTTAACTCTTGCAATAACCACATTCGAACATCGTGCCACCAATCTTCGTATTGACCAATACCGTGGGCAACGCATCAAAACCCATAATTTCCATAACCTCGCACATTATATGTTAGACCCGTTTCCCAAGTGTTGAGACCCCACCCTAGATGAAAATGGATAAAGACCTAATGTGATTGGCGGGTCAACAAAGTTACATGAAAGTCAAACCCGATGGTCAAATTAATAGTCAAAGTATGACTAATATAGTAATATGGAATATGATGAATAAATTAGAGGGACCTAAGTTGCCAAGGGCTAAATATGTTATAAGTTAGTTGTGGCTAAAATAGGAGGAAAGGAACTTGAGGGGCCACTCTTGCCAAAGGACCAAACTTGCTACCTAACTAGTTATATCTAGGATTATCTAGAGTTTTCCTCCATTATTGATGTGTGAGGCCGGTTCTTAGTGAGGGAAAAAGAGAGGGAAAAGTTGTGGTGTCTTATGAAGAAGAAGAAGATGAAGAGCAAGTGACCATAGTCTTCCCTAGCAATAATCCACTCCAAGAAGTAATGAAGATGATGATGATGATGATGATGATGATGACTAGTAAGAATGATGATGATGGTGGTGAAATCATGATATGGTAGTTAGCTTGGATTGAAGGTAAGTAACTCTCCCTAAAACATGTATTATATGTGTATTATCATGTATGTATTGTGGTTGTATAAGAGTATAGGAGTTGGACTTAGAATGATTGTAAGCTAAGGGTGGATGGCTAGTGATCTTGACTAAGGGTATGTTATCTTGTTGGACTTGGACTAGTTAAGGTATGTTTTGATAATGGTTGTGATGAATGAATGAATTTGTGTTATGGAGTTGTGTGATATGAGTGGTATGAAGTAGTTTAGAGGCTTTTATGTGATTATGATGCTTATGTGGAAATATGTGTATGAGATATGTTTTATGTTGGGTTACTTACTAAGCGAAAGCTTACGTGTTAGTTTTTCAAAGTTTTGTAGGTTCGTATGTTGATTTTATGGCTTGGAAGGGAGTAAGACTTGGATTATAGCTTAAGGATTTGGAAGCGGTTGGAAGGTAGTGAACGATAGGAGCTAGGTAGAATACCGAGCTCGAGTCAAAGTTGTACCCCGAGAGTCTCTTTTATGATTCGTATATTGTGTGTCGTAGTCGTGTAATGATTTGGTGGTCTAACGATGTGTCGAGTATGTTTTATGCATTTATGGGTTAAGTTAAGAGGGTGTTTGGCTAATGTGTAAAAGTACCCATTTTGGGTGGGTTCATGGGTCGAGTATGTAAGAAATATGTTTGTTATGTTAATATAATGCTTTCGGTAAAGTTTGGTGAGAAATCGAGGAGGTATAAGGGGTTTTGTTGTGTAATGGGTCAAAATGGGTTTTATGCATAACCGTCCATTTTTAAAGTACTATTCCGGGTGGTTAAACGGGAGATGTTTTTATATGAAAATGATCTTATGGACATACTAATGAAATCTGGAAAGTTTGGTTAAGTTTCGAGTCCGGGAGGTTGGAGTTTCGGCCGGGGATTTTGAAAATGCAAAATTGGGACAGAACCTCCCATCCGATCGGATGGTTGGCGATCCGATCGGATGGAGGAGTCTCACAGATTTTTGGTAAACTTCGAAAAATCGTATCTTTTGAACCGTAAGTCGTCACGGGTCGTGCCACCTATCGTTTTGAAGGTAATTGAGTCTATTTTCATTTAAAATTAGTCTCAAGGTCTGACAGTTTATAGATTTTTTTCAGTGGTCAAAAGAGTAACAGTATATCCGTAAAAGTGTAGTGTTTTTGAGTAAAATGTTTTAAATTTTGGTCTAAACGGGTACGGGGTGTAACAACTTGGTATCAGAGCTTCGGTTTAAGTGAATTAGGTATCCACTATAGGTTGCCTAGACTTAAACCACTCGTAGAAGCCTTGAACGTAAGTATTAGTAATGCGGAAAGTAATAGTTAAGTATGAGATGGATTATGTGTTATGTTAGATGAACTTAAGGATGATAAGTAATGAATGTGTGTTATGTGTTATTGTGTATTTGATAGAAGTACGTGGAGGACTTGAAGTGTTTGAATAATTAGTTAGCTGTGCACCTCGTTTGGTGCCGGTGTTTATTTTGTGATTATGTGAATATACGATAGAGAAATAGTCATGGAATGCGAGTAGAAATGCTAAAGTGGTATTGGAGATGGATTAGTGAGTAAATTAAAGTTATATGATGCCTTAGTTATAAGGTAGGCTATTGCTTGTGGCTAATTATGATGTTGATGCTTAGATATAGATTGATTACGAGATGTGATATATGAACCATAGACTACGTGAGTTGACTATGATTACAAATGTTAGATCACTTTTGGACAAGTGTTAAATGTTAAGTGTTATCGTTTGTGCAATGTTAAGTCTACGGTAGTTAGTTATATGTCTAAGTTGAATGAGATTGTGCTTTATAGTATGAATGCATAGAAGTGTATGAGGTATGATAGATGCATTAGAATACATATTATGTGAGACTTGAACGTTATGTGCGAATAATGATTTTTGAGCTAATGCGGTTGATAATAGGAGTTGTGGGAAGCATAGATTAGATCTAATGTAAGGTATAATTGCCATATACATGTGTTGACCTAGTCGTGGTCGAAAAAGTTAAAAAGAACACATTGATTCCTGAAATAAGATAAGTATGAAAAGTGCTTAATGAAGCATAGATGCTTTAAAGGTTTGAAATAAAGTAAGGAATGAATAATAGAGTATGTTTGTAGTTTGATGATTAGAAGGACACGAATGATATAATAATGATTAGATGCTTGAAGGCACGAATTCTTATGGGAAAAACTAAAATGAGAAAGTTAAAGTGCGAAGTTAAGACGTGATGAGATCTTGTTGCATATAAAACATGAAAAGTAAAATGTGTTATTAATAAAGGGTTAAGCGATGAGTGGAAGTAGTAAATGAGATATATATTACGCTTGAAGTCATAAGTGATATGAAGTGTGCTAGAAAGAATTGTAAAACATGAATATAATCATGTTAAAATATTTGAAATGTGTATGATAATATTAATGAGAATGTTATAGAATAAACCTATGTAAGGTTTATATGCGTAAAAGTCGAATAGACTAAAATGAAGAGATAGTATATGTTGAGAATATGGTCAACACGGGGTTGACGGGTAATAGTAAAAGTGCATTGTAAGAACACATAGAAATGTGTAAATTGTCATGGACAAGTATTATATAGAACTTGTCTAAAATAAAGATGACATGTAGTGAGTTGTTGATGAACGTAAGAATGAATTTATAGTTGGGTCGTAGATGTGTAAGTAGGTGGATCAACGTAATGGTAAACAACACGAGATTGTGTGTGATAGAAGAATAGCAATAGCAAGATGTGGAGAGAGATGCTAAATGGTATTAGGGATGGGATTAGTAAGTAACTTAAGGTGTTAACGCATAAATAATGGATCCTGATGACGAGAAGTGTACTAAATTATAATGTGTAATGATAAGATGGAATTAACACGCTAGTTGTTAGGGGTTGTTGACATAAGAAAAACGAATAAGATTAAGTAATGACGCTTTAAGTATGGATCGTGATGATATTGAGTGTACTAACGTATAGTGTGAAAAGACAAGATGAAACTAACGAGTTAATATTAAGGTGTTTGATAACTTGAGGGTTAAAGAATGAGGATAGGAAGGGATGGCATGAATTGTAACCAACATATGGTCTCATTAAATTTAGTGATTAAGGACTAAGTTAAATTGGTATAGAGACGGGTAACGGTAAGGTAAAGTACTTGAGGGTTAAGTGTGAAAGCGAAGTTGCGATAAAGCGGGGATATATATAGGATGGAAATTAAATGAAAAAGTTTGAGTGCCAGAAATTAAATAGGATAAGTTAAGAATGTAAATGGTATGCTCAACATGACGTAAAATTTATAGGATTAAAGTAAGGTGTGTTGGTAAGGTAATGACAAGATAAAAGGGTACGATTTAAACGCTAATGATCGAATGAGACGAGTTAAGTATGTGAGCAAGAATATAATGAGACATTGTGCGGTAAATGTAACGAACTTACGTAAATAGGATGTGTGAAAGGAAAAGGTAACGCTAATAAAGGTGTTAAAGTTATTGACCTATGAAAAGTATATATGTAAATGGCGAGATAGAATAATATCGCTTAAATACATAAATAATTTAAGAAATGAGATAAGGTATGAGAATAAGAATGCGATGAGCTAAGAACGTAAGAGAGAATGAGATGAGTATGGATGAGGGTAAAGTGTTGTTTGGAAATTATTATGTCACGGCTAATGTGCTCCATTAGTGGTGATTATTATGATGGAAGTGCTGAATAATAAATCGTGAGGAATTAAGCGAAAGGATGTGATGTGAAAATTTAGACGAGATAAGAATGAGAAAGTGACTTAAGATGTGCATGAAGAATAAACAATGCTAATGAATGAATGAAAATTTACCTATGCAAGGTTTAAAAATGAAAAGAGTCGGGTAGTCTAAAGGGTAAAAGTAAGAAGGTGAAATTGATTAATGCGGATTTAGAATGCAAGATGATAAACACATAGAAATGTGTAATTATAATAAGCAGGCTCATATGCTCTATGCGCTTGCGCTCACTAAAATAAATGAATGTAATAATGTGTGTATGATAAAATGCTAATGGCTTGGATCCGATGATAAAAATGTTAAGGTGATAAAGTGTGAACGTTAAAGATCCTTCGGGATGAATGTTAATGATCCTTCGGGATGAATGTTAAAAGTGGTACCCTTCGGGATGACCAAGTCAAGGAATGTTAAGGAATCCTTCGGGATATGTTAAAGATCCTTCGGGATAGAATGTGTTGCCTTCATCGGCAATGGGGTTGCCTACATCCTTGGCAATGAAAATATCCCCATAATGAATGTGTAAACGATATGGATCCAAGTCTAAAAAGGAAAAGTGAAGTATAACAAGGATGAGAAAATAAAAGTAAATCAAGAAATAGGAGAACTTGTGTTGTGTTGGAAATATATATATCCATGAGTTTATGTTTCCTGATTTACATCGATTGGGACGCCTTTCCATGTAAATGAGGAAGTATGAATGAGTGGGCGTATGTGTTGCCGACATGGTACGAGTAGGGTTAGAGGAGTAGAAAGTGAAGGTCTAGAATTAGTTATAAGTTATAAGAACTAAGAGAGGAGAATTAAGATTTGAGTAAGTCTTTTAGTGAGAATTTATGAGAAACCTATGTTTGAGTGTTTAGTTTAAGTTGACGAAACTAAGGAATTGTAATGACGTACTAAAATGTTATAATACGTAATTGTGCCGTGGTGCAAGGTATGAGTAATGGAAATAGTTGGTTACAAATATCATGTGTAATGTGACGATAAATGATAAAGTATGGTGCTATGAAGCTAATTCATGTAGTATTTCTATAAGCCTTAGAAGATAATCGAGAATGGCTTGAATAAATGAGTGGAGGAAATGAGGAAATAGTAGGAACGTAAAAGAAGTGATTAAGTAGTGTTGACAGAACGTGAAAGCATTAGCCAAGTGTATTTACGAAAAGTCGAATAGTTCGGTTTTCCCTAGTAACGTGTAGTATAAGAATGAGAATATAGGATAAGAATGTGGAAATGTGATGTATCAGTAATAGAGCAGGTTAGAATGATAACTAGTTATAGAGAGTATGTCCCGTATTACGCGAATATTTAAGTAAGAATTATATGGTTTTAGAAGTTAGGGGAAAGTAATGTGGATTAGGGCATGTGATATGCTATAGTGTGCATAGAGTTGCAAGATCACTTAGATCGTTGCACTAAATAAACTAAAAGTTAAGGTGCTAGGAATGAGATGAGTTATGTCACTATGTGTAGGTCAGTAAAGAACGACAGATTTCGGGGACGAAATCTAAATAAGGGGGGTAGAATTGTTAGACCCGTTTCCCAAGTGTTGAGACCCCACCCTAGATGAAAATGGATAAAGACCTAATGTGATTGGCGGGTCAACAAAGTTACGTGAAAGTCAAACCCGATGGTCAAATTAATAGTCAAAGTATGACTAATGTAGTAATATGGAATATGATGCATAAATTAGAGGGACCTAAGTTGCCAAGGGCTAAATATGTTATAAGTTAGTTGTGGCTAAAATAGGAGGAAAGGAACTTGAGGGGCCACTCTTGCCAAAGGACCAAACTTGCTACCTAACTAGTTATATCTAGGATTATCTAGAGTTTTCCTCCATTATTGATGTGTGAGGCCGGTTCTTAGTGAGGGAAAAAGAGAGGGAAAAGTTGTGGTGTCTTATGAAGAAGAAGAAGATGAAGAGCAAGTGACCATAGTCTTCCCTAGCAATAATCCACTCCAAGAAGTAATGAAGATGATGATGACTAGTAAGAATGATGATGATGGTGGTGAAATCATGATATGGTAGTTAGCTTGGATTGAAGGTAAGTAACTCTCCCTAAAACATGTATTATATGTGTATTATCATGTATGTATTGTGGTTGTATAAGAGTATAGGAGTTGGACTTAGAATGATTGTAAGCTAAGGGTGGATGGCTAGTGATCTTGACTAAGGGTATGTTACCTTGTTGGACTTGGACTAGTTAAGGTATGTTTTGATAATGGTTGTGATGAATGAATGAATTTGTGTTATGGAGTTGTGTGATATGAGTGGTATGAAGTAGTTTAGAGGCTTTTATGTGATTATGATGCTTATGTGGAAATATGTGTATGAGATATGTTTTATGTTGGGTTACTTACTAAGCGAAAGCTTACGTGTTACTTTTTCAAAGTTTTGTAGGTTCGTATGTTGATTTTATGGCTTGGAAGGGAGTAAGACTTGGATTATAGCTTAAGGATTTGGAAGCGGTTGGAAGGTAGTGAACGATAGGAGCTAGGTAGAATACCGAGCTCGAGTCAAAGTTGTACCCCCGAGAGTCTCTTTTATGATTCGTATATTGTGTGTCGTAGTCGTGTAATGATTTGGTGGTCTAACGATGTGTCGAGTATGTTTTATGCGTTTATGGGTTAAGTTAAGAGGGTGTTTGGCTAATGTGTAAAAGTACCCATTTTGGGTGGGTTCATGGGTCGAGTATGTAAGAAATATGTTTGTTATGTTAATATAATGCTTTCGGTAAAGTTTGGTGAGAAATCGAGGAGGTATAAGGGGTTTTGTTGTGTAATGGGTCAAAATGGGTTTTATGCATAACCCGTCCATTTTTAAAGTACTATTCCGGGTGGTTAAACGGGAGATGTTTTTATATGAAAATGATCTTATGGACATACTAATGAAATCTGGAAAGTTTGGTTAAGTTTCGAGTCCGGGAGGTTGGAGTTTCGGCCGGGGATTTTGAAAATGCAAAATTGGGACAGAACCTCCCATCCGATCGGATGGCTGGCGATCCGATCGGATGGAGGAGTCTGACAGATTTTTGGTAAACTTCGAAAAATCGTATCTTTTGAACCGTAAGTCGTCACGGGTCGTGCCACCTATCGTTTTGAAGGTAATTGAGTCTAGGTTCATTTAAAATTAGTCTCAAGGTCTGAAAGTTTATAGATTTTTGTCAGTGGTCAAAAGAGTAACAGTATATCCGTAGAAGTCTAGTGTTTTTGAGTAAAATGTTTTAAATTTTGGTCTAAACGGGTACGGGGTGTAACATTATAAATACTTATGATGTATTGACGGAAAATCTCTGAATCTGCTCAATCAAATAGTCGCTAACTGCATCTCCAATGTATAACCTGTGTCGTATACTTTGTTTAACTCTAGGACCCATGTAAGAACTATGTCTCGCAGGTTATTTGTAGCAATCTGTAAAAGTCCCCAATCATTTTTAAAAGTTAATTATGTATTAAATTACTATTAAAGTTCAATTACCCATTTTTACGAGAAAAATTTTCAACTTTTGTTTATTTCATTACAACAAATCAAAAACATTATTACATGATTCACAAAATTATGGAACGAGCTCACATACGCACCACGATGAATTCTAAACTCACAAATAAACCAAACGGACCCGCATATTAAATCTTGGCCCAACAGACTAACCCTAAGCCTGTTACTATTCATGGCCTAATCAAAAAATTTTATCATTTCTTCCATTTCATTCGACTATTTACGCAATCACTTGACCACATTCATTCGATAATTCGACACATGACCTATACTACATTGTATACCACACGAATCCTCACATTCAAAATAATGAAGATCAACAAACTATATTTTCTAGTTTGAACATTCGGTACGCGATCAAGACCCAAAGTAAATACTATCCGAGACAATTTCACTCTCACTCAAATTTCACCAAATCGATTTAGCATAAATTTTACATAAACCTTTTTTTTATCTTTAGCCAAAGACAAGTCCACAAAAATTTATTTTTAACATTTGCTAGACGTTTATTTACGTTAAGAATTAATATAATCTATATTCATGTCGAATAGAAATAAAAAGCCAAACCACTTGGCGAGTTTACACATAGAACCGACCCCTTCATTTGCAACTCATCTAGGCTACTTATAGAGTACTTAAGTGATTCCTTTAACTATCCTAATCCCCTGCTAAAACGTCCTATCAAACACCACTTGCACCATTTGCAAAACCTTATCTCATGCATATACATGCACATATATACGTACCCTTTTCGTCCCCTCACTTTCTCACACGTAAGACAATCACATACATTTGTATTCTCTGAGTATTCCCCTCCTGCCCAAGTCGTGCGAAGAGATCAAGACCATTTGCTAGCTACTTTGAAGCTTTTCTCAAGCGTACGAGTTCATCTAGACGCCTTGGTGATCATTCCAACATATTACTTGCCTCTTATCTGAGTTCTAATCAATCCCTATGCATTTCTCACCACCTTACTTAGTGTGGTAAACCCTTGCATCCTCTTTCCATTCTTTCCTTTGATATATATATATATATATATATATATATATATATATATATATATATATATATATATATATATATATATATATATATCACCATGTATCGTTACATATTTATTTCACATGTATATACTTTTCTTTTGGTTTTTACGCATTCCATTATTTCATTTCACATGTAAACATGACCACCCAATACTTGGGATGGCTAGATAATCATCATTCGACTCATAAAACATCTTTTTACTACTTAACGACGTTCATATTCCAAGCTTTCTGTATACGATCCTCATTTATTTATTTTACGTTTGCATTGACCTCCTCAAAGGACGGCTAGAAACACGATATACTTCTTCATTTTACACTCACATATTCGTTATGATGCAAATCGAACCCATGTCATTCACATGTCATGTCGCATATATCATATCCCATAATATAAATGTCATTTTCACTTTGTTAGACCGTATAATGTCGACTAAGAATGGCTTTGTAAAATCTGTATCGAACACACAACCCATAAATTTTATTGTTCATCTTGATTCGTTATAAGCCCAACTAATAAGCAGTAGGAATAAGCTAGTATAATAAGTTCATGTGACGCCATTTTAATCCTCAAAGTAAAACTAGTTCAAGAGCAGTTTTTATAATACAAATAACGAATTGGACTTTAAAAAGGCCCAATAAGCAAACCAAATAAGCTGATAAAATAAGCATTTTTAAAAAAGTTTTAGGATCCTAAGATAAGCCCATATCAGGCCCAAAACCTTCTACAACCCATTGGATCATTTTCTCTTAATGGGCTTTGCATATTTCGTTTTAAAGCCCATTAAGCCAGAAATAAGCTATTCGGTGAAATAAGCAGTTTTCATAAGTTCAAAAAGGCTTTATAAAGTTGTAATAGCTCTCGGAAAATATAAAATATAAGTTTTGTGGATTTTGGACTTGTTTTGCAAACTATGTTTATTATTAGGGATTAAAACTGTAACTTTTGAAAAAGTTGGGAATGAACTGTCAAAACAGTAATTTCAGGGTAGAAATGGATAAAACAGTAAACATAAGTCATAAAGTGTCATTTTTGAATGAATTGGACTTAATATAAAGTTATTTCTAAACCAAGGACTAACTGTGCAAATATTCCACTGTTAGGGTTAAAAGTGTAACATTCACATACTTAAGTCTCAAACTATTATTTTTATAACCTGAGGGTAAAAACTGTTCAAATATTGAACACAAGGTCTTAAAATGTCATAAATTAAACTTTTGAACTAAAAATGTAAAATATATTTTAATCATTGACTAACAATGCAAAATTGACACCGTTAGGGTAGAAAGCATAAAATTGGTAAAAGTACAAGGATCAAACTGTAACATTATTCCATATTTAGTTCTATTTCATATTTTACATTTTTCCCACACATTCACATGCATTTTACATTTTGTTCACATATTTTAATTCCGTAACATTTATATTTTATATAACGAGCTTTAACGAGTATAACTTAACGTTTGTTCAAACCACTTTCGAAGAAAC
Organism: Artemisia tridentata subsp. tridentata; assembly: GCA_021014915.2. Lineage (NCBI taxonomy): Eukaryota > Viridiplantae > Streptophyta > Magnoliopsida > Asterales > Asteraceae > Artemisia > Artemisia tridentata. The sequence goes on from CP139509.1 coordinate 487,400,988, forward strand.
GATATTTATGATTTAAATAACATAAAAATAGGATAATATTATATATAATATTATTTTTGAACTTTAAGCATTTTAAGCATATCATATACTCTCATCACGAACCAATTCGTCATTCGATGCATTTTTACAATCACTATTCATAATAAGTCAAAACCGTCAAAATCTCAGACTTCCTTATCATTAATGTGGAACCCACAATTTAGTTGGAGGGTCGTTAGAGATTAACATAAAAGCATTTTGAGTCAAGAATATTTTAATGGGATGTGTTATACTATACATACCATCTCTATGTTATCACATTAGGGAGGGTTTGGTCAAACCGTACAACTCGTGATGCACACCGTACAAGCCAGCGATGCTATACATAGTCGTCGTTATGCGCGGGTAATCATCTAGCATTACTAAATCATTTATGTTTCAATTATCATCATTAATCAAGAGCAACTTTATGCGATTGATTTAGAGAAAGATAGGCTTTGTTTAATAGTATCATTTTTCTTAATTAGAATGAAACTTCGAACCAAATTGAACATTAGTTTGAAGGATCAAGAAAAGAAATTTATCTTACGACAAAAAATGTCATCAGTGATCTGTTAATTTGATCAGTGAACCAAATTGACCATTAGTTTTGAAGTCAAATTTTAAATTTGACCTAACAACAAAAACGCAAATTTGACCTAAACTTCTCAGGTTGGGTGACAGTAAGACCAATAGTAATGGGGGACTTGGATGAGTTTAAAATATTGGGTTTGACAGTACTACTCGTCTTGCTATATAAAACCAGTTGTTAAATTTTATGTATTTTTTGGTTTCAGTAACACCAATCAACAAGAGATGGTAGCTGTGATAGTAGAAGATCCAATGAGGTATATTTTATCATCCCTTCCTAACATAAAGTTTGTTTATATTCTTACTTACTGTTGAATATTAGAATCATAAACTATAAACTAATAATCACATAACATCAAAGCATATGCACAGCGGAAAACACAAGATCATATACAGTAATTAATTAACTAAATTTAAATAGAAGCGTACCTTTTGATTCCTAGCAAGAACAAGGAATCACGTGATCACCAAGAACAATATAAACCCTAATATGGGTTTAATGAGAATCGACCACTATGTAGTCGAATAGGGCAAAGTAACAACAAGCTAAAGCAAGCTTGTATTCCGTTCTTGTACACACGTAATACTAGCGTTTCAATGGGAAAAGCTAGGTTCTAAATTCACAAACAAAACCCTAACTTCTGTTGAAGCAAAATCAAAAATCCCTAGGTGATAGGAGATGATTTCCGATCGGCTACAATGGGGGAAAAGAAGAAGAGAATTAGGGTTTCACTTGGAACAAGATTAGGGATTAATGAACACAATGTGATTGTATTTATAGGCACCCAATTTCTTGTTCCCCACTCCATGAAATCGAAACCCTAAACCCTTATGATAGGGTCGGCCGAATCTAGGCCCATAGAAGGGTTCTAGATCCTTCTTTCCTTCTTTGCATATTTAGTCCTTTAACGAGTGTTATCTCTAACCCCGTTAAGTACTAACGACCGTTAAGTATTGTTTGTGAAATGAATAAATAAATTATAAAAAAATATTTAATTATTCAAACCATTGAGACTCTTACGTATTGTGTGCAATCCCGAAGTCCCGGGTTCGAAACCAGTCATACAAATATTAATTATTATCCATAAACTCTAACAGCTCCCACTTGGATATTCATTAATATAGTAATGACATGGGTCAGTCTAGCTTAACCTTCCTAATGCCCCAGTTCGATTTGAGTATGGTTTTCCTGGAAAAACCACGTGATGATATAATCATCATACTTATCCTTTTGTTTCTAATACCGCGTTGATATGGATATATATCTAAGTCATTCCATAATTAACTATTCTGTTTCTCGTTATTAATAATTGATCAAGATTTCCAAAACATCTGAACATCTTTCAGATAGACTTTGGGTGTGGCCACACAAACATCTTGTCAACCCTATGAGGGGCCCAGCAGTATTATACTTCAAAACAAATTTGAAGGAACAAATCCTTTATTGACTACGAGCATAACCCTCGAACTTTGCATCACCTCTGAAAATAGCCCTTATAACTACCAGTTACGGATAGCGTTAGACTACCATACAGAAAATGAGCTACATCCTTGGCAGCTATCTGGTATCTCAAGTCTGAGGATAAATATTCATGATTTACTTAATGACGACGATCAATAAAGTATAGTCATGTGGTTGGGATAAGTCCTATATTCAATTTATTGAATATCATGTGATATTGGTATCTCAACATTACAGTACATTCTACCAATCCTCACATTTGTCTTTATTTAATGGTATTCCCATATCATTAATCGACAACGGACAATTTAGAATAACATAAGTTATTCACGGATTTAAACATGCAAATATAGGATACAATTTATTATTAATGAAAACAAACGTACCACGTACTTTAATTCATTGTAAATAATAATTGCTTAATATCCCTTATCCAAATACTAACTAGATCAATGCATGATAATTCTCATTGATGAATTATGCCACAAGTCACGTTCCACATACTTGTTGACAAGGCATAAATCAACTAATGTTGATCTATCGGAATTTTGAGAATACTTATTTTAAGAATGAAATTCTTGTATGTGTGCATTCATCCATCATGATATTGCCACATAATATTTCATAAATTGCATGACATCCTCAATCGCAAATTTATGACAATTAAACTACCAAACCATTGTAGTTTAAAGTATTCTAATTCTTTAATGTATAATGCAACTATGCTCATACTGAGCATAACTAGTACACATGGTCTCCTAATAAGGATGAGCTCCCACCATGACTAATATTGAGTGTCATCTCAATCTTAGTAGCATCATTGTATCCAAACAACAATATGCTCTTCCAAGTTCCCGTAAACTTTAATATTCATCGTGTAATGTTTGATATCTTCAAATTTTTCAAGATTTGTCAACTATATCAACATCTTGCCATATGGTTCTTATTTAGAATTTTGGAGCAAATCCAGGCTGAGGATGTAAATTCTAAACCATATCCATTACACTTAGCTATCTAATAATTTTCAATTAGATACTAATGTTGTCAATCATCTTGCATCCAAGCATGATACAACAAATAACATGATGTACATGAATAATCCTATCGTCAACCTTAAATTTTATTCATGTCATATCTTTTCAAATATATGTATCTATCTAGCCTCACTAATAGATTATCATGTTTATTAGAATTAGTTATATTACCGCTTATGTTTATAACAATAAACATATACTCCAAGGTTTTATTTTTTAAATTTTCATGTGAAGTTTCATTCCAAACTAAGACTTAACATATAAATGTTAATGGAATGTTACTTCCTATATGTTATACAACATATATGAAATAAGAAAATATATATATATATATATATATATATATATATATATATATATATATATATATATATATATATATATATATATATATATATATATATATATATATATATATATATATATATATATATCACTCCCACTAGCTTTTAGGAATAGTGAGAAATATCTTATTTAAATTATAAATCAAAACTAGATTTAATAACTAAAATAAGTATATCTTCTGGATGCATGCATTAATCCATTCACAAATGATTTTCACTTTGTATACTACTAAAGATTATTTGAATTCAAATTCTCCTTTCAATTACTTTCCGTCCTCGCTCAAGTAATTATCCAAGAAAGAGATTTGATATTCCATTATTAATTTCATATAAATAAAACTAATAATGACAATCATAATCCTTATACATTTAATGTTCTTAGAAAAACTTTCAATCACATTTAATTGCTTAAGTGTGATTGATAATTTTTCCACATATTAAATATGTATACAAATTTGTCCATTATGATTTCTACACAAGAATTTAAATCTCTAGGATTTCCATTTCCTTTGTAGAAGTTCATCTCCATTCTATAGTGTAACTATAGAGTTCAAGATTAACTACGTTACCAACTAGTTATCTTTTTGGACTGCATCTAATTATTCATAGTATGAGTAATTTGCCAAATAAACATTTGCAATTTATTAACAGGCATACCACGATCCTGTAACTCATAACCCTCAACATATTCTAAAAATATTTGAGATATCCTTGCGGATCTATGAATTGAGAATTCCATCATTTTGAGATTTAACATTAACATGTTTAATCCTCATTATGATTTGCTAATGTATTTAGAAGATTATGTATCTTATCAAGATAAAATCCTCCCACTTGCCTTATATAATTTATAGATTAACTATAAATTCTTAGCAAATAGAGCAACACAACGTTGTTCTTTTTTTGGGACTTTACAAATACATATTGACAGTTCCTAACCTTAATTTTTTAATAACCTACTCACAAGTAGTTTAACAAATTCTGAACTTCAATTTTAAGACTTAATGTGATTAATCACATACCATAATAAACGGTGTCTTATTTAATCTTCTAGGTTGGAGTCTAATTGAGTATATCCTTTCCATCCTCAATTTCTAACCTTGATATCCTTTTGGAAGAATAGAAGATATAGTTATCTCAAATCAAACAATATATCAAGAGTTTGATTTTCCTAATTGAACATACCATAAATACTATGTATTTCATTAGGATTAATATTGTAAGTCAATCTTACAATATCTTAAGATAAATATATTTTGTTTTTGGCTTACCTATTTACCAACTGAATCACTTTAATGGTATAATAGATTTTCCAAGCCAATTGCATGTTTTATAACATAAGTGCCTTTTTGCCCAAGCCACTTCATTTCTATGTCTTACCAAAAGACATAAACTGTCATAATCCCAATATACGTTATAAATCATTGATCAACTCAATGACTTCTTGTATATGTCTTAATTAAAATATAACAAGTTAACGTCTTACTTTATTATAAGTCTTATAGCAATAAAAGACTTCATATTTATATCTTTATATAAAAATATAAATATGCATAACTAAAGTAATTATGAACACCACCGTTGGTTTCAATCGTTATTTCAAGTTAATTTATTACTTCATATATTTATGTCATTCTAAGAATACATAAACATCCAAATTTTGAAGTAGTATAAGATTACTTCAATTATTTATGTCATTACAACAATACATAAATATTCACATTAAAAGTAGTCTTATTATCATATTGACACTTGTTCTAATAGTTATCTAATTTAGGAACTTGCAACTTTAACATAGTTTTATTACATCAGCTTAGGCTGCTAGTAATGAAAGTATGTAATTTGCCTTGTCATTAATATCTATTATGAAGTATACACTGACGCTAGATATTTACTTCAAGTGTTCTATAACTAGAATGTGAATAAACCACATTAGAACATTGATCTCTTACCTTAAAGTCAAGAGAACCCTATAAATCATATTAACCCTATAAATCATATTCCATTATGTTGTTGCTTGCACACAATAAAGATTTCTCCCACTTGTGCATGGAACAACACCATGTATCAGATAAACAACACGTCAATCGTTTGCTTATGTGACCTATATGATTTGTGTCATAGATATAAGTAGATATAGAAGCACCTTGTCTAGTAAGGAAACGTACACGACTATCCTTAATACCACAAGTGTCTATAATTGGAAAGTATTTATCTCAAGAGTTCTAGAGATAATCTGGGTAACTACCAAGATGTCAAGACTTGTAGCTCCCACAGAATTAAAGATCACTACATGAACTCATTATTCAGTAATTACAACACAATGCTCCCACTGGATTTGACAACATTGTAAGTGTTGCGTAACCAGTAAAAGCAAATAGCATGCTGTTTACTTTCCTACTCCTTTTAGGGATCCCTTATGTAACATTACTAAGGTACTCAAAGAATGTATTCTACTTTCTCAATAATGGAATATCCATCAATGCAATTAACTTGAAAGAATTGGGTATGCAATTTCTTCCTTAATTAGGTCTACTATTCCCATCATGGTATGTAGCACCTTTAAATGGTTAAAGCACAACAACTAGATCAAACATTCTAGTTTGCCTTTTACCAATTATGCGGTAATTAGTCTAGCTTCTAATTTAATAACTCCTACATGTGCAATTTCTTAAAAATTCGCCATGATTTATTTCTTAGAATATAGACAATTCCAATTTTCCTATTATACCTTTCTTAATCATGAAAAGGAATAGGATTAAGTCTTACTCTTCACACGGAAAGTAGACTCGGTTTATTCTTTTCAGTAAAAATTGACTCTATCCAAAACCCCTACGGGTGTAGATCAATTTACTACTAAAAGAATGTCCCACGTTTACGGTTTTAATGTTGCATTAAATACATTAAAAGAATTTTCAAAATTCAATTTTAGTATTTTCGATAATAACTTTTCAAGAAAATTAAACACCCATGGTAAATAAACATTTAACCATTTAATTTTCACTGAAAACTAGGATCCAAATTGACGTCGTTTCATTACATCAGCTTTGGCTGCTAGCAATGAAAGTACTCAATAAGGTACGGGTCAACCCCAATTGCCAATATCCAATTGCAATTCCTAGAATCATGGGACTTACATTATTTTGCCAACATCAGTTTCAAATGTAAGCATGTTTCATCCCCAAATCTTTATGCCTTGACGCCGTTCCATTACATCAGCTTTGGTTGCTAGTAATGAAAGTGCTCAATTAAGTTAACCAACTTAAGAAACTGTAAATTGACGTCGTTTCATCACATCAGCTTTGGCTGCTAGCAATGAAAGTACTCAATTTACCCTTAGACAACCATCCTTTGAACATTACATTCAGCTTTGGCTGCTAGTAATGTAGGATGAAACCTTAGTTGTTTCCGCTTCAGTTGGATGGCATATCACTTAAATTTAAGGGTATTAAATATTTGATGTGTGTAATCAAAATATGTACAAAGATGTCATGCATTCATCTTTGTATCATATGTTTTCTACAAAACCATTTACTCATTCGCAGCTTAAAATCAACAAAATTTTAATTGACGGCATTGAGAAACTTACAACATTGCCTTAAGATGCTTCGTACTTTTTCATGGTATACTTGGTAAGTCTAATATTGACGCACAGATGAGCGGAGAGGCAAACGTCCGCCCAAAGGCTAATTAAAAACGCGCCCCTTTCGGATGACAATTTAATGTCAAGCCTCCTTATACCCACTTTATAGTTTGTCAATATTAGGTCCGCCGCTTCGACCATTTTTGTTCAGTCGCATCAATCAATTAAAAACTTTAAGATTTAAAGCTTAATACATTTATGTAGTAAATTATTAAATTGCTAGTCTCGCCTGGGAGCAAATTACCGTGCGAAGCGAACCACTATCGGCACATAAGACTTGGTAATAAATAATTTACCACAAAGGTTTCATAGTTATTAGGTTCATTTATTTTTTATTCAAAAAAATTACCCTCTTTGATGTTTACAATCCATCATAATTAAAACACAAAGATCAAGTAATTAAAAAATAAACAAACACTTAATAACACATGTATGATCATTAACAATATCATATAGCCACATGCAAACCTTTTGATAAATCCTATTAATAATTTCTATGTGAATTTTAATGTATGTAATTAATAAAACTCCCATTGGTTTTCGAGCTCATTGTGCCCAATGGACCACAGACGCCAAATAACTTGGCCGCGTAAGTTTTAATTAATTAGATACCACATTGCACATAACCAATTAATTAATATATTTAATTAGGGTCTTCCCTAATTTTAGATTTATCTTAAAAAATATGTAGCAATTAGACATCAATTATCATGACAAAACATGCATGTTTTTTTGTCATGAATCCCCATATTGCACTTATAATCATGTAAACACATATTATCAAGCCAATCATGTACGCATACTAAATTAATGACATCATTAAGGTACTCATTAATTTTCACATAAAATTGCATGCAATCCTAGGGTTTTCTACAAGATTTTAACAATACATAAACCCTAAATAATAGTTGGTAATCGACCAACAAGAATGAATTAGGGTTTTCATAAATCCTAAACCCTAGAATTTTTAAAAGCATGTATCTATTCGCATAGGTTCAATTTTATGCATTTAGTAATTAATTACAATGTATAAACGGGCTCTTGATGCCACTGTTGGAATATTAGAATCATAAACTATAAACTAATAATCACATAACATCAAAGCATATGCACAGCGGAAAACACAAGATCATATACAGTAATTAATTAACTAAATTTAAATAGAAGCGTACATTTTGATTCCTAGCAAGAACAAGGAATCACGTGATCACCAAGAACAATATAAACCCTAATATGGGTTTAATGAGAATCGACCACTATGTATCGAATAGGGCAAAGTAACAACAAGCTAAAGCAAGCTTGTACTCCGTTCTTGTACACACGTAATACTTGCGTTTCAATGGGAAAAACTAGGTTCTAAATTCACAAACAAAACCCTAACTTGTGTTGAAGAAAAATCGAAAATCCTTAGGTGATAGGAGATGATTTCTGATCGGCTACAATGGAGGAAAAGAAGAAGAGAATTAGGGTTTCACTTGGAACAAGATTAGGAATTAATGAACACAATGAGATTGTATTTATAGGCATCCAATTTCTTGTTCCCCACTCCATGAAATCGAAACCCTAACCCCTTATGATAGGGTCGGCCGAATATACGCCCATAGAAGGGTTCTAGATCCTTCTTTCCTTCTTTGCATATTTAGTCCTTTAACGAGCGTTATCTCTAACCCCGTTAAGTACTAACGACCGTTAAGTATTGTTTGTGAAATGAATAAATAAATTATAAAAAAATATTTAATTATTCAAACCATTGAGACTCTTACGTATTGTGTACAATCCCCAAGTCTCGGGTTCGAAACCAGTCATACAAATATTAATTATTATCCATAAACTCTAACACTTACCAGTTTGATGAGAAGCTTTTTTTAGAGATTTTAAGGGTTTTAAACTTTTATGTATTTTTTGGTTTCAGTAACACCAATCAACAAGAGATGGTAGCTGTGACAGTAGATCCAATGAGGTATGTTTTATCATCCCTTCCTAACATAAAGTTTGTTTATATTCTTACTTACCTGTTTGATGAGACGCTTTTTTTTAGATATTTTAAGGGTTTTAAACTTTTTGTTTTAAATTTAAAAGTTCCTACTAAAAACTAGCCTTGTTTGGATATCTAGGTTGTAGCTATATAGAAAGCAAAAAAAGCTTCAATATTTTGTCATTTTACAGTTTATACTTGTCTTACCAAACATTTTTTATAAAACCGATCGAAAACACTCTTGCTACTTACTAATAGCTATGAGCTTACAGCCTATAGTTATAAGCTTGCAGCTAGATCATATATAGTTACATTTGATGATCCCTATATTATTCTGTTATTTATTTATAATCTGACTTGAATGAAACATGTGGGTGAGTTTAAATAATTAGATATCATTTAAAAAAAATCAAGAGCCCTAATTAGAAGAAACCCTAATTATGAGCCATTTTTCTCCAAACCATACTATTTTTATTATTTAGTTTCGGGTTTGTTGCAGAACCAACAGGCAACTGGCAGAACAAGTAGCGGCCGCGATTCCACCACCGGTGCCTAATTTCCTCGAGAGGTAATCATTATATTCTTTTTAAATATTATGTAAATCTATTTGTTCCTACTCACATATTTTCTCTTATTCCACGGCATATCTAAAAAAAAGAACTAGCCAGAAGCTAGAACATGCAAACTCTAAAAGCACCTTAAAAGACCGCACAACAAGAGACCTTGAACCAATGCTGGCCCAGACATCAAAATGTTGGGGGGCATCATAGATGTTGGTCGTAGGTAGTTCTTGGGAATCATCTTAGACACCGGAAACCTTTAGAAGCGATATGCATGTAGAGAAAATTTAGGACCCTCTTTAAAAATATATCGGTAACCACCTTGGACCCTATATAGCTTTGGCTTGTTGCAGTTAGAGGTGGTTGGTCGTTGGTTTTAAAAACAGTTGGTTCATGGAAAAGCCAAAATCAACTGACGTCCGGATGGGAGTCACAAATACGTAGAAGAGAAAACGGCATAGTTGTTAAGATCCCGATCCTGATCTTAGGATCTTACGATTTTAGGATTTTACAAAGTAAAAACGATCCGGATCTTAACAAGTGACAGGGTTAAAAATTTCGCATTTAATTTTGATAATAAACTGACAAATGTTTGAAAGGATAGGTGAGGTTTAAAAACAAAAAAAAAGGTTTCGTCAAGTATATATTTGTATATATTTAATTAATACATTTACTTCAATTCATACCTTAATACACCTCTCTTGTTTGGTTGTTTATATATGTAGCATGTCTCAACTTTTGATTTTTGTGGAAGGAATCGCTGCTGTACTATGGGCAACGTTGATGGTTGCTGTGCATGCTTCTTATCTGGCGTTGGTCTTTTGGTGGTTTACCAAAGGATTCGTAACCCACTACAAGAAAAGAGAGAACGGGCGACGAGAATAACGCCGACGACATAATGTCGTCGGCATCAATCGCTAAACGAAAAAAACCAGGCTTGACCAAGCCAAAGTTGCGTTGAATTTTTGTGATGATAAAATACCGACGACACGTCGCCGGTATAATGTTGAAAATGTTTGACTTTTCAAAACCTGGTGAAAACTTGGGCGGGAGTTTGACCCACCAATATTTTGTCGACGACATGTCGTCGGCAAAATATAAACACAAAAATAATTGTGATTAGCGTGTGATTAGCATTTGATTAAGATTTATTTTGTCATTACTGTTATTGTGCCGACGACAAGTCGCCGGTATTTATTTAGGCCAAAATTTTGACTTTCCCCGCGCGTGAATAATAGCGAATAATTGGGCGGAAAATAACGGTATTTTATTCCCAAGCACATTATATACACTCTTATACTCAAAACCACTCAACCTCACAACCTTTTATCTTCACACCAATCTCAGGTTAGCTTATCCTCAAAACAACTCAACCTCACAACATCTTATCTTTACACCAATTTCAAAACCTGAGATGCAGCGATATAATCCTTTTATGTGTAATTGTGGAGCAGAAAATATAAAAAAAAAGAAAATCACATCAACCAGATACATTTGGATGGGAATATTATGCATGTCCTCTTTCGAAGGTGAACAATTATACATTTCTTATTTATGTAAATATACAAACAATCATAAAATTAAATTATTTATGTGACAGCCAAGAGAAAAAGATCATGGATGTGGATATTTTATGTGGAACAGTGAATTTGATGAGCAGTTACGAGTAACCTCTTCTACTTCAACATCTCACGATTCTGGATCCGCACCAACAGGGTGCTCAAACTGTAATGAAAAAGATCTTAGGATAAACATGCTGGAGGCACACAAGCAGGTGCTAGAGACAAGAGTAAGGATGCTGGAGGCAATACTTGAAATGGCAACGAATCCTGAGGACACCGACAACGCATGTCAGTCGGCTGAAATACTCCGTGAGCTGTTAGGTGACATGGACAATCTTCATATGTAATGTTGTTGTTGTTGTTGTTTTTTTTTTTTTTTTTTTTTTTTTTTTTTTTTTTTTTTTTTTTTTTTTTTTTTTTTTTTTTTTGTGTTATTGTTGTTGTTTAATAAAATGTTGTTGTTGTTGTTGTTTAATCCCCAATATATATATATATATATATATATATATATATATATATATATATATATATATATATACTAGGCGAGTACCCGTGCATAGCAACAGAATTTTCTAGCGGCAAAACTATAAATGCGATAAAACGTGAAATAATCAAAATGCATAGCAACGACTTATCTAGCGGCAAACAGCTATAAGTGTTTCGTGTACCGTTATACATAAACGTGTAGTTACATCCCATACAGTCACAATACCCTCGTAATCGCTACTCGCTATGTGGCTTTTTGTAAACATGTTCCAGCTCAAGCAACTAAGTTTGGAGCGTGTTGGCATCTCCACTATAGGACATTGCACATCCGCATTTTCATTCACCACCTATGTAGGTGAGTACATATGAAATGAAGCTTATCTCAACTTTATCAATACACAAAAACTTCAAAGCAAGGAAAGTAATTTAACGTGACAAATGCAATTCCATTGAAAAGCGGCTGCTACTTTTAATACATTGATGTACCCATATACGAGATACCTAAAATGAGATAAGCAATATTATTAGTTTATTACAATAATCAAAATTTTGAATAAGTATGATTTAGGAGGTTGTATGCACTAAAAATTGACTTTAACAGCTTTTAACCGGTTTGACCCGTTCCCCTTTTAGCCAAAACAGTTTATCCAATAAGTATATAGTTGGAAACTGCCACCTGTAGGAACCATCATAAAGTTGTAAGACATGAGAAATAAAGTTATAGACAACTATAAACTACCACCTTTTTCCATGTCATCTTGAAGTGATTTCGATGTAGATGAAGTGCTGGCACCATTATCAGTAGCAACATCGTTATCGTTTTCTACTGCCGGAGCAGCTGATGGTGTCCATCCATGAAGAACCATACCATCAGGTTCCTTCTCTTCATCAAATTCCTCCCTGAAAATTGTACATATAAATAAATCAAAATACCATGCGAAAAGAGTTTGTTGACACAAAAAAGAATTATCTAACATTCTTTGAAAAAGGTAAAAACGATGAACAAAAACTATATTATTTTAGAAATATTTATACATCAAAATTACACTATGAATGACTTTTGACTTGTTTGAGATGTTCAAATGACACCTCTAACCAAGAGTAATAAGCATCGATAATGCCTCAAGCTAAAAACTGAAAACAGCAATATCAGACAAACCTGTGCTTGATATTGATCTTGCATACAAGCTCTTGGCGAAGATCCTCAACTGTAATAATTGATTCCCCGGTGATCGTGTACGGAAGCTCATATAATACCTATAACAATAAAAAAAAAAAAAAAAAAAAAAAAAAAAAAAAAAAAAAAAAAAAAACACTCATCTGGTCCCAAGTCATCACCAACTTCATACAGAAGCCCTGACCCATGAGTAATTAATGGCAAATTCATCCCAAGCTTTGATTTTAGAATTTTCTCCACCACGTCCCTCAGCTTTGCAAGTTGAGTTCAAGCGATAATGGTGTCTGTTCAAAAATTATATGAATTAATTTCAATACATAAGATACCTGAGGAACCAGCAAGAACAAAGCGCTCATGAAGTTAGAGCTTTATATGTGGCAATTCTTTCCAGTGTCATTGGAAATGGGTTAATTCACATCATAACGAATACCTTATATAGGTTGAACGGACAGAAATTGCATGTAAATGCTTAAAAGATCTTGAGATTGCTTAATTCCAAAAGATTATATTGTTATATGCATAATGACATAATATAGTTTCCGCAATCACATATAATGCATTAATGACTTTAAAATTCAACATAAGAAGCAATATGAGCCGCCTTGGCTTGTACTAAAAAGTAAAAACTACCTCTTTTAAAACAAAACTATCCGATCCATTTTCCACCTATACACGGAAATGATACCATGACCTCTGGACATAGAATGCAAATAACTTTTACCACAAAAGAGATGTTTTACTCGAGGAAAGTAACTGTCATAGGCTCATAAAACGTACCTCGGAACAAACATAGCACGATTTATTCGGCTCAAATGGCTCCACTGGCATAAGAAGCATCTTCCTTGATGGATGCTGAAGACAATAAGTCATTCTACATAAAAAAAATAATAAACCGTGTCAAAAGAAAAAGACCAGTATGAGTGATGACTAACAAAATTTTTACCGAAACCATGTTTCACTTGATTTGGAAATAAGCAAGATTGCCCACCTGCAATTCTTTGTATCATTCTGCAGCACCTTTATTGCCTCAACGACAATCAACCCTGCAATAATAGCATTTGTTGTTGCAACTGCATGTACGATATTGCCAGCAATACCTTTTGCTTCAAAAAGACTATGCAAAGGAATCCCAAAAGAAGCTGAGCGAATGTTTGCAGCAGCTGTAAAACCCCAAAATTACCACAATCCGAAATGACCAAAATACCCTCTAATTTTGAAATTTTAAGAGCTTATAAAATTATATAAGTAACATCATTTGTACTTAACCTAAGATAATTAAAAACCTAAGTTATCTAACAAGTTAAGTGAATATAAGACTTTGCAATATAATTTAAATTTGTCACCAAACAAATAATTCTCCACACTATGAAAATACTAGGTGATTTATATGTTGTAACCAACCCTTAAAATTTTTGGCCAAAGTATCATTAAAAGGATTTCTATGCATTAAAGTTGAATTGATCTTAATCCCTAAAACACTAGTGAGATTAATAAAGTATTTAAATATGACTTAACTAAATAATACCTAACATTAATATTCGAAAGCTACTACTATAATCTTGCACACGTTTTCTTTGTGTCCTTGGGCCGAAAATTCTTTTGTCATTCTAGCACAAAGTCTTGGGCCCTAATCCTTTAAGAAACCTTTGCAAACCTTGGCCCATAACCCTCCTCCAATTGTCGGTTCCCTTTTCTTTTTCTATATACCGAATAAGTGTAACCCTTTGAAAACCCTAAAACTCTAAAAACAAAAAGACCGGCTGCCATTGCTGTTCGATCATAAAACCCAGCAGAAGGGAGGTTCTCGTGTGATTTCTAGGCGTGTTGTGTTTTGTTCGTGGTGGTGTTCGTGCTTGTAGGTTCCTTGGCAGCCCACTCGAAGAGCATAAGTTAGGGTTTTCGGCTGAAAATCCTTTGGTGGTTCGATCTTGTTGTTACTTCTCTTTTGATCACGTTACAAGGGTACTATATCTCTCCTTGTTGAATATATTCTTCTCTTGTTCGACTCCTGTTGTTTTTTGAATGGGTTTTTTGTCTTGTCGAATTCTTGATCACATATAATCATAACAATAGTCACATAAAATCACGAATTGGAAACCTCATATAATCGACCTTTGTTATTGTCTTGTTTCGATTGTTGTATTTGTGTTACGACCACATATTTTTTGACCTAAATCTGTGTTGGAATCGTTCATAATCATTTTATATCAAGAGATTATCACTGGAATGTAAAAACCCTAAAAGATTACATGAAATCATAAAAAACTGCTGCTGTCCTGGAAAATCGTCCGACTTTAATCGATTGTAATTAAATTATTTGAACGTGTATTTGGGTGTTTTCAGAGTCTAAAATTAAGTTCAATGAAATAGATTTCTGTAGAAATTAACCTTGTAAATTTTAGAAGCTTGGAAGACCAATTTTTGATTTTTAGAAAATTAAGTGTCAAATCGAATTCGTATGTCTGGAAAAATAGTCCGTGTTTTTTATTTATCATTTGCAAACCATAACGAACTGGATGATGTCCTTTGAACTGGGTAATATTTGATATTTTTATTAGTTACTAGAATTTTTATAGATTTTTATGAATTTTTATTAAGGGGTTTCTAATTAATAACTTTTCGTATAGTAAAATCTATCAGAAATCTGGACAAGTTAGTTTAAGTGAATTTTAATCCATAGTTTTGCTACTTAATAAAATCTGGAAAAATTAGATAAAATACTTAGGACATTGAAGTATCTCTGGGAATTTTTAGGGAATTTATTTCTGAGTTCTTTTATGATTTTCAATTTATAGAAAACCTAACAATTTTATGTTTAAAACTAATAGAAATCTGATAAAAGGTGTAAAAGGATTTAAAAGGTGTTATGTGTTTGTTTTTAAAACTAAAGGGTTTAAATGGTCATTTTTTCTAAAACTAAAGGACTCAACTTGTGTAAACCTTTAACTTTAGAATATTTACATTATTTACCCTAATCTTATCTTAATGACATTATGAACCCTAAACTTATAAAAAACTACATTATGAACCTTGAACTTATGTAAAGGGCATTATGAACCTTAACCTACTAACATGGTCATCTTTAATACTTTAAGTTAATAAACGGGAATGATAATAACTAAAGTTACTGAATATGTAAAGTTACCTAAGATGGAGAGAAACTAAAATGAAACCTTATGATTAAGAAACTATGAAAACTTATAAGTACACTTATAATTCGTGTAGATTCGCTGAGGCGGGAGTGATCCGGTGTCTTGTGATCTGTCTTTGGTTTGTTTTGCTATCAAATAAGGTACAGATATTCTGCTCTTCTTGTAAGGAGCCTTCGTTTCTCTTGATTCCTGATTTTGATTTCGTTTAGGATTCCCTAAGCCACTGCTATGTTCCCTTGTTCTGTGAACCTTGCTTTTGTTCCCGTGTATTGTGAACCCTTGATAAGATTCCCTTGACTTGAACCTTTACTTGAAACCTTGCCTCGAACCCTGTTACGTTTCCTTGATACTTGACATGACCTGTTCATCACCTGGTAACCTGAATATTTAGGACCCTGGGATACTTAAAGGTTCATAGGATTTTATAACTACTTTTCTAAATTACATATGAAGAGGTTTTTGAAAATTGCTTTTAAAGTTTTTCATTATGAAAACTGATTTAAAGACCACTTTATTTTAAAACCATTTTAAAAGGACTACTTTTTAATAAATTGACATGAACTTTCTGGCATTAGACTTTCTGATATTGACCTCCTGATAGTGAACCCTGCATTGATCTCCTGTCTTGAACCCTGATATGAAATCTGATATGAAACTTGATATGAAACCTGACTCTTGATACCTGATACTTGACACCTGAGACTTGATACCTGACCTTGACCCACAGTTTGAGACTACGAGCCACCCACTAGGCATGAGGGTTTCATGTCCATGTCATTGATGCACCGGTGACATGACTCTAGGGCAGGAGAGTGATGACCTGTCCCGTCCCAGACCTGTTACTGATTTACTTGTTACGTAGAGGAAGACCCTGTGGCCTACTGGGGCGTATGGATGCATCCAAGACCTGACCTGATTTGTTTGTATTACTTGTATTATCTGGTGACTGACGAGTGTGTGCGATACACGTCTTTCATAATCCTGGGAGCTCATGACTCCAACCCCTGGAGGTATCCCCTCACCCTGTACCTGGTATGCTGAGGTCACCCCTCCATACACCCTGATATGTGATTTGATTTGATATGTACTATTTCTGGGCTCATAGAGGATTTCTGTTTTCCCTGAATCCTTGTAACCTTATGACCTGACACTTGACCTGACATTTGACCTGACTTGATTTGACTTGGGTTGTGGTGGATTACTGGTTATGTTACCCTATGACTTGATACTGGACTTGACTTGATTCGACTTGGGCTGGTGGTGGGTTACGGTTTACTTTACACCTACCTGTTGTAACCATTTCTTGATAACTTTGTCCCATGTTCTTTCCTACTCCTGTTACATCTTGTAATCCCATATTTCTGCTTTGTTATCGTTATATCTGTTCACTGAGCTCTCGTAGCTCAGCCGCGTTTCTTTTTCCCGCGGCAGGTTTTAGTTGGAGGCTGGGTATGAGTGGAGAGCACCATTGGATTAGAAGACCTTAATAGCTATTGAAGATGACTAGAAGATCCTTTATTTAGACTTAGAGACTTTGTATTGTAACCTTGTAGTTTCATATTTCCTTTGTAACCATTGAATTTTATTGTATTATTAATGTCAAATGCTTGTGTTTGTTCTGATATGTCACCGTTGTTGTGACACCTTTGCCCTTGTCGGGTGGGGGTGTTACAGCAGCAGTCACAATTTCTACAGCTAGGTGGTCATCCTTGTCAAAACTCAAGTTTCCAATCTCCTGCAAGAGAAAAATAAAGGAGGGTCAAATAAGTTTGTATTGAAAGTGGCAATTTTGACCTATTTACTTATAGCTATAGACGCGGGTTGTGTTTTATTTCAAGTAGGCCAAATGGACACAAAAAAAAAAAAAAAAAAAAAAAAAAAAAAAACTACCTAGAAGAAAAACAGGTCAAATAGACTGTAACTCGTCCAAAGTCTAAAATTAATTGCATACAATTCCCAAAATTAATCGCATCTTGAGGCTAAATTGAAAATGGTAAAACAATAAAGCATCAGAATGTATATATCGGAGTAACAGTTTGTCATCTGTTCTAAAGTCAATTACCTCAGCAGGCCACACGTCAGCTTCCTTCAAGCTCACATTGGTCTCCAACTGTTTAAACTCAGGGTAGATGCAAGCACTTGATGCATAGAAGAACCTGTACACAGTAGCATAAGCATCAAAATCAAAGTCAAATGTCAAAAAAAATAATGCTGATAATGCAAAAATAGATTAATAAATCTCTGTCAAAATTTTTGAGTGATGACAATTAATAAATAAGTAACTTTTGCTTGAACTTTTGGCATGCAAGGAACTTTGTACTTATTGGAACATTTCCCATATTCTGAAAAAAATTTAGAGGTTAAAAAAGGATTCCGTTATTGTCAATAGAGATTAATGGACGGCGTTACGGCGGGTCCAAGAAATTATTTAGTTTTCTTTCGAATAAAGGTATTTTAGATATTTCAAAGATAGCCAAACACAACAAGCATAAAAGATTAAGAGTTTTGATTTACAACGCATCATGATAGTGTCATTTTCCTGATAGGGAGATATAGCATATAAGTTGCAAGGATTATATTGGAGCATTGGGCTTGCACATATAATTCACGGTTATAACATACAAAGAATTGGCAATGAACCCAAAATCATACGTAAACTTAATAGATGTGTTTTCAATTGTAGGATCGTGAAAACGCTCATTTTGTACATTTTTTTATAGCGTTATTTGTGTGTTTTTATGCGAAATATAGTCATGATTATGATGGTTTTATGCATAAAAGTTGTTGAAGATGTGTTTAAGTCTAGGTACAAGGAAATATCAAGAAAGACGAAGAAAAGCTATGAAATTCAAGAAAATATCGAAGAAAAGTTCGTCAACAAATACATGGATGCATGATATGATCATTTCCGGTTGTATGTTAGAGGATGAAAGGATTAAGTCAAGATTAGGAGCCAAAAAGTGTGTTAAAAGTTTGAGCTCTATGCTAGCTTGAAGCCAAAATATGTGAAGAAAATTGGTTCCAGACCCAAGGTTTAAGTTTCAAGACCCTAGGTTTGAGAAGGGGGAGCTCATACCTGAGGTATGGGAATTCATACCTGAGGTTTAGCCCATACCCAAGGTTTACATTTTCATACCCGAGGTATGCAGAAAAACTGACATGAAGGGTTGCATTAACTCTCCACTTTAAGCACCATTAAGTATTGAGTCCGATCATTTGCTTCTTAATTATGATTATTGATGAAGAATATCAGTTTTAGGGGTGTCTTACAAGCTTAAATAAGACCCCTAATCACTTATTTTAGAGACAACACTCACAATCAAACCTTACACCATAAGGATTTGATTATACTACTTTCTAACCCAAAAGAGCTTAAAAATCTCTGCCATTCTCAAGGAAGATAACTAGTAGAAGAGGTGGAAGATTCTCTTGTTCGATTGGAGGCCTCAAAGAGTGCTACAACTCTTTCATTACTCATGGTAATTTTACTTTTGGGTAATTTTCTTTATTATTAATCATGTTGAATTGGTTTAAGTTGAATGCAATTTTATGTTTTATTATGATACTTGTTATGGAATGATTCGTGATACTTGTTTGGGAATGATGTGACTAATTGTATGAATGTTGGACGTTTAGTAGGTTGTAAAAAGTGATTAATTCTATGGGTTTGTTTAAATAAATTTGTGTCCTAAAACTTGTTGGTTGAGTAATGTTGGATTTAAAGGATGAAAAGACTTCTAATAATTATTTGATTCCAAGAGTTAGTGACAAACAAATTGGTATTCGATAAGTGACGAATATCGAATATACAAGTTTTAAACATATTCGAAAATATTTAATCACGAGAATGGGTTGAAAAGACTCGTAAGAACCAATTTAACTAATCAACTTTTTCATACATTTTATTACGAAAGAGCTAGCGTAGTGGGATGAGATTTGGCCGAAAGGACTCACCCGTGAAACTAGTAGAAACATGGATTTCCTTGATATTACCATTTGATTAGAAGTCCTTGTGAATATTGATATGTGCCTTCTAAGTTTCACCCAAACATGTTCTACATCATATCACGATTAGTCATGATTCCTAAATAAGTATGCTTTATTTTAATTGTTTGTTTGCTCGAGTTACATTGAAACCATTGTTCGTTTAAATCGTTTCTAGTACTTTTGATCGTGACAATCTTAAGTGCTATACCATTAATGTTACTAAAATCACAATTAACTAGTTCCTTGGGACGAACCTTATTTACCATCAACAATACTACAATTGAACGAGTATACTTGCTCGTGTGTGTTTCTTTGAAATGATAATGGTAATAAGAATAAAAAAAAAATTTAAAATTTGAAGTGAAATTTGGAGATAATAAACTAAATAAGATCCTCTATTATGAAACGCATCAAGTTTTTGGCGCCGTTGCCGGGGACTATGATTATTTTTAATTATTTTTGGTATATATAATGGTATAAGTTGTTTTAGTATTTGTTTGCGTCATTTTAGTTTCAATTTTTGCTTATTTGCATATTTGGTCTGTTTGGTTGATGATTGTTGAGTGTTTGATTGTTTGTTTTATTTTGAGTTTCCTTGATCTTCTTCTTATTAAGTTTAATATAATGAGTACTATGCATAAGGATGTCGAAATCTATAAAAGAAAAACAAGTTTTAAGATGATTTTAGAAAAAATTTTGCTGCAAACCTTGGGCTGGATTTTCCATACCGCCGGTATGGCAGCAGTCGAAAAAATAAAAAAATAAATAAAGATTTTCTGAAACCGCCGGTATAATCCTATACCGGGCGGTATAAACTCACTGTCTACGGATACCGCCGGCTAGCAATTTCAATACCTCCGGTTCTCGAAAAAAAAATAAAAAATGTCTTCACTCATACCGCCGGTATAAATGCATACCGGGCGGTATAATGTTTCTGTTCGAAAAAACCTCCGGCCGAAAAAAAAGATACCGCTGGTATGGCCTAAATTTTATTTTTATTTTTATTTTTATTTTTATTTTTATTTTTCTTTTTCTTTTCTTTTCTTTGTTGGTAATTATTTGTATTTGTTCTTGTACATTTTTTGTATTTAGTTGTTCTAACTTTTTGTATGATTTTCTTTTCCTCGTAGTTAATTAGTTTTATTTTTACTAACCCCTAACGTTTGGTTTGGTTATGTTGTTATGTATGTTTAGTTTATTCTTAGTTATGGATACACTTAGCGAAGTTTCGGCTTACTTGGAAAATTTGGAAAAGGAATTGATGGACGAAGGAGATGCTATGTCTAGAATGGAAAAAAATGATTGATTTTGAGAAGGTGAAGTTGCAAGAGAAAGGGAAGGAAGTTGAAAGTATGGAATTTGAGCATGAAAAACCTCGGGTAGTTACTTTTACTCGTGCTAAGTTGAGAGAATATGACGAGCCATTTAGGAGGTATTCCACACCGTGTGGAGTGGAAGGATTAGGAGCTTGGGATGCGGAATGTAATCTTGGACAAAATGATAGTTATGTGACTTTTGCTTTCTATGAAAAATTTGGGAATGGAAAATTTGAAGTTGACAAGTATAATAGGAAAATTGCAAGAGATGAGAAGATTGATATTCATGGTTTTACTTTTGCCATGGATTTGGTTATTGATGAATATGAAGATACGACGGATCCTTCCGTGGTATTTGGGCGAAATTTCTTGTTGGCAACCAAATGTGTTATTGATTTTGATTTGGGTGAAATGCAAGTTAGAGTTGGAGAATTGCAAGATGATAAAGATGTTAGTTGGTTGATTGAGCAAATGGAGGAAGTTTGTGAAAATGAAGATGGTTTCAATGGAAGTATTGAAATGGTTAAAATGGGAAAGGCCACCCGTTTGAAACAAAAACACCTACCCTCTAAAGGTCTCATACCTTTACCATCATCATTGCCACACCTTACCACCCTCATTAAAGAAGAAGGTTCTTCCAACAAAACATCCTCACTAAATGAAAAACCAACCAAAGAACCCATTGATGAAGCAAAATGTCTTGAAGAGATTACTATGAAGTTTAAAGAATTATTGAATGAAAAGCCAATACTTCATGTGTTGGAACATTACGCTCACTATAGGAAGTTATTGGATGAAATTTCGGTGGAGAAAATGAAGCTTGATATGAAGAAGGAAATTGAGGAAGAAGAAGAGGAGAAAGTGATGGAGAAAGGGTTACCTAAAAAGAAAGAAGATCCGGGTAATTATCTCATTCCACTAAAAGTGAATGGAACTGTTGCAATCAATGCATTGGCAGATATGGGGGCAAGTGTTAGCATAATGCCTTATAAGCTTTACAAAATTATGGAATTGGGAAGAGCTATTCTTTCCAATGATGTTTTATTGATGGCTGATAATTCAGTGGCAAAAGCTTATGGTAAAGTTAAGAATGTGAGGTTACAAATTGGATTTCAAACCTATTTGTGTGACTTTTTGGTTATGCATGTACCTGTTGATAAAGAGACACCTATGTTGGTGGGATGCCCGTTCTTGAGCACAATAGGAGCGATTATTGATAATGGGAAAGGAACTATGGAAATAGATGATAGAGTAGCAAGAAGGATCTACCATGCAAAGAAGAGAGAAAAAGTTTTAGCCGATGAAGAGTCGGATGATGAAGATTGGTTGGATGTATTTGATATAAGCCATGATAATGAAGGCAATCCAAAATATGGGAAAACAACCCCATCATTTGATCACATTGAAGATGATATGGAAAGAGCATTGGCTATGGAGAATTACTTCAATCCATTCAAGAATATTATAGTATTCAAGAAAATGGTTGATTTCCTTGGTTCCATGCCAATTAAGCTTAAAAATATTGAATGGATATCGGATGGGTATAGCAAATATCAAAAGATTGAAGGTGATAATGATTGGCACACTAAGATAGAGATCACTAGTCCGGGTGGACGCCGATTCACTCGTGCTTTTAAAACAAAGGAAACCGATAGAGTTCTTTCGGGGAAGTTTCATTCGAAGGATATTCTTAGGTTTGGGAGTTATTTTGACTAAACGAAGCAAGGATGAGGAAGAATAAAGAAGCTTATGATTAAGCTTGTGCTCATTTTGTTCTTATGAGTTTTTATCTTGTTTGCTTATTATTATGATGTTTTGCATTTCTTTGTTAAGTTGAAGTGTGTTTTAGCTCTTGAGTATTTATGAGAATAAGCAATGAAAAGTTTGGGTTGTTAGTTTGTTTGAATTGATCAATGATAAGATTGAATGAAATGATGAAAGTGTTTTGAAGTTGTGGAAATGTTTATTCAATGAATGAATGTTTTTGAGAAGACAAAAATGAATTTTGTGTCAAGACCCTCGGTTTTTAGAACCAAACCTACGGTCCAAGTACTAAATATTCGGTTTAGTATGAATGTTCAAAAACTTTGAGAAAGGAAAGAAAGAAAGAAAGAAGAAGAAAAAAAAAAACCCCACAAGTTCATCATTTCAAAAGTTTGGAGATAGAGATCAATTGAGTTGATAGATAACCTATGGCATCAAAAAGAGTAAGTAACATCCATCCTAACTAAACTACATTGTTCTAATTCGAATTTGATTTTTAGGGTTCTAAATTGGGCGATTTTTACATAGTTTGAATTTAGTGCAATTAGTTGATGGGTTTACTAGAGATGGGTTATAAGGATTGTTTGGAAGTTGAATTGAATGAAATGATTAAGAATTGAGAGAGAATTTGATGTTATAAGATTTAGGGTCGAAAATTTTGGGATAATTCATCAAGATTAAATGAGTTTGATGTGGTATACGGTTAAGAATTAGTGTTTGAATGCTAGATGATTAGTTATATGGACCACTATTTAGTTGTGATTAATCTTGATTTTTAAGATGAGACATGAAAGGAATTAGGAGATTATGGATTGAAAGGTAGAATCAAGAAGGATTAAGATGAATTAGTTGTTTCAAGTGAAGATAGAAAAAAAAAAATTTTTGAGAAGAGAAGCTGCAGACCGACGGCCGGAAAAACCATGCCGCCGGCCTGGATCATATTCAACCCATACCGCCGGTATAATCGCAAACCGGGCGGCATGGGGCTACTGTGTTGAAATTTTTTTTTTCTTTCTTCTTCTTGTTAACAATTTTATGTTCTAACCTTTAATATCAATATTCCTCTTGTGTTTTGATTGGTTGTTTTGTAGAAGCGAGTTGGAAGAGACATAAATGTCAATCCACTCATTGCTTTGAATGAGAAACTCGGTGACGACGAAGTTGTTAATCTTATGCCCGTGACAAGTGAACATCTGAGATGGACTAAGTTGAGTAAAGAAGCGAAAGCATGTTACAATAGGAGATTGGCAAAGTTACAAAAGAAAGAGATTGCGGTACCTAGGTTATTGAGTGGAAATTTGTTGCGACAATATAATCTCATTGGCACTCTTAAAGACCTATGGAGGATGAGTACGGAGCATGGAGATCAAGCATATGAAGATCGTAGTTTTGAGTATGCCGTTGTAGGAGCAGAAAAGGTAATCTATAAAGAATGGTGTCTAGAGTTCTTTTCCACCATTTATTTCAACCAAAAGGTGAAAGATATCATGGATGAGAAATATATTTGGTTTAGGTTATGTGGACATGATCATGTGTGTACTTTGCCGGAGTTCGGGCAATTACTTGGGTTATATGACGATGATGACTTTGAGCATGCAGATTTTGAAGCACATATGACTCAATTAGAGAGAGAACCGGAAAAGTATGTTGGAAGGAAAATATGGAATGAAATAGGAGATCCGAATAGTGTTGCACTTTATAAAGAAAGGGACATTCAATCACCGCTAGCCCTACTTCTACACAAAATCATTGTGAATTCGTTTGTGCATAGGGGGCATAGTAAACATAAAGTTCATGCGATAGATTTGTGGATAATAGAAATACTTATGGATCCAGATAAAAATATGAATGTTCTGTGGACTTTGGCGGTATATTTGTCAAAAAGAGCGACGATCATGTCTGAACATGGTTATATAAATAGTGGACACTATGTGACTAGGATTGGAAAAACTTTAGGATTTGATACGGAGGAAGAGTTGAGTAAGATAACAGTGATAAAAGAATGCGAGAAGCTTGACAAGAAGGTGTTAAAAGATTCACTTGATGATGAAAGGATGTGTTTGGTTGATAGACTTAGAAATGGGAATCGCGGACCACCACCACCACGACAAGATCAACAAAATGTTGGAGAGTCTTCGGGATTGAATGCTAGTTGGGGTGATTGGCACGCGAATTTACCACAAGTGGAAAGAAGAGAAGTGTGGAGGGACATGAGCTTGATGAGAATTGGACATCAAATGGATTATTGCGCACCAATTCTCACCCACGTTGGACAAAATTGTGTACCACCTTATACTTTTCCTATGGCGTATGAACCAATTGAAGTTCCACCCTACCCTTACCCTTACACGCCTTATCCTTCGGGACATGTACCCTACCCAACATATAGCACAGGTCCAAGTAATGAAGGGTGCAATGTTAGCGAAGAAGCTTTTGCGGGATATTATTCTAATGTTGGGACGCAAAGTTATGAAGCAGGAACGTCATCAGGAGGAGGATATGGTCCTTTGGTTACATATGCAGGAGATGAGACAGATGATGAATGAATTTCATTCATGGCTATGGCGAGTTTTGAACAATATTTATGTTTTTATTCGTACTTTATTATGTTTGTTTACTAATATTATGTCTTAGACCTCTTATTATTATTATGTGTGGTTAGGAATTTTACTTTGGTTATTGGTATTATTGCATTTTGTGTTTTGTGTTTTGTTTTGCTTACTTTTCAGGTTTGCGATACCATGAGATCATGGCTAGTTCATATGGTTGGTATATTTTGGAGCTTGGAGTTTCCAACTCATGCGTTTTAACACCAAATATGGAATGCGCTTGATTTCTCGGTGATGTCATTTACTATTTTATTTTTCCCTATTTCCTTTACTTTGAAGTTAATTTTTCACATTGAGGACAATGCAAAACTAAGTGTCGGGGGGGGGGGGGGGGAGTAAATAGTGAAAATGATTCGATTTTTAATTTTTTTGTGATTATTTTGGAGTTTGTTTTTATTGCCCTTAAGGAAGTAATTGTTTTTACAATAGCATAAAATGACAATTTTGAAATTTTTAATGAATCTCGGTTAAGTGAATAAATCTGTTCTTAGGATTGATAACATTGCTTGAGCATTTTTAGCCGATTCTACCAAATATGTGAGGATTTGAGCCTATTATTTGAAGCATATATTTTATGCTTAAATTCTATTTTCTTGCTAAGAGTGTGCCGGTGATTGAATTGATTCTAGAACTTGTACTTGTCATGCATTACGAATTCCAAAGTGAGGTCACATTTTTGTGATATAAATGAATTTAAATGATAAGAGGCGACTTAGGGTTAAACCAAATGGCCTTCTATTTTGCATCTAATGATATATTAGCTAGCCACATCGGTTAGTTAACCTTCCATATGGACCCATTTGTTAGCACTCATTTTTAGTGCTAGATACCCTTAGTTCAACCCTTTTGAGCCTATATTTTCATTTCTTGATTCAACCCAGAAAAGAGAAATTTTGCACCTTTAAACCTTAGCCTACTTTTTTTTAGCCAAGTTGAATCGATGAATTACTTGTTGTTGATCAGAAGAATTTTTGATGATTATGAGTCTACACTTTGTATTTCGAATATACCTTTCTGACCAAGACAAAGGTAGCTACTTCTTATTTGTATCTTTTTGAGGTATATGTTCATCCAAAGTGTGGGGGAAGCAAGTTAAAAAAAAAAAAAAAAAAAAAAGAGAGAAAAAAAAAGAAAGCCAATGAGCTATGATCGTAAGAATTAGCCAATGCGCTAAATGATATGATATGAATGTTGATCGATGGATGAATAAAGGAGGAAGGAAGAATTGTGATGAAAGGCTGTAATCATTTGAGGATACATGGTTCGATTGTTTTTGCATCAAGTAATTCTGGTATT
Organism: Artemisia tridentata subsp. tridentata; assembly: GCA_021014915.2. Lineage (NCBI taxonomy): Eukaryota > Viridiplantae > Streptophyta > Magnoliopsida > Asterales > Asteraceae > Artemisia > Artemisia tridentata. The sequence goes on from CP139509.1 coordinate 487,427,964, forward strand.
TAACTTGATTCTTGAAAATTATATTAACCAAATAATCCCATGTCTTATCCTACCCTTTTTGCTTTTGTGAAAATAGCGAATGTATGAATATTGTAGTGACCATCCGGTTTTTGAATAGTTGAACAACGTTGCTAGCGAACTAGAACGTGTTTTAGTGACCATCCGTTATTTGACTATTCAAGAATTCGTTGTTAGCGATCTATTATATTTTGTACAATAGTTATTTGAGCATAAGTTGATATCAACCCTTGAAGCCTTGAACCCAAATGAAAGTCCTCTTTGATAAATTAATTTATTTCTTACATGATTTGGATTAGTTTTGATACTTGTACAAGCTTATGGTATGACATGAATCATGACTGAGCAATTGAGTGAAATATCTTCCCAAACAAAAGAAATGAGTGTGAGTGAATTAAATTATTCTCTTCTTTTCGTGAGGAGCTTAGTTGTGTTATCTAGCTTAAGTGTGGGAGATTTGATAACGCTCATTTTTTACATGTTTTTATAGCGTTATTTGTGTGTTTTTATGCGAAATATAGTCATGATTATGATGGTTTTATGCTTAAAAGTTGTTGAAGATGTGTTTAAGTCTAGGTACAAGGAAATATCAAGAAAGACGAAGAAAAGCTATGAAATTCAAGAAAATATCGAAGAAAAGTTCGTCAACAAATACATGGATGCATGATATGATCATTTCCGGTTGTACGTTAGAGGATGAAAGGATTAAGTCAAGATTAGGAGCCAAAAAGTGTGTTAAAAGTTTGAGCTCTATGCTAGCTTGAAGCCAAAATATGTGAAGAAAATTGGTTCCAGACCCAAGGTTTAAGTTTCAAGACCCTAGGTTTGAGAAGGGGGAGCTCATACATGAGGTATGGGAATTCATACCTGAGGTTTAGCCCATACCCAGGGTTTACATTTTCATACCCGAGGTATGCAGAAAAACTGACATGAAGAGTTGCATTAACTCTCCACTTTAAGCACCATTAAGTATTGAGTTCGATCATTTGCTTCTTAATTATGATTATTGATGAAGAATATCAGTTTTAGGGGTGTCTTACAAGCTTAAATAAGACCCCTAATCACTTGTTTTAGAGACAAACACTCACAATCAAACCTTACACCATAAGGATTTGATTATACTACTTTCTAACCCAAAAGAGCTTAAAAATCTCTGCCATTCTCAAGGAAGATAACTAGTAGAAGAGGTGGAAGATTCCCTTGTTCGATTGGAGGCCTCAAAGAGTGCTACAACTCTTTCATTACTCATTGTAATTTTACTATTGGGTAATTTTCTTTATTATTAATCATGTTGAATTGGTTTAAGTTGAATGCAATTTTATGTTTTATTATGATACTTGTTATGGAATGATTCGTGATACTTGTTTGGGAATGATGTGACTAATTGTATGAATGTTGGGCGTTTAGTAGGTTGTAAAAAGTGATTAATTCTATGGGTTTGTTTAAATAAATTTGTGTCCTAAAACTTGTTGGTTGAGTAATGTTGGATTTAAAGGATGAAAAGACTTCTAATAATTATTTGATTCCAAGAGTTAGTGACAAACAAATTGGTATTCGATAAGTGACGAATATCAAATATACAAGTTTTAAACGGATTCGAAAATATTTAATCACGAGAATGGGTTGAAAAGACTCGTAAGAACCAATTTAACTAATCAACTTTTTCATACATTTTATTACGAAAGAGCTAGCGTAGTGGGATGAGATTTGGCCGAAAGGACTCACCCGTGAAACTAGTAGAAACATGGATTTTCTTGATATTACCATTTGATTAGAAGTCCTTGTGAATATTGATATGTGCCTTCTAAGTTTCACCCAAACATGTTCTATATCATATCACGATTAGTCATGATTCCTAAATAAGTATGCTTTATTTTAATTGTTTGTTTGCTCGAGTTACATTGAAACCATTGTTCGTTTAAATCGTTTCTAGTACTTTTGATCATGACAATCTTAAGTGCTATACCATTAATGTTACTAAAATCACAATTAACTAGTTCCTTGGGACGAACCTTATTTACCATCAACAATACTACAATTGAACGAGTATACTTGCTCGTGTGTGTTTCTTTGAAATGATAATGGTAATAAGAATAAAAAAAAAATTAAAATTTGAAGTGAAATTTGGAGATAATAAACTAAATAAGATCCTCTATTATGAAACGTATCAGATCGCTATCTTAACATATACAAAATTTGACTTTACACACAAAAGTAAGTCAATGGAAATGGGGTCTCATTAAAGCTTGCACAACGTCTAAAACCTAAATGGATAAGAAAATGTGATGTAAGCATATCAATGCTAAGATATAGCCTAACTAAAATCTGAAGATCGCAAAACAATACAATATTGATACGGCATTTAGTTTAATAAAAACGTTCCCTATTAGTCAAATATCTATGATAGCCTTTCCAGGGAGCAAAAACAAATAACTACCAATATTTGTAACTATTGCCAATGAACAAAGTAGGTAGTTATAGATTAACTATGCAAAGAGAAAGAATCGTTGCAGTTAGTTTAGGACCTCCAAAAAGGAGAGAAATTTGTTGCATTTATCAATGTAACTATAATTAAACATTTTAAAATTAACCGTAGTTCTAAAAGCGACAGTTATAACTTCTAACTATTCAAAACCATAACAAAGATGATAACAAAATTAAGTTGACTGACCTCTTGACTCCACTGATCCTGGCAGCCTCGAGCATGTTAAAACTAATCATAGTATTGTTATACATAATAACAGAGTGATTCGACTGAATGAATCCCATACCACCCATATCAGCAGCCAAGTTGAAGACATGGTTAACTTTTTCTGTAACTTTCAAACAATTACCCATCACACGAAGATCAACAAGATAGAACTCGTGACAAAACATGTCTTCTGGCATATGCTCATTTTTCTTCCAGTCAGAAGAAATGATGTAATGACCCTCGGTTTTCAAGCGATGAGCAATGTGCGAAGCAATGAATCCTCCATCCCCTGTTATGGAAACACGAAGCTTCTCTATTGGCCAATAAGGTTCTCTCTCAAGGGCCTCGTAGGTGTAAGAACCATACTTCGTTTCACCGGTTGTTCCCATTCTACAAGATTTACCGTAAAAAAAAAGAAATCAAGTTCCAGGCAAAATTAGATCTTAAGAAACCACTAATACTATCATTCTCAACAATTGGTATGACCGTATAACAACCTGTTCTAATTTCCTAAGAAGTGACTTATGCTCTCTCGCCAATTCTTTTTACTAAATATATATTACCATATCACCATGATGACATGGTACACCTAACTAAGCATTTTTTTGCAAATGATATCAGATCTCTCTCACTCGCACATATACTCCTACCCTATCATCTTTCGTACCTTATGATTGGTTTTCTCATTTAACGACATTAGGAACTTAGACGTAAACAGTTATAAACAGTAATATATCTTGTTCCAAACCACTAATGACTCAACTACATGTCATTATCAAAAACATTAAAACTATAATTAGCAAGTTTAACAATTTACACAAAACTATAGTACTCGCAAAAATCAATGAATGCCCTTATAGCTAACCTTCCGAAAAACCGACAAACAACACAAAATTCAGCTTACGAAAACCTTACAGTTATATCAAATCCTTAACTTTTTAGTACAATTTCACACCAAACACAAACACCTAAATACACACTAAAATTATAAACCCTTAGAAACCCAGAAAAAAATAAAGAAAACCCATATCAGATCACATCACAAATCACACCAAGATTCAATTTTTATACTAAACCCATTAACAAAATCACCATATAACATGACATTAACCTTATAAAAAAGCTTAAAGATTTAGAACTTTACCTGAAAAAAGGCTGTTTTTTTTAGGGAAATTGTTCTCCTTTCGATGGTGAAATTGTTCTCCTTTCGATGGTGTACCTGTGACACGGTTTTCGGGGTGGAGAAGGTGCGTGGTCGTCTGGTGGAGAAGGTTGTTGGCCGGTTGTAGATGATGGTGTGTGGAGGGATTCCGGTGGTGGAGGAGGTGGATGTTAGATGTGAGATGTGAAGATGAGAGTTTTTGAATTAGGTTAAAGATGAGATACAGCTTGCAGACAAGAGGCATATGAAGAAAGAATAGTATAGATGAGAGAGTTTCTCTTTCATTTGACTATTTTTCAACATTCCACATTTCACTTTTCCCCTTTGACCATACACTCTTTATATGTAGTTAAGATATATATATATATATATATATTATATATATATATATATATATATATATATATATATATATATATATATATATATATATATATATATATATATATATATATACAAGAAACTTAAACTTGATCATTTGAATTTGGTTACATGTTACTTTATGAGGTTTTCACTCACTCCAATTGCATATATACATATATATATATATATATATATGTATATATGTATATATATATATATATATATATACGTATATATATATATATATATATATATATATATATATATATATATATATATACGTATATATATATATATATATATATATATATACGTATATATATATATATATATATATATATATATATATATATATATATATATTATATATACATATATATATATATATATATATATATAGATATATATATATATATATATATGTATATCTATATGTATATCTATATATATATATATATATATATATATATATATATATATATATATATATATATATATATATATATATATATATATATCAAAGAAACTTAAACTTGATCATTTGAATTTGGTTACATGTTACTTTATGAGGTTTTCACTCACTCCAATTGCAGGATCAGGGCGACCCCGCAGAGGAGGTAGGGCCAGGGGGGAGGCAGTGGTAGTGGAGGTCGGGATGGCGGTAGGCCGAGTCGACGCCAAGCCACGAAGAACGTGGCGCTCAAGAAAGCTGTGAAACTTAGCGGCCCACAGTCGAGTGAGTTTGAGATTAATGATCAGGGGACGTATTGTCAGGTGAGCAAGCACCAAGGGTGGTTCAGCAATTACGTCGGCGAGCTCATTAGGAAGCTGCCGTTACACTATGACTCCTGGTACAGTATACCGCCGGAGAAGACGGCTCACTTCCTTCCACAGCTCGGGGTCAGTTATTTCATTTTCCTTTTATATTGTTATGTTATCTTGTTTATTTATTTATATGTGCATATTTATTTAAATTTGTTTAATTATTTATATCTCTATATTTAATTATTTGAATGTGTACATTTTTTTTTAAATTTGTTTAAATGTGTATATTTATTTAAATTTGTTTATTTATTTATATCTTTATATTAATTTTAACTATATTTGATTGCAGAATATGTTTAATTTAGAACGCCACAGGCGTTCATCGGAATGGGAGAACATTCGGACCGCCATCACCGCGTATCTGGCTAAGCGATACGCGGACAACAAATATGAAATGAAACGCGATTACTTTACCAACTAGGGTGGGGCTTCGAATTTGGAAGTGATCAGAAGAAATCCTCCTCCGAACATGGAGCAGGCTATGTGGGAGAAGCATGTGGAGTTATACATGTCGGAGAAGGTACAAAAACGAGTGGCTATGAACAAAGAGAACCGAAAGAAGAAAAAGGTTCACAGCCGCCACGGTTCGAGATCATTGGCCGCTACTCGACACGAATATGTAAGACACATTTTATTTTTATAAGATTATTTAATTTTAATTATATATTAATTAACAGTGTTTATACTAAATAAAATATATATGGTGTTTGATTTGTCATTTTAATTTGTTTCATCCTATATGCATGTGTATATATATACAGTTCGAGAACAGCGAGGACCATCAGTACCCGTCCCTTATCCAGAACTTTTTTGACACCTACTGCAAGGATGGTGTTTGGTTGCAGGATGAGGCTCGTGTTCAGTATGTAAGTATCTTTTATTTATTTTTTATTTTTTTTCGAACACGCACTTTAATGATTTATTGAAACATAATCTAGTAATTAACCCAACTAATATATTAATGTTCTCATTTTTTTTCAACTACATAGGAAGAGATGGTCAGGCTAAGGGAGCCGAGATCGGATACACCGACAGAGGTGTCGTATGTCACGGAGGAGGAGATACTTGCACGGGTAATAAAGGGCAAGCAGCGTGGTCACATAGCCGGCAGGGGCAGGGTGGTACCCAGCTTGAAGAGGCCACAGTTACCACACACCCCGCCTCCCCTGCCTCCAGGTCCAGGTATGTACAGTTGGATAATATTAAATGACTCATCTTATGTATTGAAATGGCCGTTTTTAAATTTTGATTATTTCGTTTATAGGTATGGCCGAGATCGACGAGAAGCTTGCTGAAGCTCAGAAGAAGCTTGATGAAGCTCAAAAGAAGATCGATGAAGCTGAGAAGAAGAGCAAAAAAGCTGAGAAGATTTGCAGAAAAGCTAAGAAGGAGAGCAGAAGAGTTGAGAAGAAAGCATTGGCAAATCAGAGGCAACTCGAGTTGTTGACGACTTTTGTGTCGAGCAACCCGCGATGGTAGGAGTTTCTTACCCAGGTTGGTTCTCAGGGTGACGTAGGAGGCGGTAGCGGGAGTGGCGCGGGAGGGAGTGGCGCAGGCGGGAGCGCGAGTGGCTCAGGCGGGAGCACGAGTGGCTCTGGCAGCGAGAGTGGCTCTGGCAGCGAGATTAGCTCAGGCGTCGAGAGTGATGATGATGAGGATCGTCGTTGTGATGATATGGATGACGACGAGGGGCCGTAGAGGTATCTATTATGTGTTATTTTGTGTTGTTTTTATATTTGAAACTATATTTTGACGACCCGAATCTTATTATCTTTGAACATTGCGGATATTGCAACATTTGTAGATATAGCAGCTAGGTTTAGCGATTACAACACCCATTATGTAAACTTTTTAATGTATTTTGAGGGTGTTATAAAGTTTATGGCCGTTTTGTAAAGTTTATTAAGTGTTTAGTGGTTATATATAACCGTTTTAGCCGTTATAAAGTTTATAGCCGTTTTAGCCGTTGGATGTATTGGAATGTAATGGAATGTGCAGGTTAGAAAGCAGGTTATTATAGATTTTTGCTGCAAATTTTTGCGGCAAAAATCTGGGAATTGCAGCTGCGCAGGCTGCTGTTCAGCTGCAATACAACTTAAATACCGACGCCATGTCGTAGGTATAATATACAATGTTATTGACTTTTGCAAATATCACCGACGTCATGTCGTCGGTAATATATAGAACTTGTTGACTATTATAAATAATACCGACGTCATGACGTCGGTATTATTTACAAATTTGTTGACTTTCTTTGACTATTGTAAATAATACCGACGGCATGACTTCGGTATTATTTACGCATTTGTTGACCTTCGTTGACTATTGCAAATCATACCGACGTCATGTCGTCGGTATTAGTTACAACTTTGTTGGCTTCCGTTGATTATTGTAAATAATACCGACGTCATGTCGTCGGTATGATTTACAAATTTGTTGACTTTCGTTGTGTAATACCCGAAATTCAGATAACATGCATAATGACCAAAATGCCCTTACGACTTTAAAAATTTAATTAAAAGCTATAAGCATCAAATTAATTCGAACCATGTTAAATAAATTACATATAAAATACAATAAAATTAAGACAAGTTATTTTATATTTTAGCATGTCCAAAATAATTATCTTGTACCATAAAAATGTTTAAAAACCGAAATATATATATATTGTTTTAATTAATTATGCTAAAAGTGGAGATAATTACAAATAATTATGGATAATGATCAAGTAAATAAAAATCTGATTTTGTTAACATATTTGGGCCGATTCTCATGCAAGCCTGCCCATAGAACCGGTATTTTCCCATTCCATATAATTTATTCCTTTTATTCTTCCCAAACTTGGTCTTATCATCCCATAATACTCGGATCTTCCCAGCCTATATCTCCTCTCCCTCTTCTCAGTCTGATCCAACCGAACACCGCAACAACATCACACACATAAACCCTAAAACCTATAAAATTCGACAGCTTTTGGGATCTCATCGAAGGGTGCAAAAGTGGTATAAGAAGATTGTGTTTTGATCGTGGGAATAGTGAATACGAAGGGAGCTCGGGTGTACTCGAACAAGAGTTGTTATAGGTCTTTTTATTCTTGGTTTCTCCTCCATTTTGACCCCAAAGGTATCTCTTACCTTCGACTAGCTGTTCTTCTTGTTCAAGTAAAACATATATATATAACCTGTAAACGAAGTCTAACTCTGGTCGAGATAAAATACATATAAGAATGAATCATGTGTAGTCACATAAAATCAAACACGAAATAATAAAGGTCACGCGCATGTACGTTTCTGTTTGTGTCGCGATTTGCTGAAGTATATCAATGTTTTGAACAGCCCTTCTTGTCAATCTAAAGTTAACGCTAAACCAACCCTAAAATATGTCATGAATGATCATAACGAAGTGCTAAAATAGAAAACCTGGGTGTCGAGATAAAGTGTATCGAGGGTGTGTTAAGTTACGCCATGTTTTCATGTGGATATTTTGTTGTAACATGACTCATTAAGTCTGTTAAAGTGTGGGCAGTTGTGTGTCGAATGTGCGTTGGTCTATCAGGGGTCGAACCAACAAAATTCATAAGTCGAACATGCCTCGTTTGCTCTTGACGTGGGTGTTTTAGTTTGGTTGGGTCAAGCTTTATTTCAACCCAAAGTATCTTTGTAAGAGGTGTTATAATCACCAAATATGCGACATAAAATCTGTATATATAGTTCGAGTATACACAAGGTTAAACATGAGTCTAAAATTTGGATATTCTACGCTATGCATATGTATATCAATTATGAGGTAATAAAATGATATGTAGGAATGATAAGAATCTGACATGCATGTTATACACTCAATTGATATAATTGTGTACACTGATATACATGCAAGACTTATATGATTGGACCATATATACATATTATAATCAAGAACTACTTTTGATGAAAAAAAAAAATATGTGAATTTGATTGCATGCATGTATTCTAAATCATGACCCAACATGGTTAAATAAAAATGAATTCTAAAATGAGTGTGTAGGATCAGGTCGAAGTAAAGTGCGTGGCTGTGATTTTATGGAGTCGGTATGTCATTCGAGAGGGCTAGGGTGTGTAAACTATAAGCAGACATTTTGATATCTAAAGGTTACTAATTGTCATATAATACACATATAATATTGGTCATATAAAACTTTAAAAGATTCGCCTAATTGGCCCTAAACTTGGTAATTTACATTTTAATCCTTAATCTTTGGAAATTCTCAAAAGCCACCCTAAACTATAATATTTATAATATCACATCTTAAAATTATTTAATTGTCATTAATAACCCTAAAAGTCACTAAAAATGGAAAGCCGTCGAAAACAAGTAAATCTGATTGAAATGAATTATTAATAATTAGCCGATCATTAATTCGTGTAGATTCGCTGAAGATGGAGTTTGCTTCCCGTCTTTATGTTCCTAGTTGTGTTTTCACTTGCGGTCCAAGGTACAGATATTCTGCCCTATTTCAGCAAGGGTGTTTCTTTCCCTTCTCTCTCAGTATTTCATTTTTCTTATTAGGATTCCTTATACCATTGCTATGTTTCCCTCTGTTTGTGAATCTCTGTTGTGATCTGTTTATCTTGAATCTTTGTTTGAACCTCTGCTATGATTCTTGTGTTCTGAACCTTTTTCCTGAACTCTGAATGATCTCTTGTTCTGAACCCTGAATTTGTGAATCTTGATTGAATCTGATCTGTGAACCTTGTTCTGAACCTTAACCTGATATATCTGTTGTAAATTATGATTTGATTTTGGTAAACCTTAACCTGTTAAATCCTTATCTGAACCTATTTGATTTTGAACCTCTATTAAACTACATATGAAACTGTTTAAGAAAAGCTATTTTAAAAAGAAGCGATACCACTTTGAAATGGAAGTTACTAAACGTTTTGGAAGACCATTTTTATGAAAAATGTTTTGTAAAGATCATTTCAATGAAAACCATTAATTAAAGATTGATTTAAATGAACTCTTGACAGGAACTTCTGAAATGGATCATTGCTATAAATTTGTAATTATTAACCTTTGATATACTTTTTGGACTATTAGAAATAAACCTTTTAATCTGAACTTAAGCTTTGATATTAAACTTAATCTGATAAACTCTGAATTAAACCTTATTATGGATTGTTGACATGACCCTTCTGCCATGAACCCTTAGATATGACTCTGTTTATTATATGACATCTGACCTTGACCACAGTCTGATATCCGAGCCAATCACTAGGCATGAGGGTTTCATGTCCATGTCATTGATGCACCGATGGCATGACTCTAGGGCAGGAGAGTGATGACCTGTCTCGTCCCTGATTTATTTTATCTGGTGTGTTCTGAGGAGTTTCTGGCCACAGGGGGCGCATGGATGCATCCTAGTTCTGATTCTGTTACCTGTTATCTGTTATCTGTTTATGTATCTGTTTACCTGTTATATATATCTGGTGACTGATGGTGTGTGCGATACACGTCTTTCACATATATCTGGGAGCTGATCACTCCGATTTGATACATGAGGTCACCCCTCATATTATCTGTTACTTGAGAGGCATCCCCTCTGGATTATTATATGATTACTCTGTTATGATATTATCTGTTATCTCTGGGCTCGTGATGGATTTCTGTATTTCCCTAAACCTGGTTTGTGTATTATCCCTTTCTCATTTCTTTTCTTTTACCCTTATTCCTTTCCTATTCTTTCACTTTAATTCTGTATCTGTATAATCTGCATTTCTGATTTGTTTCTGTATTGTTCTCTGCCATTGTTTCTGTATTGCTATCCGTTATCGTTTCTGTCATCTATATATCTGTTCACTGGGCTTTTTAAGCTCAGCCGCACGTTTCTTTTCGTGTGCGGCAGGTTTTAGTAGGAAGCTGGGAATGAGTGAGAGTGTACCTCTGGACTTAGAAGGCTTGGTAGCTGTTCTGGATTAGATTTGGATGGAAGACATTATGTTTTAGAATTAGTTTTGAAAGTTCATTGTAACCTTGTAGAATTCAGTATTTCAATTGTAATCCTTTGAGATTTTTTTGTATTACTGTAGATGTATGTTCTGTTTTGATCTGATATGAATCCATTATTGTGATATCTTTACCCTTGTCGGGTTGGGGTGTTACAATTTATGGTATCAGAGCTCACAGGCTGCGACTCGTAATACATTTACCCTTGACCTGTGAAGTCTGGGTCACTAAGTTTCCACTGTAGGCGCTCGTAGGACAACCTTTGAGAATTTGCTTTAGGATTTCCCTATAGGAACTTAAATTCTGACCAGTGAGGAATGGGTAGACTATAAGTCAATTGCTTAAGTATCTTGCTTCCGCACCACTCTGATTCGTGTCTTGCTTTTGGTTAAATCACATTTAAAAATTTGGAGCTTATGCCTTGCACCACCTTAGAGTGAAACCTAAATAAAATCTGAAGCATTGGAAATTGCGTAGTAATTATCTGACATTATTTGATCCTCTCCTTCCGATCTCCACTCCGACCTCTGAACCTCTTGTAAATCATTCTGATGCCTCCTTGGGCAATCTGAGAATTCCCATGACGATGATACACTTGATACATTCTGTTAGTTATTTCTCGTTTCTAATAAGCATCTATGAATCTTCTGACACTATTTGATTTCTTCTTAACCATCTCTGTTCCCATGAGAAGCCTTGTGGTGTTTTAACCACGAATACACTGATGTTTTCCCTCTCATTCTGAACGGTAAAAATCTGCTTTGTTGATCCGTCTTTCTTTGACAGTAACCTTGATTTTATCCTTATAAGGATTGATTGATTTGATCATCTAATATTGACGACTATCCTCCTATGTCTTACCTTTGGCGTTTGAAACAATTTTGGAACCCCTGACATGATTACCGATCTTTAAACTTTTGCTGCCACTACCTGATTCTGACCTTCATTTCTGATCTGTTGTATAAACAGTCTGATATCTCTCCGACCATCCCGAAGACCATTTTAACCTTAGAGTGTTTGACACATCTTATAAATTCATGACCCATGCTGGATATAAATGTATCCTCTGATCCTATTCTGTCCTGAATGATGAATCTTATTTGCCAATCAGTTTTTCTTTGGAAGGATTTGATGCAAATGCCGTCTCCGTATGGAATTGTTAACTGAGCATATGATGCTGATATCCGATATCTCATAAGTCTCACTTCTGCAATTATACGATGTTCGTATTACCAATGATGTACACCCTACCTGTCACTTATGCTAAAAGCTAAACCAAAAGCTCCAACACCTTGAACTGTTCGCGTACCTATCCCCACACTATACTGAACCATGTACTTGACTCTGACATACGAACTATCCGTCTGGTTAAGTGACCATATACGTTCTGCGGATCTGTTTACTATTGATATACTTAATTTTGGAGATCTTTTGATTATTGATTGGCGGGCCCTTCGTAAAAGCTATCATAGGTTACCGCATCTGAAATATAACAATCTGCTCCACCCTGTTTTGTTATAGTAACCTTGAACCGCTTAAATATGTTAAGCTTATCACTGTTATGGAAAGATTTACCCTGATCTCATTTGATTGTCAAATTCTCCTGACACCTATTAGTATCCACCCCTAGAAAGTTTTGTTGTACAAATTTTCTGGCATTTTCTGATGAAACTTCTGAGTTTTCCTTCCGTTTGAGGAGTAGAATTGATTCTGAACCGATCTCGGTTGACGACCCATGATGCTATAGAAGTTGAGAGATTGAAGAAACTAATGAGATATGTTTTTGTCCACCTCAGTGTTTCCCTTGAATACCCCTATTTGTTATGAAGAAGAAAGAGAAAAATTTTGCGTCTGCATATCAACTATCGTAAACCTAACCGTAATCCCAACCGTAATCACTTTTCATTTCCGAGTATAAATGATTAAATTATTCTATCCTTGTGAACTCCGTATCAGACAACCTCATTTAATGTTTGAAGGACTGAAGAAGCAACCTCAAGAACTCCTGAGACGGGAGATGACAAACTGAGAGAAACTTCTGTAAAATAAGTCAGTTTATTCGTAAAGATGGGTGATGTGAATTGGATATGAAGTTTCCCTGAAGTGATTCATGAAAACTGTTTTCGTACTCATTGTGACCATTATGAGTCTTAAATAATGCCAATAGTATTGGCTAATAAGAATCATGTTTTCACGAGTATCTGGACAATTGTCATAGTATGACAACTTGTTGTGCCCTGAGACGAACGAGGAAACATGTAGACCATCTTCGTATTAAATGGAATGACCTTTGTTCTGGGAGAAAAGATGTGATTTGGCATTTAGAGATTGTAGCAGACACCACCACCAAGCATCCGATGACGACAGTAATCTGAGTTGGCGAATTCCGAACTGTGCTAGTAGACCTGCCCAAGACTCGCAGTCTTGCTTCTCTATTCATTTTAGTTGTACTAAGATGAATTGAGAGTAGAAGCAGACTTGAGAATGGAAACTGAGATCATGACTTTGAATAGAAGAAAATTCTGAAGCGAATAAATTCTGTGACGAATGAAGCTATGGATGATGTGATTCACTTCTGCTTGACCTATCTAAATTTCTGTTACCGGAAGATAAAATCCTTTGAATGATTTAAGTTCTTTATCAGTAATTCCGCTCTGTGTTCATTCTACGTATGTCGGATGATGGTTTTGTTATCTGAAATTTGATGAATGATGGATAATCTGAAGTACCAAATTCTGATAGACATTCTGGGACTTCCGTTAATTTTGGGTAATTTGTTCTCTTCTTAGTTATGGTATTTGATTCTGATGACCTCTGAGACCATAGGAAGACTAGGTGGATTAAGATAAGTCTGTTCTGTTCATGACTTGAGATAAAGTATGACCATCATGAGGGCATATTTATGTGATGCCAGTATTATGACGTCTGGCCAACGTGATAATACTTACATCATATAACGTGCACTTGTTGTGGGCATAGGATATTTCGAGAAGTGCCTTAGAAGCTTTAGAAATTCTGATAACTGTTTGAGATCGTCTGTGTTAGTGGGACTTTAAGTTCATTCTACCTATACGCGTAATTTGTTTTCACCGTTATGCGAATTGATACGTCTGGATTCTCGTCATGCGTTTTGCTGACCTCTGTACATCTGATACTAATCTTAGCTTCTGTTATAGAACTTTTGCCATTGATGTCATCGATAATCTATTTTCTGTATGTTCAAATCTGATCTATCTAATCAAATTCTGTGAACCGTATATCCGTCAAAACCCTATGTATTCCTTTGTCTCTTCCGAGAGAATATGATTTCATCTACTACGTTGGTATGTTATCCTTCTGATCTGGATTCAGTATGTTATGTCTGTTCTGAGGATCTGAAACAATTTTGAAATCTACAAGTTCGAGTCATGAGAAACAAATCTTTCATATGTCTGTACACCGTCAGTCGTGTTTCTGTATCGTTTCACCTCAATTCTCGTCTTAGTCTGGTATGTTCTGTTACATTTTCTGCTTTCTTTTCTTTCTGCTTTCTGCAAATTTCGAGGACGAAATTTCTTTTGTTAGTGGGGAAGAAGTTGTAATACCCGAAATTCAGATAACATGCATAATGACCAAAATGCCCTTACGACTTTAAAAATTTAATTAAAAGCTATAAGCATCAAATTAATTCGAACCATGTTAAATAAATTACATATAAAATAAAATAAAATTAAGACAAGTTATTTTATATTTTAGCATGTCCAAAATAATTATCTTGTACCATAAAAATGTTTAAAAACCGAAATATATATATTGTTTTAATTAATTATGCTAAAAGTGGAGATAATTACAAATAATTATGGATAATGATCAAGTAAATAAAAATCTGATTTTGTTAACATATTTGGGCCGATTCTCATGCAAGCCTGCCCATAGAACCGGTATTTTCCCATTCCATATAATTTATTCCTTTTATTCTTCCCAAACTTGGTCTTATCATCCCATAATACTCGGATCTTCCCAGCCTATATCTCCTCTCCCTCTTCTCAGTCTGATCCAACTGAACACCGCAACAACATCACACACATAAACCCTAAAACCTATAAAATTCGACAGCTTTTGGGATCTCATCGAAGGGTGCAAAAGTGGTATAAGAAGATTGTGTTTTGATCGTGGGAATAGTGAATACGAAGGGAGCTCGGGTGTACTCGAACAAGAGTTGTTATAGGTCTTTTTATTCTTGGTTTCTCCTCCATTTTGACCCCAAAGGTATCTCTTACCTTCGACTAGCTGTTCTTCTTGTTCAAGTAAAACATATATATATAACCTGTAAACGAAGTCTAACTCTGGTCGAGATAAAATACATATAAGAATGAATCATGTGTAGTCACATAAAATCAAACACGAAATAATAAAGGTCACGCGCATGTACGTTTCTGTTTGTGTCGCGATTTGCTGAAGTATATCAATGTTTTGAACAGCCCTTCTTGTCAATCTAAAGTTAACGCTAAACCAACCCTAAAATATGTCATGAATGATCATAACGAAGTGCTAAAATAGAAAACCTGGGTGTCGAGATAAAGTGTATCGAGGGTGTGTTAAGTTACGCCATGTTTTCATGTGGATATTTTGTTGTAACATGACTCATTAAGTCTGTTAAAGTGTGGGCAGTTGTGTGTCGAATGTGCGTTGGTCTATCAGGGGTCGAACCAACAAAATTCATAAGTCGAACATGCCTCGTTTGCTCTTGACGTGGGTGTTTTAGTTTGGTTGGGTCAAGCTTTATTTCAACCCAAAGTATCTTTGTAAGAGGTGTTATAATCACCAAATATGCGACATAAAATCTGTATATATAGTTCGAGTATACACAAGGTTAAACATGAGTCTAAAATTTGGATATTCTACGCTATGCATATGTATATCAATTATGAGGTAATAAAATGATATGTAGGAATGATAAGAATCTGACATGCATGTTATACACTCAATTGATATAATTGTGTACACTGATATACATGCAAGACTTATATGATTGGACCATATATACATATTATAATCAAGAACTACTTTTGATGAAAAAAAAAATGTGAATTTGATTGCATGCATGTATTCTAAATCATGACCCAACATGGTTAAATAAAAATGAATTCTAAAATGAGTGTGTAGGATCAGGTCGAAGTAAAGTGCGTGGCTGTGATTTTATGGAGTCGGTATGTCATTCGAGAGGGCTAGGGTGTGTAAACTATAAGCAGACATTTTGATATCTAAAGGTTACTAATTGTCATATAATACACATATAATATTGGTCAATTAAAACTTTAAAAGATTCGCCTAATTGGCCCTAAACTTGGTAATTTACATTTTAATCCTTAATCTTTGGAAATTCTCAAAAGCCACCCTAAACTATAATATTTATAATATCACATCTTAAAATTATTTAATTGTCATTAATAACCCTAAAAGTCACTAAAAATGGAAAGCCGTCGAAAACAAGTAAATCTGATTGAAATGAATTATTAATAATTAGCCGATCATTAATTCGTGTAGATTCGCTGAAGATGGAGTTTGCTTCCCGTCTTTATGTTCCTAGTTGTGTTTTCACTTGCGGTCCAAGGTACAGATATTCTGCCCTATTTCAGCAAGGGTGTTTCTTTCCCTTCTCTCTCAGTATTTCATTTTTCTTATTAGGATTCCTTATACCATTGCTATGTTTCCCTCTGTTTGTGAATCTCTGTTGTGATCTGTTTATCTTGAATCTTTGTTTGAACCTCTGCTATGATTCTTGTGTTCTGAACCTTTTTCCTGAACTCTGAATGATCTCTTGTTCTGAACCCTGAATTTGTGAATCTTGATTGAATCTGATCTGTGAACCTTGTTCTGAACCTTAACCTGATATATCTGTTGTAAATTATGATTTGATTTTGGTAAACCTTAACCTGTTAAATCCTTATCTGAACCTATTTGATTTTGAACCTCTATTAAACTACATATGAAACTGTTTAAGAAAAGCTATTTTAAAAAGAAGCGATACCACTTTGAAATGGAAGTTACTAAACGTTTTGGAAGACCATTTTTATGAAAACTGTTTTGTAAAGATCATTTCAATGAAAACCATTAATTAAAGATTGATTTAAATGAACTCTTGACAGGAACTTCTGAAATGGATCATTGCTATAAATTTGTAATTATTAACCTTTGATATACTTTTTGGACTATTAGAAATAAACCTTTTAATCTGAACTTAAGCTTTGATATTAAACTTAATCTGATAAACTCTGAATTAAACCTTATTATGGATTGTTGACATGACCCTTCTGCCATGAACCCTTAGATATGACTCTGTTTATTATATGACATCTGACCTTGACCACAGTCTGATATCCGAGCCAATCACTAGGCATGAGGGTTTCATGTCCATGTCATTGATGCACCGATGGCATGACTCTAGGGCAGGAGAGTGATGACCTGTCTCGTCCCTGATTTATTTTATCTGGTGTGTTCTGAGGAGTTTCATGTCCATGTCATTGATGCACCGATGGCATGACTCTAGGGCAGGAGAGTGATGACCTGTCTCGTCCCTGATTTATTTTATCTGGTGTGTTCTGAGGAGTTTCTGGCCACAGGGGGCGCATGGATGCATCCTAGTTCTGATTCTGTTACCTGTTATCTGTTATCTGTTTATGTATCTGTTTACCTGTTATATATATTCTGGTGACTGATGGTGTGTGCGATACACGTCTTTCACATATATCTGGGAGCTGATCACTCCGATTTGATACATGAGGTCACCCCTCATATTATCTGTTACTTGAGAGGCATCCCCTCTGGATTATTATATGATTACTCTGTTATGATATTATCTGTTATCTCTGGGCTCGTGATGGATTTCTGTATTTCCCTAAACCTGGTTTGTGTATTATCCCTTTCTCATTTCTTTTCTTTTACCCTTATTCCTTTCCTATTCTTTCACTTTAATTCTGTATCTGTATAATCTGCATTTCTGATTTGTTTCTGTATTGTTCTCTGCCATTGTTTCTGTATTGCTATCCGTTATCGTTTCTGTCATCTATATATCTGTTCACTGGGCTTTTTAAGCTCAGCCGCACGTTTCTTTTCGTGTGCGGCAGGTTTTAGTAGGAAGCTGGGAATGAGTGAGAGTGTACCTCTGGACTTAGAAGGCTTGGTAGCTGTTCTGGATTAGATTTGGATGGAAGACATTATGTTTTAGAATTAGTTTTGAAAGTTCATTGTAACCTTGTAGAATTCAGTATTTCAATTGTAATCCTTTGAGATTTTTTTGTATTACTGTAGATGTATGTTCTGTTTTGATCTGATATGAATCCATTATTGTGATATCTTTACCCTTGTCGGGTTGGGGTGTTACACGTTGACTCTAATTAGCTTTGCTAATTCAATCTTTAATTATTAATTATTACACCGACGACTTGGCGTCGGTAAATTGTTGTCGAACCACAAGAACGTTTGACCGGAAAATCATGTGGGTCCCACATTGTCGTCAGAGTTGTTTGTCGGGAACTTAAGTCCTGACGGAGCATTCTCGACAAGTTGTTGCCGACGACATGACGTCGAAAAGTCATTGTGCCGACGTCATGACGTCGGCAATATGCAAAAAAATTGGACGGCAAACATCCTGAATGTACTAGTGACGCAAGCAAATTGCTGTATGTTCGAGTCCTGCTAATGTTCTTTTTCCTAACTGCCTTTGAGTCCCCTTTTCTTCTTTTGGCTGGGTTATTGGTACCACGTACACAGCTCTGGGTACTTATCATCGTCACACTATGTGGAGGCAGTTGCGCACTCATAGCCTATACCTTTTTTGGGATCCTCAACGACCATGCTTAAGCTGGACAAGAATTGAAGTGTTGAGTCTATGTTATAATAAAAATCTAGCCTGTTTGAGCTGTAATAATTAGTAAACGTACTCTAGTCTTTGTTGATGTTTGTTTTCATTTCAACTTCGTTTTCATAATCGAACATTTCATATCTATTGCAATTCCTTTATTGGCTTGTACTAAAATAGTAAAATGCGGTTGATCCTATTAAAATGTTGCAATTCCTTTGACTGTCTTCGGCAAAACCTTTTTGTGACCGGGCTTTGGACTTTGGAGACGACCAGTTGTCACCCAAATCCTTTAGCGACAACATAAGTGGCTTTTGCCGTGCGTTGTCGTTAACCCTCCTATTCTTGTAGTGTTTGTGTCGATTAAACATGAACAATTAGTAATGTGACGCAGTTGTCCCTGACACCAATCCCAAGTTTGGTAGCTACTGGTATTTAAGAAGTGAAAAGGTTGAAGAGGGAGGTGGGCTTTATCAAGTTGGCAGTCAAGTCTAATTAATTCAATCAAAGTAAAAGTCCTTCATATATGTCACAAAACTTTATACAAAATTGAACCTTACATTGCGGAATGTTGAATCTGGTGAAACTGAACTTGATTTGCATTGGATTGACCTTCCTGGCGTCCATAACGTTTAGAAAACTCTATATGTTGGTTGGATTAACCGTCAGCAGCTGCAGATGTAGAAGATTTTTATTTATTTTTTTTTTCTTTTTGTAATATTATGTAGTGTTTGTTGGAATAAATCTTGCTATGATGAACAAAAACACAGGTATGAATAATAAACTTGCTATTGAATTGATTAAAACTTGCAATATTTGTTCATAGAACTTACAAATACATTGACCCTATATATACATATTGAAAGGGTGTGATACCCCGTCATGAACCATTGTGATGGTTCACAAACAACTGCCTATAACTACCTTGTAATTAACTACTTATTCCTGTAACTAACTGAATATAAAACTTCAGAATATAATACATACTTAGGATAAAACTAAATTACTTATAACATTCTCCCCCTAATTTTGATTTATCATTTCTTGCTTCATAGTAGGGTTGGATCTTCATCAGAGCAATAAACGAGGTGCGATACTTCATTTTTGTCTTTCTCTTTCCATTTGGTACATTCATATGAAAGGTGGCCGAATTCACCACAATTATAGCATCTCATTTTATTCTTGCCTTGTATCTTTTCCTCTTCCTTTTCCTACTTTGCTAAAGTTTCTTCCTCTTCTTTTATCATGACTTTGATTGCTTGAACTTGTCATCAAAAGTTTGTCTTGATAATTTTCTTCATATTCGTCTTGACTTTTGAGTCGTTCTTAAAAAACAATTAATCTTCCAATGGCTTCTTCAAACAACATTTTGTCTAGATCTTGATATTGTTCAATAGACGCCACGATAGGTAGAAACTTCTTTGGAACAGAGTTAAGTAGTTTCCTTACAATCACCTTATCTTCCAAAGTTTCACCAAGGCCTTTAAACTCGGCCTTTATACCACTTAACTTTCCTCCATAGTCACTTACTTTTTCATTTGGTTTCATCCTTAGCATCTCTAGTTCACTCCTCAAGGTTTGTAGCCGTGCCTTTTGAACTAAATCCGCTCCCAAATACTTGACTTTGATCGAATCCCATACTTCCTTTGTAGTCGAGTATTGTGCAACTTGCATTAAGACATCTTGTGGCAATGTTTGAAAGATCATTTCCTTCATTGTATTTTCTTTCTTCTCATCCACAGCATCTTTAGCATTAATTATTTCCCACAAACCATGAGCCTTCAAGATTGTTTCCATCATGATTGCCCACGTTGTGTAGTTTGTTTTCGTCAGTTTCAGGCATTGAAGTGCTATGTTTTGCTCTCGAGTTGGTGTAGATGATTCTCCTATCTTCATGCTTTGTTGCTATCTTACTTGCTTTCTTTCTTACTTACTTGTGATCATACGATCAGTTGCTTACTTGCTTTGAAACACGAAGGTTTCTCTTACTTTGATCAAGATTGGTCTTTCTTACTTACTATGAATCACTAAAGTGTCTCTTTGACCAAAAATGATCTTTCTTACTTATTTTGCAACACTAGTGTTTTTCTGACGTACTTTGAAAAGGCTAGACTTTGCACTTACTTACTTACTTTGAAGCACTAACGTTTTTCTTACTTACTTACTTTAGAAACACTAGAGTTTTCTTACTTACTTACTGTTAGCCTTTAAAGTTTGTTATAGTCGGGAATTGCAATAGCATTTAAGTACAAGGGCTAGTTTAGACAATAGGGCTAAGTTAGACATGTATTGTTGTAATAAATACCTTCCTAGTTACAACTAGGAAGGTGGGATTCACATGTTACTTGGAGGTGTGTATGTTTTCTTTAGTTTCTCTCTCTAGAAAACATACACACCTCCCCCAATCAATAAACTAGTTCTACCATGTTTAACCTTTATTTCGAGTTTCCCCGACCTCCTCAACGTGATCTTGGTCTCTACAATTGGTCTCTACAATTAGTATCTTGAAGATATCGGGGTTGGTTGGATGCATGATTCTTCGAGATCCTTGCTCGAGCTTAAACGGCTCACAGAGCATTCGATGATTAAGACTTGATTTGTCAAGTTATACCTGATGTAAGGAGTTACGTTGTTGTGCTCACAGAGTATAGCTATCACTTTAAAGGAGTTACGTTGTAGTACTCAGTGTCACACAAAGATGTGGATAATTCAAGAGATGTTCATATACTATTAAGGAAGGTTGGATGGGTATATGAAACGACCTATACTTTAAGGAGTTATGTTGTAGTGCTCAGTATAGGTACTTAGTCATACAACAGTGCAAGTTTAAGTCACAAGTCTGAGTTAGTTTCCTTCAGTCTCAAATTCGTCATAGTGGGTTTTCTCCATCAGTAGTTACTACAAAAAGCCGTTGTTTTTGATAAAGGAGGTTGATAAAGAGTTAGACAATTCAAATGGTATTATTAGTAGATTGGGTATATCGACATCTTCTCACGGGCTGATATGATTCCTGATATAGGGCTTCCAGTTTGTCTTTCACGTACACATCAGTATGCTGATTCCGATAAATCGTAACCAGCAGGGGAGAGAAATGTACGGGTTGATCTCTCATGGGAAAAATAACTGGGATGCATTTAGTGAAATAAAGATGTAGATACTCTATTCTCCCGAACAGATTCAGGGCACTCAGGGCACTCATAAAATTAGGTTGTCAGTTTGGGGGAGAGCACTAATTAGGGGAGAGCACTCAGGGCACTCTGAATTAAACCCTAATTAGATTTGCTCACGTGGTTCGTCTGCAAGTAAATAAATGACAGCTGAGAAGATTCTGCAAGCTGAACGAAGTAATGAAGTTTGAAGACCTTTCTCTGTGCTTATGGTTTACATTTTACTTGTAGGGAACGTTGTAAGCAATTCCCGTATAACTTCACTTTGGGGAGAGATTGTTAGCCTTTAAAGTTTGTTATAGTCGGGAATTGCAATAGCATTTAAGTACAAGGGCTAGTTTAGACAATAGGGCTAAGTTAGACTTGTATTGTTGTAATAAATACCTTCCTTGTCACAACTAGGAAGGTGGGATTCACATGTTACTTGGAGGTGTGTATGTTTTCTTTAGTTTCTCTCTCTAGAAAACATACACACCTCCCCCAATCAATAAACTAGTTCTACCATGTTTAACCTTTATTTCGAGTTTCCCCGACCTCCTCAACGTGATCTTGGTCTCTACACTTACTTTGAAATGAAAAGGTTTCGTAAAAACGATAGATTTCTTCTTACTTCTTACTATGTGAACCACAAGGGTTCGGTCCTTCTTTTAGTTATGTATTTCACTAATCTAAGAGAATGATTTTCTCCCATTAAAATAGAAAAATATACAAAACTTAATCTTACTTTCTTATTTTCTTATATTTTTTTTAATAACCCCAATCAATTGATAATTACAAAATAGTTACTCCTTAAATAAAATTATTTTTATCAACAATAATTGATCACTAATATTTTAATTCAAGGCTTTCTTATTTTTTTTATCACTAAAATCCTTTATATAAATTCTAGAAAGAAATATATATATATATATATATATATATATATATATATATATATATATATATATATATATATATATATATATATATATATAGTAAAAGAAGACTTATTGTTGTGTATTTTACTCTTTGGTGGCATACAACAGATACTCCACTTCTTCTTTTGACTTTCTGGTTATCACAAAAATTAGGGCTAAAAACGATTGCCCCTTTCTTCTTTCTCTTCCCTTCAATCGATCACAACTACCCAAATCCGCCAATGATTTCTTTCTTCTTCCTCTTTCTGATTAGATGACGGTTTTGTGGTGGGTTTATGATAATGATTTCGTTCGGTTTTCGGGATGGTGGCTTTCTGAATTTCTGGCTGCGGATGAAGAAGAATGAATCACACCCGCTTCTTTCTTTCGTTCTTGCGGTTAATTCCCGGAATCAACCTTGCTCTTGATACCAATTGTTGGAAAAATTCTTGCTATGATGAACAAAAACACTGGTATGAATAATAAACTTGCTATTGAATTGATTAAAACTTGCAATATTTGTTCATAGAACTTACAAATACATCGACCCTATATATACATATTGAAAGGGTGTGATACCCCTTCATGAACCATTGTGATGGTTCACAAACAACTGCCTATAACTACCTTCTAACTAACTACTTATTCCTGTAACTAACTGAATATAAAACTTTAGAATATAATACATAATAACCCATACTTAGGATAAAACTAAATTACTTCTAACAGTGTTTAGATAAATAAAAAATATTTCTAACGATATTACATGTTTGGATATGCTAATGTTTACTCATAGTAAGTACATATGACATAACAAGCACACTATTCTATTAATAATGGGAGGTCAAACTAAAGACATGTTGCCCTTGAGGGTCGATACATATCACTGAACTTTTTTCGTGTAGACTATCAGCATCTCGAGCTACAAATATGTATATGTACACACAATGATACAATACAAACCTTGTGAAACAAAGCGAGTATTCTTATCTGCTATCATATGGTAGCTTGTATGTTCGTGAGATTCTGATCTGAATGACAAAATAAGTGACCGGGTAGCTGTTGGAATTATACTACCATGACAATCATATATTTATAAAACCAAAACATCAAAGAACAAATATAACGGAAGCATAGAATACACATAAGACATAAATAATTAAACCAAATATTAAAGTGAACGTACCTTGATAATTACAGCAAGAACAAGAATCAAACATGAGCAATGTGGATTATGAACCCTAATTAGGATTAATAGGATTATAGGAATTGCCCCTTACTGTTTTGCATTTCAATACAAGATTCTTACAATAGTGTGTAAGAATCACGTTCTTGTACACACGTACTAAACCAAACTAAAGTAATGCAAGTTATTAATCACAAAATCAAAACCAAACAAATTTTGTTTTAACAAAATTCGGTCGACCCTTTTAGGGGTATAGAACCGATCGACTAAGAACAAGAAAAGAGAGAAAACTTTAGGGTTTAGTATAATGCAAAATAGGTAACAAAAACGAGAACCTTAAGTTTGTTTATATAGGCAATGTAACTTAGAGCCCAAGTTGGAGTTGGATTAGGAAATCCAAACCCCTAAACCGATCGGCCCTAATGTATTAGGGGGATCTAGAATCTTGTTGTCCACTAATTACATTCTAGTCCCTTTCCTTATTTTATTTAACGACCGTTAGTCACTTCCGTTAAATACTAGCGTCCTCTATTTATTTTGTGATAATTAATAATCAAATATAACGTTTTACATTTAATTATTAATCTTTAGTTCTCATACGTAATGTGTGCAATCCCGTGATCTCGAGTTCGATCCTAACACACAACTACTATTTTATGTCTATAAAACTAACAGCTCCCACTAAGACACATCATAATAGTTGTGATCACATTGGTTAGTGTCTTGCAACACGCCGATGCTTCTAGTACAACTCGAGTAGGTCTCCTGGAAAAACCTTTAATGATTCATCATTATTATTATCCTTTTGTTTCTAATACTACATTGAATAAAGATATGGATATTATCTTTATTCAAAATTCTGTTTCTCGTTGTTTGTGATTGAGCAAGATTACCAAATCTTCTGAACATATTCAGGGGAGATCTTGGGCATGGCCATGCATGCATCTTGTCAACCCTACGAGGGCCCAAGCAATATTAAACTCCAAAAATAAATTTGGAGGAACAAATTCTATTTTGACTACGAGCATAACTCATGAACTTCGCAACAATTTCGAAAACAATCCTTATGACTACCAGTTACATATAGCGTTAAATTGTTCCACAGAATGCACTACATTCATAACAGTTATCTGGTATCTCAAGTCTGAGGATAACTATTCATGATTTACTTAGAAATGTCCATAAGTAATATCATGTAGTTGGGATATGTCCTATATTCAATTCATTGAATATCATGTGAATTTGGTATGACAACGCATCAATATACTTTCAACTATATTCTACCAAAACTCAGATTTGTCTTAACATAATGATATTCCCATATCATTAACTGACAATGGACATTTAGAATAACTAAGTTATTCACAGATTAAAACACGCAAAAATAGGACAACAATATTAAATAAAGAATATCAACATAACCAATACTTTATTTCATTAATAAATAATAAATGTTTAAAATCCTTTATCCAAATACTAAACACAGTCATGCATGAAATTACTAGCTAATCTAAGTCCAAATCCATTTGCCAGTTCAGTAAGCTTTTCTTTTGCTAAAGTCTTAGTGAATGGATCAGCTAAGTTATCATCTGTGTGAACTTTCAAGAGATTTATTTCACCTTCAAGGACTTGTGTCCGAACATAGTGATACTTCCGTAGAAAATATCTGGTGCCCTTAATGACTCAAGGCTCATTGGCAAATATGATTGCAGCAGAATTGTCGCAATACATATTAATAGGCGATTCAATTGAAGGCATAACACCAAGCCCTGAAATGAATTTCCTAATCCAGACTGCCTCCATTGCAGCTTCTGAAGCAGCTATGTACTCGGCCTCTGTCGCAGACATCGCAATTGTACTCTGCTTCTTGTTCTTCCAGTCTACTACTCCTCTAATGATAACAAAGACATAACCAGTCTGAGACTTCGCATCATCTTTGTCACATTGCCAGGATGCATCACAGTAACTTGTAACATCAAGTTCTGTAGCTGGATATCCAATGTTTTTCACCTGGATTATGTTGAAATTGACTGGTGATATTTTGAGCAACGCCACATCTGGCCTTGTGCATCTCACCGCATACATAATAGATCCTACAGCCGAAGCATAAGGAACTTTGCTCATGCGTGCCACCTCTGCAGGTGTTGAAGCACAATGCTCACTGCTCAAGCCATGTTTTACTTCCATTGGCAAATATCCTTTCTTGGAATTTTGCATATTGAATCTCTTCAATATTTTGTCAATGTAAGCACTTTGACTTAATCCGATTAACCGCCTTGATCTATCTCTATAGATCTTGATTCCCAGAATATATGCAGCTTCCCCTAAATCCTTCATAGAAAAGCACTTTCCAAGATATGCCTTCACCTTTTGCAAGCTTGGAATGTTTTTTCCCATGATCAATATGTCATTAACATACAGGATAAGGAAAATTACATTACTCTCACTAGCTTTTTGATATACACATGGCTCAACAAGATTTTGAGTAAATCCAAACCTTTTGATTTCCTCATCAAATCTTTTATTCCATTGCCGTGATGCTTGCTTCAATCCATAAATGGATCTTTGAAGTTTGCATACACGGTTTGGAAATTTTTTATTCACAAACCCCTCAGGCTGCGCCATATAGATGTCTTCATCTAAAGAAGGCGGTTTTGACATCCATTTTCCAAATCTCATAGTCATAGTATGCTGCTATGGCTATGAGAATCCTAATAGCCCTAATGTCAGCTACAGGATAAAAGGTCTCCCCATAGTCAACGCCAAATGTTTGAGTAAATCCTTTAGCTACCAAACGGGCTTTATAGGTGTGTACCTTTCCATCCATGTCAGTTTTCTTCTTGAAGAGCCACTTACTCCCAACTACCTTGACATTAGGAGGAAGGTCTACTTCAATCCAGACATTGTTATCTTTCATGGATTACATTTTCCCATTCATAGCAACTACCCATTTGTCCTTTTCAGGACTCTCAATGGCAGCCCTATAATTAGTAGGTTCATTAAGATCCCCTAATATAGTTTCCCTAACTTCTACGTTAAGATATAGTCGTTCAGGTGCTTTCACATGTCTTGAAGACTTGTGAATGAGAACAATTTCAACTTCAGGTGGAGGACCTAGACTTTCAGGTTCCACAGGAAGTACGCTAGTGTTTTCAGAAGGTAATGTATCTATATGATCATCTTCCAGATCATATACTCTCCCACTGAATTCTTGAGATATAAGTTTCTTTTCTAAAAAGTCTTCATATCTTGCAACAATGACTTTGTTTTCAGGTGGGTAATAAAAGTAGTAACCCATCATTTCCTTTGGGTATCCTACAAAGATACACTTTACAGATCTCTGTTAGAGTTTATCTGCTGAGTCACGTCTTATATACGCCTCACAACCCCAGACCTTTAAATAAGACAAGTTCGGAACCTTTCCATTCCATATTTCATATGGTGTCTTATCAACCTTCTTAGTGGGAACCATATTTAAAATACGAACTGCAGATTCTAAGGCATAATCCCAAAAGGATAATGGAAGAGTTGTAAGATTAAACATTGATCATACCATATGTAACAATGTACGATTTCTTCTCTCAGATACACCATTTTGTTGTGGAGTATATGGAGATGTGAGATTCTGGACAATTCAATTCTCAGTTAAATAATCTTTAAACTATTGGCTTAAATATTCACCGCTTCTATCGGATCGAAGAGCTTTAATCTTCTTTCCTAGTTGCAATTCTACTTCTGCTTTAAAAACCTTAAATATTTCAAACACCTCATATTTATGTTTAAGTAAATAAACATAACCATAACGACTGAAATCATCAGTAAAGGTTAAGAAGTAGCTAGCACCTTTCCTTGACACACCTCTAAGTGGTCCGCACACATCAGTATGTATTAAACCAAGTAGATTTGAAGCCCTTTCTATATTACTATGAAAAGGTTTCTTCGTCATCTTCCCAGATATACAAGACTCACATTTATCATATGATTCATCATTGATACTTTTCAAAAGCCCATCATGTTGCAACTTTTTCATGCGAGTCTTGCCTATATGAGCAAGTCTACAGTGCCAAAGGTAAGAGGAATTCAAGTCAGACTTAATTCTCTTGCTAATGCTATACATTGAATTATTATTGGACATACCATCATTCATATCAATTTCAAACACACCATTAACAGCAACAGCATTAAAATAAAAAACATTATTTAAAAAAATAGAAATTCCATTGCTACTAATAACGTGATTAAAACCAAGATACAACAAACATGAAAAGGAAACTACACCCCTAACAATTAAAGCTGCATAATGACAATTGTTTAATAACAGTACTAAGCCCGAAGGCAAAACTAAATTAAACACTCCTATGGCTTTAACAGCTGCAGGTGCTCCATTTCCCACACGTAGATATTGCTCCCCATAGGCAAGCTTCCTTTCCACTCTAAACCCTTGCAGCATATTACAAATTTGAATACCGCATCCAGTATCATATACCCAGGAATTAATTTTATGATTTAGAGTAAATAATTCAATCATGAGTAAGTTACCTGAAGTGCTGGCGCCCGAGTGCCCAGTCTTCTTGTTCTTACTCTCCCGCAACTCTAGGATATAAAGAGGGCAGTTTCTCTTCCAGTGACCCACTACATTACAGTAGTGGCAAGCCTGATCCTTCTTAGAATTATCCTTCTGCTTAGGAGGGTTTTTCTTGGGTGGAGGTGGAGGTTGATAAGCCATAACTTGCTTACCCTTATCAGCCTTACCCTTACCTTTGCCCATCTTGTTCGTACTTGGCTTGTTAATCTTACCCCTTTGAATAGCAAGTACCTGGGGCATAGGAGAAGTCCTTGGTTGTAAACCCTTTTCGTAATCAATAAGCAATGCATTCAAATCAGAAACTGTCTTCCCCAAGCAATGCATATTGAAGTTACGAACAAAACCACTAACTTCCTTTGTCAGGGATCTATTGATTAAGTTGATGGCAATGTCTTGTTCATACACTTTGCCCAGTGCTTGTAGTTGATCCATGTAACGTTTCATTTTCAATACATGAGCACCAACGGGTTCACCTTCTACCTGTTTGCAACCATGTAGAGATTCCATTAAATCATAGACCTCAACATTAGTTGGTTTTTCAAACAACTTCCTAAGTTCATTTAGCATGTCCATGAGGAAGTAAATCTCAAACTGCTTTTTAAGAGCAGGTGTCATCCCCCCTAACATCAAACAGGCCACATCATTATGCGTCTTATACTCAGTTTTCCACGCTGCTTTTACTTCATCAGTGGCAGTTGCAGGCGGTTCAGCAGAACAAGGCTTGGTCAGATATTCAAGTTGGTCACGCACTCACAGGATAATCCTGAGTGAACGAAACCAATCATTGAAGTTGTGTGTGCCAGTCAATTTTTCCCGTTCAAAAAAGGATTTGAACGCATAAAACATTTGGGTGTTATTGTTTTGAGCCATTCTACAGATAAAGAAAGTTCAAATTAGTATTTTCGATAATATAATATTTCAACAAAATAAAATACCCTAGGAAATATTCATATAACCATAGTACTTTCTTGAAAAACTAGGATCCAAATTATCATAGTTTCATTACATCAGTTGATCTGCTAGTAATGAAAGTATATAATAAGGTAATCTGTCGTACAATAATTGGCAAACAATTTTCCAATTCCTAGATAAATGAGATTTATATTGGCAAACAATTTTCAATATAAGCATGTTTTATCCCCATCTTATGCCTTGAGTCCAAGCTCTCACTTAACTCAATTTAAGTCGTCTAATTAAAAAACTGCAAATTACCATAATCCCAGTACATCAGTTGATCTGCTAGTAATGAGAGTATGAAATTTACCTTTCCATTGAAATTTAGTCCAAGCTCTCACATGACTTAATAACAGTTCTTTAACTAGATGGCATTGACTTAATTTTCAAGGGTACTTAAATTTGATGTGTCAATCAAAATATGTACGAAGAAGCATGCATACATCTTCGTATCATAAAACTTTTCAAAACCTTTTTATCAATTTTTAAGCTAAGATTTCAATCAACAAATTTTTAATTGAGGTATTGGGTTCACCAATCAAGGAATTACCTACAATTATCGCCCACTATATCCTACTACTGCAAGAGTCAAAATACCTAAGTTATTCGGATAATTACCACAAAAGTGGTGCATGGAATAGAGGTCAATTCACCCTTAAGTTGATTTTGTACATAAAATAGTCTTACTTGGTAGCTCCAATTTGACGCACAAAGGAGCGGAGAGACAAACGTTTGCACAAGTGTTAATTAAAAACGTGTCTCTTTCAGTTCGACAATTTAATGTCAATCCTCCTTATACCCCTCTTATAGTTTGTCAAAATTGGGTGAGACGTTCAAACTATTGGTACAATACAACAATCGATCAAAAGTTTATGACTTTTGATGCGTGGTTTTGCGACCTTACAACAGGTTTTACCTCTCGAGGGATCTCAAGAGGCTTGCAATCCCCACCAGGCAGTGTACCTGACCGATGTAGTATAGTGTAGTGGCAAGTACCGGGGGATTGATCGTTCTCTAGGGGAGTAGTGTCGTTAGGATTGAAAAACTACTCTAATAGGTATAAGGGTGAGGGAAGATTCTTTTTGTATTTTTATATTTTTTATGAAAGCAAGTAAAATCTCGGGTTTTAAGGAGTGGGCGGAATTAGTTGCTAGTCAACTAACCCAAATAACTACAAATGAAAATAAAATAAAATAACTGAAAATAAAAAGGTTGTGGAACTTATATGGAGAGAAATGTGTTTACTTAGATTTCCTTACTCCCTAACTATCTTTTACCGGTTGATTAGTGTGTATTAATTGCGTGGATGACGGGTGTATTCCTTAATACCAATCTTGGGGTGGCGTACGTACTTCCCCAACTCTACAAGCTCCTACTTCACTCCTATGTCGAGCCGGCTAAGAAGCTCCTAACATGGGATCATTAGAATTCGCTCATGCATTAAATACAACCATAAAAACCTTAGTACGCATTGGTTCATGTTTCTTAAGACGTTCAAGCAAGTTACCGTATAGGAGGTTAGCCAGTTTTCTGAAGCCGAACATCGATAAACCATCATCCAATACAATTAATAACACACCAACAACCAATAATCAATAGTTAGGTTTCATTAGATCTAAGCAAACACAAGATAAATCTAGCCTAGCATGTTAAATAAAAGACAAGAACAAGATATAATCAAACAACACATAGACATATTGAATGATTAATTGATTACTTATCTTCAATTGAACATGGGAGATCCAAGGGTATAAAACCCTTAAAAATGGCAGAAAAATCGTCTTAGGGTTTCTCCTCACAAAGTTGCACACTAATGACTAAAAATTATGAAAATATATATAGGAAAACAGATCTGACGGCGTCACGTTATAGAGCGTGACGCCGTCACCTCGCCGCGGTTAGGGTTTCTTGATGGCCTTCTTGACGCCGTCCCCTTTTAATCCTCCAAAATCCTCTCTGGCGCGTCAGGGGTTGACGGCGTCACACTAGGGCCTGACGCCGTCACAGGTACTTTTCCAGCAGATTTTTGAGACTTTGTCATTTTCTTCACTTTTATGCTCCAAAAACGTCCAAAATGCTTCCTTTTCCAGATTTCTTCTCCAAAGTACCTAAAATGACAAAAGGAACGATTTAGGGCAATATTTGATCAAATAAATACGATTTAGAGCTTAAATGGCCCCCTAAAAGCGGTACACTTTTCGCCTCATCAAATACCCTTACACTTGAGATTTGCTTGTCCTCAAGCAAATGCGCTTTTATTCTAATCAAAATACAAGTTAGGGGTCATTTAACGCTAATATAAAAGTAATTACAACAAATAGTCGTTCCACTTTAATCATAATAAGCACGGAGATTACAGACTAGCACCTCACAAGTAGTGTTTAGATACTCACATCTTTCAGGTGTCATAAAAGTATATCTCATAAATGAAAATGAATAATATCTCTCACTACCTGTCATAGCAAATAGATTACCATAGGCTTGGGAAAGGATCAAAAACTTCCTCCACTAGGCGTAAGCACCTAAGATAAACTATCAAAGAGGGCTTTTAAACGGGTTATAACGTTAGGTGTAGGGATATGATAAACACGGTTTTGTTGGATAAAGGATATTTTACTGGTGGCGAGTTAAAGATCTTGATTAATTACATGTAAAATATGGTGTTGCTAAGCCAAGACTAGACTCGACTTAAGCTAATGAAAAATAACAAAAAGATAAAATAAACATAAAATGAAACGGGATGGTAGTCCGTATGTTTTTTTTTTCTACTTTTTTTTTTTTAATTATTATTATTATTTTTTGCATACACTCTTGCCCTACCATCCAAAATAATACATCATAGGGGGGTTGTATCCCCCTTACACTTGAACTTTTACATAACTTTACAATTAACTATTCTAATGACTCGAATTAAAATAATCGAAACACTTGGAGTACTTTTTAAAATATTTAGCACATATGGGGGTAATAATGTTGTTCTTCCCCATTATTCCATTACACTAGTACTTTACCCATGAGTCCCAATCGTCCCAAAACAATATGTACAAGGATATGACTCGACTTAGCAACCATGTAATCAATTAGATAATTAACTTGGGGTTTAAACAAATGTTGTCACAATTAAGCACTAAAAATGAGTGCATACAAGGTAGGCTAAGGCGATTTGGGTGTACATTTAAGTGGGGTGTAAACAAATTCTTACTTTAAGTAAAATGCTTAAAGTTAGAAACGAAAAGATAGGCTCTGAGGGGTGTACTAGGGGTATCGTGTACCAAAAAATGGGTACAACACAAAGGGTGTGGGAGAATTACTTGACCAATGTAGCCAAAGTAATTATAACAAAAACACAGGTGTAAAACAATGGGTTAATCCTAATGCCTCTTATCATGTAGTCAATCCTAACTACACGAATGTAGTCTCACTAGCGGTCTCGGTATGCATCACAAACGCAAGTTCTAGAATCTATAAACTACCGGTACACTCATAAGCACCAACAATGAATGCTTTTTCCTAAAGATCTAAAGGCGAACCTCACATATTTGGCGTGGAAATTTTTGAGTGGTATGGTTTTTGTGCTAGTCATACAATTCCCTATCCATGAGACGCTTATTAAAATCAAAGTTTCACTCCTATATGTTGTAAAAAATTTTAAATTTGGTGCTAAAATTGCCCTAACCAATATTTCTCTTGGCTTTATTACACATTCACTATTAAACAAAACAAAAAATCAAGCGAAGTTGTAGTTTCTAAGGCATCCTAATTTACCCTCCCTACACTTAAACCGAACATTGTCCCCAATGTTCTAAGTAAAAGATGTAAAAGTAAAAATAAATGAAAATGAAAGAAACTAATACTCCCCTGATTCGCTCGGTATGTATGATGTGATAACATGGTTAAATCTTCCTCCAAGAAAACGAGCATAGAAAAGCTTCACTCCAGAAATATAATCATCTTCTTGTCCAATATAACCTGTAATCAACAAACACAAAAAACCAACGCATCAAACAGAACAAAGAAAAACCACAACTAGATGTAATTCCAGACTTAGAAATAAAAACAAAACAAAACAAAACAATAAAAGGATAGGATACTTGTGGAATGAATTACAAATAGGAACTCATAAAACATGTCCACAAGTATTGACACACAAACAAGATAGTATATATGCTAATCATAAATTGTGAATTTTTTTCATGTTCGAATTTCGTTCTTTTTAACAAAATATAAGCTTCCCTACACTTATCTTTTTGTAAAATACCTTTATATGCAATTAAGACGAGGTTAAAAACAAGATAAAGCATTTTCACAAATTATTCGAAACATGAAAATTAAACAATTATGATTAAGCATATATGACACAAAAAAACAAATAAAATAAAAACATCAAACAATTAAACAAATAAAGCTTGGGTTGCCTCCCAATAAGCGCTTGTTTTTGTTCGAGTCACGAGCCTGACTCTACCCTTATTTAACGGAAATAGGGGAGGTTTTCCCTACACTTAGGATTAAGTGTGGGTGAAAGTAGCGATACACACCCTTAGGGTGGAAATATGCCACGTGAGGTGAAGGGGGTGAGTGAATGGCTTCCTTCATCCTAAAACTACCCGGATAATATGGGTTGATGGGTGGGTCGGTTCCTCTTTTGTCTCCTAGAAATGTATCTAAGGATGGAAAGTTGTGTAAAGGTTGAGGTTCCGGTTCATCAACACTAGGAAATTCCCTAGAACTAAGAGTAAGGTTATCACTATAAGTATTCAAACCTATATCCTCTAGTGGTGCTTGGTCCAAGGATTCTACCTCCATCGGGATTCCTAAAGTCTCTTCTACTTCTTCCGGGTAAGTCACGGGCGGTGTGGGTGCCTCAAATGATGGTGGGTTTTGTGGAGTACTTGGTGGACTTGGATTTTCTACTTTATCCTCCATCTTATCTTGATTACCTATGTGCTTATTATGTGATTTGTTGAAGTCTATCCCCAACATGCACCTAGGTATCTCAAATCCTTTTCTATTCATCTCAAATTCTTGGTCCGATTCATAAGAATCATTCTCAATAACTTGATCACTATGTTCCATTTGCCTAAAGGATTCCTCATACTCATCATATGTCTTGGTGAAATCTAATCCAAGCATGCACCTAGGTAGTTCAACATTAACCATCTCACAATCTTGGTCGGGTTCATAAGAAACTATCCTAGGTGAAGGCTCATATGGTGCATAGGTTTCACTTAATGAGGTATTTTGAGGGTTTGATGGGGCTCCTAAGGTGATTTCCTCAAAAGTTTTATGCACTTGGTCTCTTTTCTCAAGGTACTCACTAAAATCTATGTAAGATCCTGTTCTCATTACTTCATTCCACCATCTTGATTTATCCAAATTAGTAAAATTATATTTCTTCATGTAAAACTCTAGTCGCGGATTTGGAAGATTCACGTTCTCCATAATGGCGAACGGAAGAGTCAATGGAAAAACTTTACGAACAAAAGCACAAAGAAAAGATAGACTACGAGAAAGCTAATAAAAAGAAAATAAAAATCTCACTAGATAGGAATCTAATGAGTAGACCTAATAAAAATAAAATTTCAACCTAAACAATAACTATTCCCCGGCAGCGGCGCCAAAAACTTGATGCGTGGTTTTGCGACCTTACAACAGGTTTTACCTCTCGAGGGATCTCAAGAGGCTTGCAATCCCCACCAGGCAGTGTACCTGACCGATGTAGTATAGTGTAGTGGCAAGTACCGGGGGATTGATCGTTCTCTAGGGGAGTAGTGTCGTTAGGATTGAAAAACTACTCTAATAGGTATAAGGGTGAGGGAAGATTCTTTTTGTATTTTTATATTTTTTATGAAAGCAAGTAAAATCTCGGGTTTTAAGGAGTGGGCGGAATTAGTTGCTAGTCAACTAACCCAAATAACTACAAATGAAAATAAAATAAAATAACTGAAAATAAAAAGGTTGTGGAACTTATATGGAGAGAAATGTGTTTACTTAGATTTCCTTACTCCCTAACTATCTTTTACCGGTTGATTAGTGTGTATTAATTGCGTGGATGACGGGTGTATTCCTTAATACCAATCTTGGGGTGGCGTACGTACTTCCCCAACTCTACAAGCTCCTACTTCACTCCTATGTCGAGCCGGCTAAGAAGCTCCTAACATGGGATCATTAGAATTCGCTCATGCATTAAATACAACCATAAAAACCTTAGTACGCATTGGTTCATGTTTCTTAAGACGTTCAAGCAAGTTACCGTATAGGAGGTTAGCCAGTTTTCTTAAGCCGAACATCGATAAACCATCATCCAATACAATTAATAACACACCAACAACCAATAATCAATAGTTAGGTTTCATTAGATCTAAGCAAACACAAGATAAATATAGCCTAGCATGTTAAATAAAAGACAAGAACAAGATATAATCAAACAACACATAGACATATTGAATGATTAATTGATTACTTATCTTCAATTGAACATGGGAGATCCAAGGGTATAAAACCCTTAAAAATGGCAGAAAAATCGTCTTAGGGTTTCTCCTCACAAAGTTGCACACTAATGACTAAAAATTATGAAAATATATATAGGAAAACAGATCTGACGGCGTCACGTTATAGAGCGTGACGCCGTCACCTCGCCGCGGTTAGGGT
This sequence comes from Artemisia tridentata subsp. tridentata, assembly GCA_021014915.2. Lineage (NCBI taxonomy): Eukaryota > Viridiplantae > Streptophyta > Magnoliopsida > Asterales > Asteraceae > Artemisia > Artemisia tridentata. Next base: position 487,464,282 of record CP139509.1, read on the forward strand.
TTCTTGATGGCCTTCTTGACGCCGTCCCCTTTTAATCCTCCAAAATCCTCTCTGGCGCGTCAGGGGTTGACGGCGTCACACTAGGGCCTGACGCCGTCACAGGTACTTTTCCAGCAGATTTTTGAGACTTTGTCATTTTCTTCACTTTTATGCTCCAAAAACGTCCAAAATGCTTCCTTTTCCAGATTTCTTCTCCAAAGTACCTAAAATGACAAAAGGAACGATTTAGGGCAATATTTGATCAAATAAATACGATTTAGAGCTTAAATGACCCCCTAAAAGCGGTACACTTTTCGCCTCATCAACTTTAGTCTTAAAAATTATGTAATAAAGTATAATCTTGCTAGTCTCGCCTGGGTGCAAATTACCGTGCGAAGCGAACCACTATCGGCACATAAGACTTTGCAAGATTCATAATTTATTACCTATGTTTCAACATTATTTAGTCCGTTTAATTTTTATTAAAAAATACCCTTTTTTCTTAAAACATGTCGAACAATTAAACAAAAAAAAGTAATTTTAAAATAAAACAACTAAATAATACACATAACTTAACAATTAATTATATAAACATGTAGCCACATGCAAATTAATTCAATAACCTATTACTAATCAATCTATGTTTTAAATATGCATATATTTGACAAAGACTCCCATTGATTTTCGAGCTAACGGTACCAATGGACCACATACACCAAACAATTTGGTTGCGTAAGTCCTAACCAAATCTACACCACGTTGCACATAATTGATTACTTAATTAATTGGAGTCTTCCCCAATTCGACATCTATTGATTAACTTACATGTGAAAACAAATAAATCATAAATGAATCTATGCCAAACATGCACGTTTGCATGGATTCTACCTAACAATTAGCATATTGCCACATGATCACTTTACATCACATAAACATGTTAAAACCTAGGGTTTCTAATCAAATTACCTACAAATCCAAAACCCTAAAAAAAATTAAGGTTTCGATTTGAACAAACCCTAAATAGACAAAAACATGTATAAACTCAATCAAGATTCATTTTTTTATGTGATTTCAGTAATAAATTACATGTTATGACGGCTCGTGATGCCACTGTTGGCATTATACTACCATGACAATCATATATTTATAAAACCAAAACATCAAAGAACACATATAGCCAAAGCATAGGATACACATAACACATAAATAATTAAAGCGAATATTAAAGTGAACGTACCTTGATGATTCTAGCAAGAACAAGAATCAAACTTGAGCAATATGGATTATGAACCCTAATTAGGGTTAATAGGATTATAGGAATTGCCCCTTACCATTTTGCAATTCAATCCAAGATTCTTATAATAGTGTGTAAGAATCACGTTCTTGTACACATATACTAAACCAAACTAAAGTAATGCAATTTATTAATCACAAAATCAAAACCAAATAAATTTTGTTTTAACAAAATTTGGTCTACCCTTTTAAGGGTATAGAACTGATCGACCAAGAACAAGAAAAGAGAGAAAACCTTAGGGTTTAGTATAATGCACAAGAGGTAACAAAAACTAGAACCTTAAGTTTGTTTATATATGCAATGTAACTTAGAGCCCAAGTTGGAGTTGGATTAGGAAATCCAAACGCCTAAACCGAACGGCCCTAATGTATTAGGGGGATCCGGAATCTTCTTGTCCACTAATTACATTCTAGTCCCTTTCCTTATTTTATTTAACGATCGTTAGTCACTTCCGTTAAATACTAACGTCTGTTATTTATTTTTTGATAATTAATAATCAAATATAACGTTTTACATTTAATTATTAATCTTTAGTTCTCATACATAATGTGTGCAATCCCGTGATCTCGAGTTCGATCATAACACACAACTACTATTTTATGTCTATAAAACTAACAATAGCATCAAAATCGACCATTATACTAATAAGATGTAACATCATATAGAGTAAAATCAAACCATATATACATTTCATGTCCTATTATAGTTCACAGTAATCAAACCATATATTTTTGCATTTAACACACCTATCGGACCTTAAACCATTTAGAAAGTTGGATTTGTTTAAATAAAATAATATAAACTAAAATTTGTGTTTTCTTTTTCTAGTTATAGTCACACTAATTTGGTCACAGAACTTCAATATTTGTTACAAAGGTGATCAAAAATCGTTAACAAAGGCAACAATTCCCAAGTTGTACAAGACTACAAATCATTCACCTTTTGGAAACATTTATAAGACCATTCAACCATGTCAATCTTTACAAGCTCCACCGGTACCCAAAATAATCAATATCGAAAACTACTATTTGCTATACTAGTGAAATTGAAGTCCAGTGACAAAATAAGTGTTGGAAGTTAAATAGCATGATCAACAACATCTAAATAAATAAACACATAAAGAGCATGTAGCGGAAGCAGGATCTTTATTTAACACATATAATGAATTACCGAATAGTAAATAGAGTTACCTCAGGATCCTAACAAGAACAAGGATCAATCTTCTCTTTTCTTCTCTTGAATATATATAAGGATTAACGTGGAACCCCTTACCCTTTTGTTCCACAATCCAAGATGGAATACCTAAAGTAAGTTATTACCATGGTCTTGTACACACGTACTATAACCAACTAATGTTAGATGCTAGTGTAAAGACACGTTATTAAACCAAAACATTTGTTTAATAAAAAACCATTCGATTCCCCCTCTAAAGAAGGTGATCGACATGTATATCAAGAAAAGGAAGAGAGAAAATAAAACCTAGGGTTATAGTATCATGCACAAGCTAGCTAAAACTAATAACCAAAGGTTTGTATTTATAGTGAATGTTATCTTGGAGCACAAGAAGGATTATGGGTCGATTTAGGGTTATAAACCCTTTGCCAAAACCGGCCAACCCACTAATGTGGGTTCTAGATCCTTCTTTGATCCTCAAATTTCACTAATAGTCCTTTCCTTATTAACTTAACGGTCGTTAGTCAATTCCGTTAATTACTTAACGTCCGTTAGTTATTATTTCGTGTCCTAAATAATTATATACAAAACATGGTTATATATTAATTATTTCCGTTAGTCATTCATACGTAAAATATGCAATCCCAAGGTCCCGTGTTCAATTCTAGTCATATACATTTTAATATTTTTCCATAACTCTAACAATAAGAAGTGTAGTTGAAGTGTGTGGATAATGTTTCAATTAATTGCAATTTCTTCCTTTTAAAGAAAGAAAAACAATCCACATATTTAAAGTGCCAAAACCTGTACAGTTTCCCAAATATATCGACATAACATCATCCTGCTCATTCTAATAGACAACTTAGACTACGATGGTAAAAATGGCTACTTTTGTACTTCAAAATTTTACATAGATGTTATTTAAATCAAGCAAGGCTGTTAAGATCGAGATCTTACTATGGATCATTTTTTTCTTTGCAAGATCGGAATCGTAAGGTCGAATCGAGATCGGAAGATCCTACTTAAATGTCTAAAAATCTTATTTTTCTAGTAATTCGTATTCAAATATAATTGTATAACAAATTAGAGATGAAAAAAGAGTTCAGAAAGTTATAGTAATATGAGAATGCGACGCGTAATACTCTAAAATACAAAAATATCTGGTCGGTAATTAAGGTCGCTGAATCTTTTAATCAAAAAGTCTATATATCTTGCTCTTATTAAACATTTACAGTAATCAACGCTTGCTATATTGTTTTAATTTAACAAAATTCATTCATTTATAGTTTATTAATTAGTTAAATTAAGAGAAGTAGGATCGAATCGGATTTAGATCTTACGATCCTATGGTAAGATCGAGATAACACTTAAGATCCTACGAAAGATCGACTCATTTTTTCTTAACGGGATCGCAAGATCGGAAGATCTTAAGAGCTAGATCGAGATCTTAACTGCTATGAAATCAAGCACAATTTCTAACAAAACTTGATTAATTAGTCTTTATATTCTAACAAAACTTGATTTATTTTTCTCAACTTTGTTCCTACAAATCTTTGAAGGTATAGATGATGAGTGATTAGTTTAGAAATTTGATACTCCCTCCGTCACAAAATATAAGTTCATATTTGACTTTTGAAAGTCATTTTTTCTGACTTTGACCGTAATTTTTTTTCGTACTATATGATACTTGATAAAAAGTATACCAATGAAAATACATTTGAAACACAAATCCATTTATATATTTTGCATCAAGTATTATATAACACGAACAAAAATAATTACGGTTAAAATATGAAGAGAAAAAGACTTTGAGAGGTCAAAAGCGGACTTATATTTTGGGACGGAGGGAGTATTTGCTATTGACTAATATATATAATACATGGGAAGTGCTTGTGATGATATCATGTGCTTTTCATTCGGATATTCTATTTCAAGCTTTAATGGCCGTTATGGAGAATGTTTCAAGGGCTGATGGCTCACCTCAAGTGCTTGTGATGATCTCATGTGTTTTGATTTTTGTCTGCTGGTTATCTTGGATTGGTCTTCTGGTGTTTTACCAAAGGATTACTACATACCATCCATACAACTTAGTGGTATGTTCGAATCATCGGAATGACCTACTGGTTCACTGGCTTTTCGTCTTCAATTTTTCTTTTGACCGGGCTGTTTGTACTCCATAGTCTGTTTCTGGCACGTCTCTTTTTCATATTAAACGTATCCGGTTGCACACTTTTAACCTATGTCTTTTGTGGGATCCCAACTGAACCTGCCAACCCCAACGACACTCCTGCCCCCGCCAACAACCCCGCTTAGGCCAGAATGCGGTTATACGGCTTCTATCATGTTTCATTTGTTATTGCTTTATCTTATAATATGTTGTCTTTTAGAATTATGATTGTATTACTCTCAGATAGGGGTGTGACTGTCTAAATCTTACCTACTCATACCTCACTTTGATGTTGAATCAATAAAATGTTTTATGTTTATTATTTATATTATCTTTTTGGGTCAATTTCATTTATATCCTTACAAAACTTGATAATTACGTGAATATCCTTGCAAAATTTATAATTACGTCAATATCTTTCCGAAATCTAAAATTTACTCATATATGTCCGAACAAATAATTTAATCTTAACTAAATGAATAAACTACCAAAATTTAATACCGAAAAACTAGATAAAAAAAAGAAAAAAGAAAAAATATATTTACTTATTTACCCTTGTACCATTATTAAATAGATTAAACAAAGAAAGTTGCTATAGAACATAAGGCTTGTACTTCACGTTTTTTATTTCTTCTTCTTCTTCCTTTAATTTCTATTAGCTTTATAAAAAGTGATGGTCATTAGCCTTTTGTATATTTTATGTAAATGTGTCTTTGTAATTAAGTTAGTATAGTCATTGGGCTTTTAATCTAATAGGTCAAGGTTTAGTGAAATGAAAAGCCCACAAGCCCATCTCATGTAAACTATAAATACCCTGCACCCTCCTCACTCGGAAGGTGTTGCTTCTAGGGTAATCTCTCTTGTATCTCTCATTCTCTCTTAATCTAATATAACTCTCTTTCTCTCTCTAGAAGTTACCACCTTCTCACTCTTTCTCTATCTTTAATCTTATATTGTGTGTGATAAGGATTGATATAAGGCGACCTATAAGTGGTATCAATAGCCAAATCATTGATCTAGGAAATTTTTTTGGGGGCGAGTTACTGTTCATCAGTAGGGATTGTCGAGTTTCTTGATATTCTCGAGTTTGGGAGTATCAAGTTTCTAGTTCTCTAGTTTGTACAAGATTTATCGAGTTTCTCAAAGGATTTTGTCAGATCTTTCGAGTTAGAAAGTCCCTGGCTAGAATCTTATCGACTTTCTGTGAAATCTATCGAGTTTCCCAGAATTTATCGACTTTCTATAAACCTTATCGAGTTTCTATGCATCTTGTCGAGTTTCTGAATAATCCTTACCGAGTTTCTCCAAATTCTACCGAGTTTTTGCAAGGTCTACCGAGTTTCTCTAAAGTCTACCGAGTTTCTGCACAGTACTACCGAGTTTCTCTTGTACTACCAAGTTTCTGAAGAAAGCTTACCGAGTTTCAGTGATACTTGTCGAGTTTCTGATCAAAATACCGAGTTCCTGTAAACTTAACCGAGTTTCTAAGTTTCTTACCGAGTTTTGTGATCATTGCCGAGTTTCTAAAGAGGGTTTCGAGTTTCTGAAAGAGGTTTACCGAGTTTCTACACTTTTGTCTAGTTTCTCAGAAAATCCTATCGACTTTCTGTCAATTCTTTCGAGTTTGTGCTAGTAGTCTCGAGTTTTTGAAAGTTGTGTCGAGTTTCTCATCACACTGTCGAGTTTGTCAGCAAGCTGTCTAGTTTCTATTAGGATTATCGAGTTTCTCCTGTCGAGTTTGTTGAGTTTCCAGAACCTATCGAGTTTCTCCAGACTTTACCGAGTTTTTCAGACTTTACCGAGTTTCTTCAGAATCTTACCGAGTTTGGGTGAGGCTCTCGAGTTTGTGAAGTGATTGTCGAGTTTCTAAGAATTTCAAGTCTATCGAGTTTGTGACTTTGTGAGATGCTGAGTTTCCAAGTTATGAAGATTGATAGTTTCTGTCGAGTTTCACTAATCTTATCGAGATTGTTAAAAGATTGTCGAGTTTCTGAGGTCCATACCGAGTTTCTGAAAAATCTATCAGGTTTGATAGTATACCGAGTTTGTGAGATTACCAAGTTTGTGGATACCGAGTTTGTGTGACACATACCGACTTTGTGACAGTTTTCAAGTTTGAGACACTTACCAAGTTTGGACTTAATTATCAAGTTTGTGACTACAATCTTCCGATTTTCTGTGATCAATATCCTCCTAGTTTCTCTCCAAGAAAGTATTTTTTAAGAAGGATTAACAGTGAAATTTAATTTGAGTAAAATTTAATTTTTACGAGAGATTAAACGTTCAATTTTTACCCGAAATTCAAATTTTTGTATAACAGTGAAAATTTTGGCCCAAAATTCAAATTTTTAGGTCAAAATTTGAATTTTTACGGTAAAATTTGGCGTCAAAATTTTTAAAACTCAAATTTTTCTAGCAACATTAGAATTTAATTTTATGGTGTTTTTCAAATTCTGGTAGAGAAATTTTTCAGATTCTATTTTTGGAGGGAAATCAGAAATCACCATTTATAAATCCTTCAACTTAGAAAACTCGAGAACGGACTTAACCTCAACCGAACATAACTCTTGGACCTTAACCAACAACAAACACAACTCTTAGATCTTTGAACCGATCCAACATCAACTTTATCATACACAACGTCATCAATGGTAACTCAGCAAGACGATATCACAACTGCTTTGGCAAATGGTTTTGCATTATTCTCCAAGGCATTAAACATCAAACCACTTACCAACAACCAATGGATTTCATCATACACTGACAACACGCGATTTTATATGGGACAAGAAGGATATATGGTAGGAAATGCTACGGGTTTACAAATGGGGAATCAGACGCAAAATGCAGGGCAGTATGATGGAAATCAGAGTGGTCAGATTGTGAATTAGAACGTGGTTAGCCCAAATGGGAATTATTGTCTAATGACTACGATTCAGAAACCTACATCTGAAATTTATAGTGGTGATATTGGTAGAGCTTGCAATGGGAATGAAATGAAAAAGCTTGAAAAGCTCCAGTACATGTTGATGCTAGACAAAAAAGAAGAGTCGGGAACACCGTTGACTGCTGAGGAATATGACTTCATGGTTACAACAAAAGTTAACGATAATACAGCAGATCTCAATGGAAATTTCAACTTGATGGCAAATCAGCAAGAAACAACATCATGCAGTGATTCTGAAACTCCTCCAACTTATGACACAGAACCACTCCATGAGGTACAAAATCCGTTTGCTCATGAAAAGCCACATTCTGTGCCTCTCGAACCTAATTATGATACATATGTGGGGGAGCAAGTTAATAGCAATGATAACTCTAAAACTTCGTATATGGATCCTAATGAAGTTCAAGTTGCACAAAATGATGCTAATGATGAGGAAACCCGTGCTCTCTTTGAATCATTATTGTATAATTGTCACATTGAGATTGAAAAAGTGATAAAGGTTAATCGCGATCTTAAGACCGCGAATGTAAAATTGACCGCTGAGCTTGAGAGGTATAAGGAAAATGAAAAAGCTTTTGAATTTAATAACAACCGACAGTCAGAATTAGAAATTGGTTATCGAAACTCTGTTTCAAGAGAAAAGCAACTGCAAATCAAGTTTGACACACTAGATGTTAATTTGAACTTGAAAATAAAATCCTTAAACACGGAAATTTCAGAATTAACCAACCAACTTTCTAAACAAAAATCAACTTGTTTTGATCTTGAAAAAGAAAAGAAAGAGTTGAATGCAAGGTTTTCAAAATGAGAAAATGAACTTCTTGATGAAATCATTGACAAACAAGAAAGCATTAAAAAGTTGGAAGAGTTGCTTGTAAAAAGGGGTCATTCTACATAAACAATTCACATGCTCATTAAAGATCCAAATCCGCTTTTATATGAAATAAAAAAATGGCTATCGGTTGTGAAAACCCTTATACACTCAAAAAAGCTCAGAAAGAACAGAATGTGTTGTATAATGGTGATGTGCTATTTGATAAACATGATCCTCCTGAGGTTCGTGATTCTGATGAAACGATAGAGCTTGCCGAATAGAGCAGAAATAAAATGAGACAAATGAACCCAGAAATTAAACCAATTGATTATAACAAGCTTAATATCATATCTGGAGTAAATTTTGTTAAACAACAACCAATTCCAAAGGTTTTCAAAAGACCAGTTGTTTCAACAAAACCAAAAGTTGTCTCCAAGAATCTTTCTAACATCGAACAAATGTCCTCTAGCAACCCTTTTAACACAAGTGAAGCTAGACGATTTTTGGATGATCTTAAAAAGAGAATGGAAAATTTTCAAAGTCTTGTTAAAACCAAAACAAAAATCAGTATCAATAACTGGCATTCAAGTTTTCATACTGAACAAAGAAAGATGTTTGAAAAAGACATTATTCCTCCACTAAATGCAATTAGTATAAGGATACTGACTGTGGAAAATGCGCTTTTAAAAGAAACATCCGAATTTGCCAAGGACCACACATCTCTGGTAAAGGAAGCAAATGAAAACATATATAAAAGTTTTGGAAAAACACAATGACACTCTCTTCGAAGTAGCTCTGTCAACTGATATTATGTCCATAATTTACAAAACATATTTTGTGGAAGATGATGAAAGACTTCGAGCTGAGACTTCTAAAATTGTTTTAAAATATGAAAATGCACTTGCCAAGCTTGAAAAAGAAAATGTCACATATTTTAAACAACTTGATCGGAAAAAGGAGGAATGCAAGTATGATAAACTGTCGTATGAGCGTGCCCACAAAGACATGAAAGAGCAAAATGATCTTTTGAAGTCTCAGCTAGATAGTCAAAAAGGGAAGGGTGAGGAAACTAAGTTTGCAAAACTAGTCACTCCAACACCTTTGCCGAAGGAATGTGAAAAAGGAAAAGGGAAAGTAGTTGTCGAAACATCAAATGTGATAGCACCAGGCCTTTATAGGATTAGTCCCACTACTACGTCTGCCTCTACATCTCAAACATATAGGGCGATAGACAAGAGTGAAAAAGATAATCCAAAAGAGTCTAGGAATGCTACAACAAATTCAAAGGACAACAAGATAAATCCTAATGTGTGTGCCCCTAGGAATAGCTCATCTAATGTGACCATAAAAACTGTTAAAGAATCTGTTGGTTCAAATGACATGGTCCACAATCACTACCTAGAAAAAGCTAGGAAAAAGGCACAGATTCGAAAAGACAGAATTTTAGGTACAAGACCTAGGGTGATGAATTCTACAACATTACAAGGCACTGCTAGTAGTAGTAAACCACTACCTAGGAACACTCAACAAAAGACTAGGGATTGGCTTGCATCTAAGAGTAGCTGCGAAAAAGAAAATGTTTTGCACGTAGAATGCAACACTAAGAATTCAAATTCCTCTTCGAACAGGAAACAAGCTTCAAATGACAGTAGTGACAAAGTTAAAGTTGTCGTTTTGAACAAGAATGTTGAATTTGTCTATCCAACATGTCAAAAATGTGTCTTCTTAGCTAATCATAATGCATGTGTTGCACAATATATCAAGAAAACAAATTCACGTGCTAAGGCACAATCCACTAAGACACCAAATAGAAACAAACCCGTTGATAAGAAGCAAGAGGCTAAGAAACCTAGTAGGTAGATCTCTAGAGGACGTAGTTTTTCTCAAAATGAGACTTCCGCTGCATCTGAAAAGAAAACAACTCCTAGATCTTGCCTTAGGTGGATTCCTACGGGAAAAGTTTTTAAAATGGTTGGTCTAAGATGGATTCCCACAGGAAAGATTCTTGATAGTTGCACCAAGACAAATAATAGTGAAAATCATCAGGATAAGGATGTAGAAAACGCTACAACCATTGATAGTCAACACCCTCAGAATGATGATTCATGTACTTCTAACACTATTATTTGTGCATATTCTTCGTTTGTGGATTCTGTGGATGCAGGAACTTGTAAAAGTACAGAGAGTTCATACACCCAATGTGGAAAAGAAGAACTTTATGCCAACATCGCATTTGGAAATCCTGGTCCAATTCCACTCTTACCTCCACTTTTTCTTGTTCATACTTAATTCTTCTTTGTGAATATTCTTGAAAAAAACAAAATACAAAATTTAAAAAATCAACAAAAACAAAATATAAAAATAGAAATCTTTCGAAAATACAAAAACAAAATAAAATATAAAAACCAAAAATATTCTTCTCACGACATGTCTCTCGTATAATCGATATTCTGTACGTACCTAGAAATGTCATTCAACAATGATACGGGCATGTACAGATGCTTGAGCGAGAGTTCATTTAAATGTTTTCAAAACATGTCATTTCTCAAATTTTCTTCAACGATGGCTTTCGTATACTTCAGTATGAAACCCGGACCTAAATGATGACTTCTGATTATTTCAGATCAGGACTCGTAATGTTAATGGCAAAACAAATAGAAAACTCCCTCTTAAAATTTAAATGTTTAACAATTTGCTTTATTTAAGGGGGAGTATAAATACTAAAATAAAAAAGTTCCAATTTCATTCTAAAATTCGTCTATCTCTCCAAAAATATTTCATTTAAATCAGTTGATATAAAAAATATCAGTACATGCTAATTTTGAGGGGGAGAAGGCGTGATTAAATGTGATCAAAGATCGTGGTTTGAATCTCAATAAGAGCTCGACTCAGTACGAACCCTCAAATTGACGAAAATTAAATGTTCGTTATCGAAAAGACATGTCCGGGACGGGTAATAACTTCAAGCTGGTCTAACCAGTGATGTAAGCGTGTCTCGCAAAGGACTTGTCCGAGTAGAATGTACCAATTCGAGAGATTCTCTTTTAATATGACCGGGACGGGTAATAACTTCAAGCTAGTCTAACTAGTGATGTAAGCGTGTCTCGCGATGGTCATGTAAACTGAAAATCGATCATTTCAAATGTGCGAACTCTACCCAACATGTGCTAATTTATATCAAAAATGCATGAGCACATGTAAAGGGGGAGTATTTCAAAAATGCAAAACTCTCAAAGTGTTAACTAAATGTGTTTATTCATAAACACTTTGAGCGATTTTCACAAAAGGTTTTATGGCAAGTGATCAACAAATCTAGGATAATCATGGAGTAATAAGGTGATTATGGTTAGGTTATGTCCAATGATCCACAAGAGCCGAAGGGATCTACCCATGGATAATTCCAATAGATTAGAATTAGAAATCCTCAGGTAAGATTGAAAAAAGGAGTAAAATGAGAAAGGAGAAAGAAAGGGTTGAAGAATGAAAAAGAAAAGTCTAATGTAAGGGTGAAAAGAAATAGCCCTCCATGAAAACTCAGGGCAGAAACCGGGTCAATACATCTACTATCAGTACTCACAAGGTGATACTGATATTGAAGACAAGATGTCATGGACCCAGTGATGCGCTGCACCACCCCTCCTAGCCACTCAGATATCTCTTAAAAGATATTTGTTTCATTTCTCACGGAGAACACTACATAATCTTTCGGTCTCTCACTCCGAGATGTGTTGATATTGAAAAGGTGCCACTCTGCTCCATGCCTCCGACTACTAAAAATCAAAACGCTCTATCAAGTCTAGAGCCATGAGATTCATTAAAAGATCTCTTAGGAACACTTCCATTATAATACCCTTGTGTTCGCCAAAAAGAACACAAGGTGTACAAGAGTCTTAATGAGATCTTCGGATCTTGCCATTTCTATCATGATGGTTATTTGTTTCAAAACGGTCTACATTCGTGGAGTGATACTTCGGTATACTTCAGCGGCTCACCTGGATTATGGGTATACTTCGGTATATCTGTTGCAAGCCTTCTTAAGGGCATCCAATTCAGGAACAGCCTTTGTAAGGATTAGAGAGGGTTTTTACACTATGTTGTTGATTCTCTCGAAGTCTGAGCCTGTAAGTGCTAGAAATCCCGCCAAGGAGATTCCTTTCACGAATTGAGTCCTTATGACGTGGGTCGTTACTTGGATTTATCCAATGTAATGAAAACTGTCCCTAACGGGATTAGGACGGCTGATTTGCCCGACCAAGGTGAATGGAATCAAAACATTCATCAGTGAAACAATCGTAGTGGTCGATTCTCTAAGAAAAGTCCACCGTGATCGATTGGTGAGTTCATGCAACACGGAGCAGTTACTGAGGAAAGTCACCTGGAGGAAGACCAAACACCATCATCAGATACATCAAACATCTTCACCTCCGCATACTCATACTTATGAAGATCATCCTCAACAAAGCTCAAGTGTAAAAGTTCAAGACAAAAAGATCAAGTTAAAGACAAAGTGTAAAGACAAAGTCAAGAAGCTAATCAAAGATGTCAAGAACAAGTTCAAGTATCAAGTGAGGAAGAAATAAGTATAAAGCTCAAGAGGTATGAGTATGTTGGAGGTTACAATGCCAAAAACACATGAAGATGCTGAACAAAGGCAAGAAGATCCAAAAAGATGATACTTTGAAGATCACATAGCATTAAGGAACAAAGAAGCAAGACTATTCTACAACGACACACAAAGCACAAGACAATGAAGATGAAAGATCAAATCACACGGAGCATCATTTGAATGACCATCCCTTTGGGGGAGATTGTTAGCTTTATAAAAAGTGATGGTCATTAGTCGTTTATATATTTTATGTAAATGTGTCATTGTAATTAAGTTAGTATAGTCATTGGGCTTTTAATCTAATAGGTAAAGGTTTAGTGAAATGAAAAGCCCACAAGCCCATCTCATGTAAACTATAAATACCCTTCACCCTCCTCACTTGGAAGGCGTTGCTTCTAGGGTAGTCTCTCTTGTATCTCTCATTCTCTCTTAATCTAATATATCTCTCTTTCTCTCTCTAGAAGTTACCACCTTTCTCACTCTTTCTCTATATTTAATCTTATATTGTGTGTGATAAGGATTGATATAAGGCGACCTACAATTACTTTCTTCTTTTAATTAGTTTAATTTCCACAGCTAGTATAAATCTAAGCAAAGGGATAACATTCTTGTCTATAAACTGTGTCATAATAGCTAATCCTTGATGACTAAAATTGCTTTAAACATGAGACTTGTGTCACAGTCATTATAAAAAAACCTGCACTTAGGATCTCATCCCAAAAATGTACATAGCGTCGTCCCAAAAAAAATATGTCACGACATATCGTCTCGTTGTGTAGTCTCTTTTTTGTTGTCACAAAAAATTTTGGGACGACCAAGTGTTTGCATATTTGGGACGACATAATGTTGGGCCCCACAAGCAATTCAACTCTTAAAAATACGAAAGGGACGACATTTGTTTTGCAAAAAGGGACGAGATTATCGTCCCTAGTTGATTATTTTTTTTTCTTTCTTCACTATTTTTAAGTAAATAAGAAAATGTTTTTAAAAATAAAAACGGGATGACATTAAAAAATTATAAGGGACGAGATTGTCGTCCCAAAGTGTTTATGTTTTTTGTATTATTAAACCGTTTGGGACGATATACGTGGCAGTCAACGCAGAAAGGGACGACAATTTTTTGCAATTTAGGGACGAAATTGTCGTCCCTATTTGTTCCTGGGAGCAAAAAAAAACTGCAGCAAACCTGCATTTTTTGAGATTTTTTGGGGAAAAAATCTACCAAAACAAATCTAACCTGTAAATTACCAAATAGTATGATACAATACTATTCAGCTTCATTCATAAAGTTACTCATTGCAAAACAACTAAACGGTGACATTGCATTTACAAATTAAGCTAATATATAGCATCTCGAGAATGCAAATAACAAGTCAAAATGTTAATACAAATAATAACATACTACATGACCTTGAAGAGACTTCATCTCTCTCTGTGTAAGTTCTGGTGGTTGTCGCTATGTGTACAATCACAAGCTCCAAGATTGTAAAGTTCCTATTTTATACAATAACATGAATCATAATTTTTTATTAGACCAACACAAACAGACACACATTAACTTGTACAATATAGAACTTACTTTCATCTGAGTGGTATATTCTTTAGACAAGAGCTCAGCGTATTGGTTACCATCATATTGGTTGCGAGTATGGTAGTTTGGCATGAGATAGTTGTTTAGGTAGTCATTCCTACCCATTCATACAAAAAAAAAATGCATTTAGAAAGTGCTTGACCAAGATTGGCTGCACCCAATGCATTGCGTATTTCATCTAGACTATTTTTGAAGTTCTTTATCTGTTGATTGAACGGAATTCAGCTGACCTATAACCAATATTACATGATTAATCAGACGTATACCAAATTTTGTAGCCGCCAATATTTCAACCAAAATCTTGCTTTAGAGGTATAAAACCTTTAAAAAACTAATAACTTGAACATCATGAATTTGCTACCTTGACCCAAGTACAACGAGCTTATAGCCTAGCGGAACTCACGTGACCCTTTAGTACACTAAGGCTATTGTGCTAATTATCTTTGCTTACCAGGTAGATTATTCAGTTGGTTGGGGATTAATGGAGTAATTAAGTTATTTAACTATAGAAACATTAAGTTTAGTTAGTGACCTTATTTAGTCTTTACATATATAAGTAGAGTGCATACCCGGATTAGGAAATTAGTCAATTTAAAAGGCTGCCATATAAGTAACCTTATATAGGAGGTGTTTGTTTCGGCTTAAATACCCTGCTTATGGCTTATCTGGTGTTGGTTAAAACTGAGATTGAACAAGGACATGACAGTATCTGATTACACCTTTATTCTGGAGAAGTCAAGAAAACCTTTCAATAAGCAGGAAGGTGGAAAAACTTAAACACTGGTACAGCATAGAACCCATTCCAAAACTAGTCATATACAGAATGTGCGAAAGACATACTCTGGATGATAATGCTAATTGATATTTGAGTAGTGAGGCATGAAATGCCAAAATGGCCACAATATCACTTAACTTTACTCAGCAAAGAGAGCCTTCCTATGACCTCCCTTCATCACATCCTGTAAAGGCCTAAGATCTAACTTATCAAGATGTATAATGTGGCGTATGAATTCTAGTGAGAGAAACTAGAGAAAGAACTTTATTTTTAAACACACATTACACACTTTCATCCCCTTTCCTCTCCTTTTATAAATGAGGAGGTTGAGCCTATTTATAGATTACAACAAATGAGCTTATTGGCTTTCTATGGACTCACTTATAACCTATTAGATTAAACTAAAAGCCCATTGACTATTCTAATAATTAAACAACGACATATTACAAAAATATTAATACACGAATGACCATCACTTTTTTATAAAAGCTAACAATCTCACCGTAAGGGATGGTCATTCAAATGATGCTCCATGTGATTAGGTCTTTCATCTTCATTGTCTTTAGCTTAGTGTGTCATTGCAGAACAGTCTTGCTTCTTCTGTTCCTTCATTCTATGTGATCTTCAAAGTATCGTCTTTTGGTTCTTCTTGCCTTTGATCAATCATCTTTATGGGTTTACAGTGTCGTATCTTCTAACATACTCATACTTCTTGATAATAATTTGAACTTCATACTTATGTCGTCCTCACTTGGTACATGAACTAGTTCTTGACATCTTGATTAGCTTCTTGACTTTGTCGTAACACTTTGTCTTTAACTTGATCTTTTTGTCTTGAACTTTTTCTCTTGAGCTTTGTTGAGGATGATCTTCATAAGTATGATTATGCTGAGGTGAAGATGTTTGATATATCAAATGATAGTGTACGATCTTTCTCCAGGGGGACTTTCATCAGTAGCTACATAGGTATCATTAGTCGAAATCACCAATCGATCACGGTGGACTTTTCTTAGAGAATCGACAACTACGATTGTTTTACTGATGAATGTCTTGATTTCATTCACCTTGGTCGGGCACATCAGCCATCCTAATCCCGTTGAGGGACAGTTATCACTACTATGGATAAATCCAAGTAGAGACCCGCGCCATAAGGACTCAATTCGTGAAAGGAATCTCCTTGACGGGATTTCCAGCGCTTACAAACTCAGACTTTGAGAGAATCAACAGCATAGTGTGAAAATCCTCTCTAATCCTTACAAAGGCTGTTCCTGAATTGGATGCCCTCAAGAAGGCTTAAAACAGATATACCGAAGTATACCCACAATTCAGGTTAGCCGCTGAAGTATACTGGAGTATCACTCCATTACTGTAGACCGTTTGAAGCAAATAACCATCATGATATGTATGGAAAAATCCGTAGATCTCATTAAGACTCTTGTACACCTTGTTTCCTTTTTTGGAGAACACAAGTGTATTAAATTAGAAGTGTATCCTAAGAGATGTTTTGATGAATCTCATGGCTCTAGACTCAATTATGTGCATTTTGGTTTTAGTAGTCGGAGGCGTGGAGCAGAGTGCCACCTTTTCAATATCAACACATCTCGAAGTGAGAGGTCGATAGATTATGCAGTGTTCTACGTGAGAAATGAAACAAATATCTTTTAACAGATATCTGAGTGGCTAGGAGGGGTTTGTGCAGCGCGTCACTGGGTCCATGACGTCTTATCTTCGATATCAGTATCAACTTAGTGATTACCGATAGCAGATGTATTGACCCGGTTTCTGCCCTAAGTTTTCATGGAGGGCTATTTATTTTCACCCTTTCATAAAATTTTCTTTTTCATTCTTCAACCTCTTCTTTCTCCTTTCTCATTTTACTCCTTTTTTCAATCTTACCTAAGGACTTCTAATTCTAATGTATTGGAATTGTCCTTGGGTAGATCCCTCTGGTTCTGGCGGATCATAGGTCATAACCTAACCATAATCACCTTATTACTCCATGATTATCCTAGATTTGTTGATCACATGCCATAAAACCTTTTGTGAAAATCTCTCAAAGTGTTTATGAATAAAACACATTTTGGTTAACACTTAGAGAATTTTGCATTTTACTGAAATACTGGTAACACCCCCAAATTACCGCAGCAGAACAGTAGAGTCAAGGGGGTATTACTTCATAATATAGATCAAGGTATAGAAAACGACCTCTAAATGAGACGTTTTAAAAATGTTACCATTCGAATTATTAAAATCAGAGTTATGACAAGAAATCCAAACTATAAAGTTACATAGATGTTCGAATGGTAAAAGATAATAATACGAGTCTCCAAGTATGCAATTGACTCTAGAATCCATGCATCCACTATTGCCTTAATAACCTGAGATAAACATGCTAAAAAGTGTCAACCAACGGTTGGTGAGTTCGTAGAGTTTAGTTTAATAGTAAAGTATTTGAATATAGATTTCCCCGCAAAGGCATTGTAAATCCACTCAGTCCTAAGCCCCGCCCATACAAGACTTGTAACCTGTGTATTTACAAACCGCTGCTAACATATAGTAAGAATAGAACAAATGTATAAAAGCATATTGTATCATGAATGTTTAGTGTACTTGCATACAAATGCAAAATGTGATAGATGACTTGCATACCAATGCAAAAATATAATAGATGACTTGCATACCAATGCAAAATATAATAAATGACTTGCATACTAATGAAAATTGTATTAGATGACTTGCATACCAATGCACAATATGATCTGTTGATGCAAATAATGTTCTAAAAATGTTATTTATATCTTTCGATTACTTCACGTTTTGAGGATGACAAAATGTGAACTCACGTTACGTTAAAATTAACGTTAACAAGTTTTTAATCGGAAGATCCCATTTCTACGCAAATCACTCTTGAACAAAGTTACAACTTGGACTAGTGATCAAAGAAGTGAATTCATGTTTTGAAAATTCACATTTTAAATGGGACAAAACATTTTTTCAAAAATACACATGACAAATTATTTTTGAAATATTAAGAAATGTTTTAATGGAAAAATAAGTTTGAAAATCACAACAGCTATTTTTCCCCCCAAAATCAGCTCCAACCTTCCCCAAATAAGTTTTCACCAGAAAAGACAAAATTTGGAGCGTCCTAGTCTACCACAGTTCCACGGTACCGTTAAATTTAATGGAGCCGTGGGTCATTTAGTGGAGCCGTCCGTACCATTTTGAATTGTAACGTTCAGATTTTCTTTGCCTATAAATACCCACCTCTTTCACAGGTTTAGGCACCCTTCACACACAGAAAAATCCCTTAGTAAAACCCTCTCACACCTTTCACTTCTTAGGGTCATTTAGATTAGTTTTTCTTTGTTTCAAGAGTGATCCAATCATCCTTCAAGTGATCCTCTTCATACCTCTTCACTAGCAAGAGAAGAACACAAGTATCCAAGTTGATACAAGGTGTTGTCATCCCTCTTCATTAGCAAGAGAAGAACTCAAGTAATCAAGAAGATACTAGAGTTGCAGTTGATAGGTTTTTGTAACACTTGTTACAACCTTGTTGTATCTTAGCATACATCAAGTATACTTTTCTTTTTGTGAGTGAGAGTGAAGATCAAGTGTGATCTATAGAGATAGTGAACATCTCTTGAAGCCATTGGGCTTGTATGATTGATCAAGAAGATTAAGGGTCATTAGGTTAGTGTTAGTCAAGTAGAGTGAAGTGAGTGTTGATCATTGTGATCGTGTTGAGATCTTGGTGATCTCTTGAAGCCATTGGGCTTGAGTGTTGGTCACGTGGACCTTGGTAGATTGGTGCTAGCTAAGATTAGCACTCGACATCTAGCTTAGTGTCGGAAATAGGATAAGCGACGTGTACGGTTTTCTCCGCCTGATGGGAGGTTGTTGATATAGTGTTTGAAACTCTCGAGTGTGGTACTCGGGGAGTGGAGTAGGGCGAAGAAGAGCTTCGTAGCTGAACCACTATAAATCCTCTGTCTCGGTTTGATCTTTCCAACTCTACTCTTTACTTTTAATTTGTTATTTTTACGTAGCTTAGTTTGTAGCTCATATTGGTGTTGTTTGACTACACATAGAGTTCGAATCAAAGTTTCCAATAGCATACTTTAAAACAAGATTTTTAAAAGAAGTTTTTAAACCGGTAAACTATTCAACCCCCCTTCTAGTTTCCCACAATTGGTATCAGAGCCAGGTTAGTCAAGTTTTTAAAGTATATTGTATTTTAAAGCTTGAACCGATCAATGGATTCCGACAAATATCTAGAAGGGTAATCTATGCAAAGACCACCACTTTTTGAAACCGATTGTTCTATTTATTGGAAAACCAGATTCGAAACGTATGTGAAATCAAAAGACATTGATCTTTGGCATGTTATTACCGAGGGTGACTTTCAACCTATTCAAAAGAATCCGGAAACTAAAAAGGATGAAATAGTTTCTTATGATAAACAAAGTGATGAACTAAAAAGGAAATTAGCTAAAAATAATGAGGCTAAAATGATGATTTATAATCCCTCGCCTAAAAAGGAGTTTGAAAGAATTTTCATGTGTAATACGGCAAAAGATATTTGGAAAACTTTGTTAGTCACTCACCAAGGTAATAACCAAGTCAAAGAGAACAAGATAGATCTTCTTGTTCATCAATATGAACAATTCTCCATTTCGGAGGATGAGTCAATTGATAATGCTTTTGCTAGATTTAATACTATTATCACTAGTCTTAAAGCTCTTGATGAAGGTTATTCTAGTAAGAACTATGTTAGGAAGTTTCTTAGAGCTCTACATCCTAAATGGAGAGCAAAGGTCACCGCCATAGAAGAGTCAAAGGACTTGGCGGCATTGTCACTCGATGAACTTATAGGAAACTTGAAAGTTCACGAGATGATCATCAAGAAGGATTCCGACATTGTCAAAGGCAAAAGCGAGAGAGTTAGATCTCTAGCATTAAAACCCAAGAAAGAGTCTAGTGATGAGGAATGTTCGAGTTCCGGTAGTGAAGATGAAGAGTACGCACTAGCCATTAGGAACTTTAGAAAGTTCCTTAGGAGGAAAGGTAGATTTCCTAGACAATCTCGAGATGAGAAGAAGTCATCTCAAAGAAATCATGATGAAAGAAAAGGGACAAGTGATAGGAGATGCTTTAGATGCGGAGATCCTAATCACTTCATAGGAGAATGTCCTAAGCCACCTAAATCCAACAACCAAAGAGCCTTCGTAGGAGGTTCTTGGAGTGATAGCGGTGAAGAAGAAGAAAAGAAGCATAACGATGAAACGTGCTTAATGGCTCAAGCTTCTAACCAGGTACAATCCGACTCTTCTTATTATAGTGATAATAATTCGTCAGTAGATGATAATGAATTACATGACGAATACAACAAACTATGCGTAGTTAGTACTAAGATTTTAGGAAGAAACACAAAGCTAAAATTAAAATTAAAAGAACTAGAACTACAAATCTTAGAACTAAATGATCAAGTCAAGAGACTTGAGAAAAACAAGGAAGTAGATTTAGGATGCGGGTCATGTATTAGTCTTCAAGTAGAAAACGAAAAACTTAAAGAAAATGCTTTAAGAATCATTAGGTTTGATGAAGGAACTAAAAAGCTTAATGATATACTTGAAAATATTAGATACAGTGAACATGACCGTTCGGGTTTAGGATTTGACCCAAATCAGGCTTCTACAAGTGGTACTAAACAAGTAAAATTTGTAATGCCTGAAAAGTCCATGTCTGAAGGTGACGACACCATTAAAGATACAGACGGCACCGCTAAATTTAGTGGTACCGTGTGGTGCTGAGGACAAAACTGGGTCAATTCTGAAAAGTAACTTAAGTCCTAAACCAAGTCAAGTAGTTGTAAATAGAACTAGAGTGTCTACTCCAAGTAGAGAGGAAACCAAAGGCTTTAACAAACCATTGTTATCTCCCGAACATGGATTTGTAAAGCGTGACACTAGGTCAACAACTCCTCCACCTAGAAAGGTTAACTCTCCCAAACCTCGGTCTAGAACTCCTCTACCGAGAGATAACTTTAGAAGACAAAATCATCCAAGTAACTTTCCCGTAACTTGGAATGATCGTCCATCACAAAGTTACTTACCATGGGAAATGTGTCCTCCATTCTCACATCCTAAACTAACGCAACAAATGCGTAGGATGTTTAACTCTAACAACTTTGGACCCATGAGATATTGGGGACCAGATGTTTGAACATATGTTTTGCTAGGAAAACATGAGTGTAAATAAACCTTGGAGTATAACAAAAGGAGTATGATGCGTTATCAAGCATACCCGGTGACGCAATAGTCAAGTCGTGTCTTTCATGCTTAACATTCAACAAAGGTACCTTAGTCTTCTAGTTTTAAGAGAAAACCCTCAGGCACAGGTACTCTTTCTTAAAACACCCTTTGTTATTAGTAATGTTTGGCATGAAATAGTGTAGTTAGAATCTAACATGGTAGGCACTATAACACATAAACTCTATTCACATCTCATCATGCCAAATTCAACTTGTCCAGAAATGTTCGATGATCGCTTGAAGATCATGCGTGAAAAGTTTGAATTAAGCATTGATATGTGAATCAAGTTCCCTTCCTTGCATATTCATAATCTTGCCTAAATGAAGTATCCCTGTAAACTTATGTATACTATATGTATGAGATACATAGTTTAAGTAATAGTCTTTATTGACAATAACACCCATATCTGCAAATGCGAAACTCACAAGAGACGAAGAAGGTGAGTGCGCGGATATAACTAGATTAGGGGCATAATAGGTAAAGTAGTTTACCTAACGGTAAGTAGGTCCATTATTATGAATAGTGTTGGCTTTGTGCCCACTTGTAAGAAGTATCCCAAAACTTCTTACATCAAAGTGTTTAATGTATCATACCATACATTTAAGATACTATACACTTGAGATTACAATATCTTGAGGAGATTGATGTAGAAAATGTTTCTATACCAACTCTGATAATGTGAGAGTTAATGTGGGTTGAAACATAATGAGTAATGTTTGTACCTTCATAGGTTGATTAACAAACATCTTGGTTCCCCAAGAAACAAACTACTCTTATTGTCACCATGACCGAAACCGACTACGCAAGCGCCAGAAAGGCATGACAACAAACACTATAGATGAGACAACTCCCTGTGAAGAGTAGCAGTCAAGATGCCATTAGACTTGTCCGGGAACCCTATAGTTTGCTCATGAACGAAGCTCGTCGAAGTACGTCATCTCCCCGCGGAAAGACATCTCCTCCGTCATGATAACGTCGAATGAGAAATCTTTTCTTTGAAAAGTATTTCTTCTCACCTTAACCTTTACATTCTCGTCAAATGACCTCTTAATACTCCATTGGAATTATTAATGTCATTTCTCACGTCTCATCATATGACTTTTCAAGTCACTCCTCATATCCCGCTCATGACTATTTCAATATTTCTATGGAAATATTAAAGTCATCTCACACTTCCATCCTATTCTCGACTCATGACTTTTGAATATTTCATTAGAAATTTCAAGTCATTCCCTAAGCCTTATCCCATGACTTTGTAATATTTCACTGGAAATATTAACGTCATTTCTCGCGTCTCGTCATATGACTTTTCAAGTCATTCTTCTCATCCCGCTCATGACTATTTGAATATTCCTTCGGAAATATTAAAGTCATCCGTCACGACATACCTCATAACCTTTCATCCCTTCTATGACCTCTCGAAAGTTTCGCGAGAAACATTGAAGTCATTCTCTACAAATCGTTCATGACTTTTTAAGTCATATCCTTCACTCGTCACATGACTCATGAATATTTCACGGGAAATATCTAGTCATTCCTCGTGTCGCGTACTCTGACTAATTAAATATTTCATGGGAAATATTATAGGCATCCTCCTAAACACAACTCATAACTTCTATTTATTTCACGGGAAATACTAGAAGTAAATCCTCATCCAATGACGTCTTAGTCAATTTCCTCGGAAACACTAAGGTCATTTCCGGTCATCCCATTTAATCATCTTTCGTCAAAAAGTTTATTAGGTATAAACTTTTTTCTTTCCTCGTGTCAAAAAGTCTTACTAAATAAGTAAGATTAATCAGCCAAAAGTCAAAACAGAAGAAAAACTGGACAGTCAGATATACGGCTCCACTAAAGAGACACGGCTCCACTAATGTTTAGTGGAACCGTGGAGCCGTGCATCTGAAAAACGCGCCCAGTCACTCTTTTCTTCTGCAGAAATTTTCCAAACTCACAAAACATCTTCCACTTGCTGTCATAATCGAACCATAACACCATAATTCAACTCAACTCTTGCAAATCAAGATTGAGGCATTGGAATTAACAAATCCTAACCACAACATCATCAATTGTAAGTAATTCACTCTTATTTTCTTTTAATTTGAGTCTAGGGTTTGTTCTTGAGTATAAATCCGAATTGGGGATTTTCAAAATTAGTTAAACCCTTTTGAAATTAAGACTAGGATTAGACAATGTAGTATTCACATGATTCCCTAAACCTAGGATTTCCAAAAACCCACTTATGTTGCAAAACCTAATCTGAAATTAATCACTAAATTCGGATTATGATTGTTTATTTGTAATGGAATCATGTTTAGGATGATTAAAATTGAATTAGGAACGTTCTGCATTAAAGCTTTTCAATCTTAAAGCTTGATTAGCACCATGTTGAGGCATTTGCCAAACACCCCAATTTGATCATTTTTTCGAAAAACCTCACAAGTCTAGGATCATGAAACCTTTTTCATGCATTGTTGATGCAAATTAAAAACGTTTTTGCATGCATACATGAACTCTCAAATGTGGCTCGAAGTACATAATTGATATGTATTGTTCGACACATTTGATTGAGCAAAAGTGAAGTTAGGAGCGTTTGGGCAATCTCATTAGGATAATTTTAGAGTCGAGATTGCCGCACCTCCACATTGTTTGCATTTTGGCACACACACTAGAAGTCTAATCATTAAAATGCAACGAACTAACATATACAAAAATATTTTTTTTGTAGACAAACAATGCCTCGGAATGATTATCAATTAACCCGAAAATACATCATTGAAACACTTGAAAACCCAAACATCACTGATGAACAAAAATCTTATTTTTCCAAAGTGCTAACACGATACATACTCGAAGGCCGTGTAGTCGATGCACTTTATGTCATGTCAGATAGAGTCAGTGCTTGTTTTCCTTCCATTTGGTTTGATTGTTTATACACAATAAACGATCAAATATGTCCCCTTTTCGTTCTCGAATTTTACAGTCGTGTTCGTACCTACACTGACTCTGACAGTAACGTCTTTCTTGACTTTTGGATTCAACACCAAAATATCACCCTGTCTGTCACTCAGTTTGGTGAAATTCTTGGTGTTCCCTCATATGGTCAGTGTGCTTACACCAACGACCATTCTCTAGAGTCTCTTTACTACAATGTTGAGATAGAAGGTGCCTATAGTACCCAAATTCCCGACATTGAAGTAATCAAACAAATTATCCAAATTCCTCGAGTCGCCAACACGTACCAAAAACGTGATGGATCCGTTGTCTTTCTCGACCCATCCAAAATCTACCTCAGGGAACTCCGTCCCGACCTTAGAAGTTGGGAACTTCTTCTACGTGAAAATGTGTTAAGCCTTGCGGGCAACCGTGATCACGTATCGGCAAGTCTTGCCCTTATGCTCTACTGTCTTAGTATCGAGGAACCTTTCAACCTCGCATACTACATGGTCAAACGGATGGCCAACATTCATCGTCGGTCCGATGAGCTCATGCCATACGGCATGTTGCTTACTCGTTTATTCAGGTGGGTCATGGAACATTTCCCACATCTTCAAAGTGTCGACTATGTCCTAGTCAATCCGGTTATGCACACACTTGGTGGACCACAACGTCGCACAAAGCAACATAAGGACAAAGGGTCCAAACGTGGTCGTAAATCCACTTCCGATATTCCCCATTCATCCTCCTCCTTCAGTCACGAATCATCATCTGAACCCATGGATGAGGACGATGATGAGGTGAACGAAGAAGGAACTTCTAGCCCTCAAATCCCTTCTCCCGACACCTACTTTCGTAATCTTGATACCTCATCATTTCGACGTACAACCGACCTCGAAAATGGGATGGTAAATCTATCCCACATGATGAGAAGGCAAACCTCAATGTACAATAGACAAGTGGAGATGCATGAGCAAACTATCGGGGGATTCAAGTCCATCGGCAAGGCGATAAAAGGGCTTGGGAACAAAATTAAGAAGTTGGGGAAAAGAAAGGATTAGATGGAAATAACTTAAGTAGTATTATCTATATAAGTATTATGCTTAAAATACTACTAATATTTTGTGGCATTGTTGCCTAATACATTAACTTTCTTGATGTGTTTCCTTTTAACACTTGAACATGATTAATTTTCTTGTTATTTAATCCTCATGTTGCTTTATCTTGCATGTTAGTTTATTTTATTACATGCACTAGATGTTAAAAATGCTTGAATTCATGCATGCTTAATAGTTGCCTAAATACATAGATGATCACATGATCAAGTTAGTTGCTAGTTGAAACTAGCTTTAGGAATTCTATGTGCTTAGTAATTTGAGGCTTTGTGATTTGCAGCCAATGGATTCCCCATAAATTTCCCCATTTAGGCTGCCTAAAACCTGCAGACCTGGAAAGAAGGTCAAAAGAGCCCACGGCTCCATTAAATAGGCCACGGCTCCACTAAATTTAGTGGTGCCATAGCACCTTTAATGGTGCCGTGCCTCTGGAAGACAAAAACTGCTATTCTCTTCCACTTTTTGACTATCTTTTCTAGAAAATCTGCAACCAAAACCTGATTCCCATGCACCCAAATCCCCAAATCCAACATTTCAAACTTGCATGCTTATGTTTTGGCTATTTAAGCTAACATTATGCATTGCCATTCTTACACCCATCCTTACACCTTCACACTCACCATATCACCATCATGGGATCAAGGGTATTCAAGAAGCAAAAATTCTACATCAAACCAACAAATGAAACCACTCAAATTGATCATTGGATCAAGAGTACTCACACATCACAAATCTCACCAAACACCAAAGAGACAATTTTCATTGATCTCACCTTGGATGATGATGATGATACACACACACCCATAGCCTCAACCAAATCATCATCTTCTTTCACTACACCCCATGCTCCATCCAAGGCAACATCAACCAAACCAACATCCTCATCCTCCACAACCTTTAGAACCAACACACCTTTAACCTTCACCCCATCATCTTCACCATCACCACAAGCTTTAGCCCTCACACTAGCCCTATCACCCATATCACCTTTTGAACTTACCACCAACACCTCATCATCCTCCCTATCACCATCACCTCAACATTTAATGGGTCATCCCATCCTTTATCCCCTACAACCACACACCTTGAGTTGTGCTTGTTGTCACCACAACCAACTCCTTATCATGGGCCTTAGAGATGAATTGAATCTTCAATTCTCCTACCTTGAACACCTCCTCACACCACCACAAGGACCCATAATTTTACCACCTCCACCACTACATAGCCCATCCAACTAAACATAGGCATGTTTAGTCTTTCCCAATAAATACCTAGGAAACCTTTTGAAGTTGGAAGCAAATCTAGAAGCCTCATGTTACTTTAGAAGTTTATGTGTCTTCTTGTTAGTTTAATTTGCTTTCCTAATGTAGTCATACTTATGTATGACATTTAATTTACGTTTATGTAATGGGCTTTTCATTTTGGCTTCTTAGCCATAATTTTTCTTGTGATTGGTTATTTGTCACAAATGTGCTACTTGTTAGATATTGTATATTTGTCGTCTAACTTTGTTTTGTAGCACGATCCATTGCTCGAATCCTTTGTGTTCTCCAAATGAGGGGGAGTACACATCAAGGGGGAGCCTTAACCACCTTTTTGATTTGACAAAAAGGGGGAGAAATGGGAGTAAACTCATTAAAAAAAACTTGTTAAATTTAATTTTAACCTAAAATGAGTTTATATTTTGTCATCATCAAAAAGGGGGAGATTGTTGATGCAAATAATGTTCTAAAAACGTTATTTATATCTTTCGATTACTTCACGTTTTGAGGATGACAAAATGTGAACTCACGTTATGTTAAAATTAACGTTAACAAGTTTTTAATCGGAAGATCCCGTTTCTACGCAAATCACTCTTGAACAAAGTTACAACTTGGACTAGTGATCAAAGAAGTGAATTCATGTTTTGAAAATTCACATTTTAAATGGGACAAAACATTTTTTCAAAAATACACATGACAAATTATTTTTGAAATATTAAGAAATGTTTTAATGGAAAAATAAGTTTGAAAATCACAACAGCTATTTTCCCCCCCAAAATCAGCTCCAACCTTCCCCAAATAAGTTTTCACCAGAAAAGACAAAATTTGGAGCGTCCTAGTCTACCACGGCTCCACGGTACCGTTAAATTTAACGGAGCCGTGGGTCATTTAGTGGAGCCGTCCGTACCATTTTGAATTGTAACGTTCAGATTTTCTTTGCCTATAAATACCCACCTCTTTCACAGGTTTAGGCACCCTTCACACACAGAAAAATCCCTTAGTAAAACCCTCTCACACCTTTCACTTCTTAGGGTCATTTAGATTAGTTTTTCTTTGTTTCAAGAGTGATCCAATCATCCTTCAAGTGATCCTCTTCATACCTCTTAACTAGCAAGAGAAGAACACAAGTATCTAAGTTGATACAAGGTGTTGTCATCCCTCTTCATTAGCAAGAGAAGAACTCAAGTAATCAAGAAGATACTAGAGTTGCAGTTGATAGGTTTTTGTAACACTTGTTACAACCTTGTTGTATCTTAGCATACATCAAGTATACTTTTCTTTTTGTGAGTGAGAGTGAAGATCAAGTGTGATCTATAGAGATAGTGAACATCTCTTGAAGCCATTGGGCTTGTGTGATTGATCAAGAAGATCAAGGGTCATTAGGTTAGTGTTAGTCAAGTAGAGTGAAGTGAGTGTTGATCATTGTGATCTTGTTGAGATCTTGGTGATCTCTTGAAGCCATTGGGCTTGAGTGTTGGTCACGTGGACCTTGGTAGATTGGTGCTAGCTAAGATTAGCACTCGACATCTAGCTTAGTGTCGGAAATAGGATAAGCGACGTGTACGGTTTTCTCCGCCTGAAGGGAGGTTGTTGATATAGTGTTTGAAACTCTCGAGTGTGGTACTCGGGGAGTGGAGTAGGGCGAAGAAGAGCTTCGTAGCCGAACCACTATAAATCCTCTGTCTCGGTTTGATCTTTCCAACTCTACTCTTTACTTTTAATTTGTTATTTTTACGTAGCTTAGTTTGTAGCTCATATTGGTGTTGTTTGACTACATATAGAGTTCGAATCAAAGTTTCCAATAGCATACTTTTAAAACAAGATTTTTAAAATAAGTTTTTAAACCGGTAAACTATTCAACCCCCCTTCTAGTTTCCCACATGATCGATGACTTGCATACCAATATAAAATGTATTAGATGACTTGTATACCAATGCAAAATATAATAGATGACTTGCATACCAATGCAAAAATGTATTTGATAAACGAGTAAAGAAATTTAAGCATGTATTTCCCTTAAAGAGTATAAAACAAGTATTAAAAGAGTAGGGGCTACGACTCACCTTAGCTGTAAAGGTCAAGGTAATGTTATGTCTAAAGTATCACAGGAACGACTCCAACACATGACCTGAATAATAGGGAAGTCTGAGATTTCGATGGTTTAAGATTGACTTGATGTGAATAAAGATTGTGAAAGAATATCGGATAATGAAGTTGATTGTGATGTGAGTGAATGATATGCTTAAAATGCTTAAAGTTCAAAAATAATATAATATATAATTTTATCTTGTTTTTATGTATTTGGTTTCACAATTATCGTTTCCTCAAAAGTAGTTGAATTAATACGTTAAGTTATTTTTGTTTTTATGTCTTTGGTTTCACAATTATCGTTTCCTCAAAAGTCGTTGAATTAATACGTTAAGTTATTCGTTTAAAAGTTCGTTACATAAATATAATCGTAACGAAAAATAAATATACTGAAACGAATGACGAAATGCATACGAAATGAGTAAAACATGAAATAGAATTGATTATAAATAATGTTACTATTCAGCCCTTGGTCTTTTACAGAATTTACATTTTTTACCCTAACGGTGTAAGTTTTGCACCGTTAGTCCTTGGCTAGTATATACTTATATTTTAAGTCCGTAAAGGTTCCAATTTGTCATTTTATCGTTTTTAATTAATGTCTTAACCTTTTCTACCCAATATTTATAGAAATGACAGTTTTGTACTTAGTTTTACAAAAGTTACAATTTCGACCCTAATAGTAAATATGTGTTTCATTTTTAGTCCAAAATGTACAAAAATAATGTGAAAAATATTTCAAAAGATTTAAAAATTTTAAATAGCTTTTTCCAACTTATAAAAACTGCTTATTAGTCAAAAAGCTTATTTTCAAGCTTAATGGGCTTTTATTCGAATTAGATCAAGGCCCATTAAGAGATTAAGTGGCGAGGGGTTTCAAATACTTTTGGGCCTGTATTTGGGCTATTTTTATTGGTCTAAAAATGTATTTCAATTGCTTATTTGACTTCTTATACTAAAGTGCTTATTGGGCTTATTAAAAGCCCAACCGCATATATGTATATAATTTGAAACGGTTCGAGTGCGCTAAGGTTTGTGATTTTTAAAGAGCTTAAATGAGCTTATGAGATAAAACTCAAAACATGAACTTGATTAGTGAGCTTATGAAGAAACAGGTTGAGCTTAAATGTGTCGTGTATGTGAATCCATTTTAACGTTACCATTTCTATTCGAGTTTATACATGTTCTATAATATGAAAATGACATATAAAAATAAAATATGATTCGATATGAATAAAAATGAGTGCGATAAGTAAATAAACGAATATGTAAATGTAATATGAATGTGTACATTGTATATCTAGACATCCATGAAGAAGGTCAATGTATAACACGTAAAATTTAATGATAAGAAAGCGTAAAATAAAATAAAAAGTGATATGCGACCGAAATAAATAAAAATGAATGCGATAAGAAAAGGTACGAGTATGTAAGTGTCGAATATAGATAATTCACAAGTTCTTAGCAATCCATAAGGAGGTCATTGCGTTAAACATAAAGAAAATAAATAACGAAAGCGTATAAATGTAAATAAAGAGATATACGATCGAAATAAACGATGAACTATGCATGAGGTGAGTAAATCAATAATAATGAGTTGAAAAGGGTTGAGAGGACTCACAACACCAAAATGGTGGGGGTTTATACGTTCGAAATGATCAATAATACTAGAAATATGGTTGTGGCTCGTGTAAATGATCAACAAAGATCGAATGATGAGTTATACGACTTGGAAAGGACTCGAAGTGGCGGAGAATGGTTCCTTTTCTTCCTTGGGGTCTCTCGGCAAGAAGGAATACTCGAGGAAATGGTTCAAAACGTTTAAGAGTAAATGTGTTCTAATGTATGTGTTTCATACATATAAAAAGATACATGCATGCAACTGACCGAATGATATTTAAGGACTAATTGATGGAATATATTCGACCCTTGTCAGAATGCATGTGTTATTGCCTTCCTGTATGTCTTGAATGTGCATAATGCATGTGTTATTGCCTTCCTGTATGTCTTGAATGTGCATAAGAAAGAATATGGGCAAGTGGTATAGTTTATATTATTTGTATGTGCATGCAAATTTCATACGTATGAAATCTAAGATTTAGTTTTTAATTTAACATTTAGCAATTTGATTTAAAGTATATAATTTAGATATTAACTTAAGTAGGCTAGTTTCAAATGAGGTGTGATTCGATTTGATCAAGCAGAGGTCGAGTGGTATATATTATATCTTCGATATTTTTAAAGAGGTCCATATTACATTTGAACGTGTAAGGTGTAAAAACGTTTATAGAGTTCTTTCATCACGTTTAGATATAAATTGTATAGATAAAAATGAATTTGGTCGAATTTGGTTTAGAATGGACCAATATTGGTTGGATGTGTATATGTCTCGAACGCGTTTAGCTTTGGGTCTCATTTAAGGGTTAATCATTCGAAATAAGAAATGAGACTCGACATCTTGATTGTTTGTTGTACGGAGATTCGGGTTGTGTAAAATGTTATATGAGTTATGTATCGAATTCACCAATTAAATTAATCAAGTGTTGTTTGTTTGAACCGAGTAAGAAATAAAAGAAAAGTAATTTGGGTTGAAATTTTATATGAGCTTGAATAGTGATAGGCCAAAATATATTTAAGGGTCCGTTTGGTGATTATTGAGTATGTTTCATCCGTCGTGGTCCGCGTGTGAGCTCGTTCCATCGTTCCGTCGTGGTCCCGGTAATATCAAAAGAGAATCTCTCGAATTGGTACATTCTACTCAGACAAGTCAATTGCGAGACACGTTTACATCACTGGATAACCAGCTTGAAATTATTACCCGTCCCAGACAAGTCTTTTTGATTACTGACATTTGATTTTCGTCAATTCGTTGGTTAATCTGAGTTGAGCTCTTTTGAGATTCAACTACGATCTTTAAACATTTTTTATCACATTTTAATCACATCTTCTCCCCCTCAAAAATAGCATGACGTGATATTTTTGATATCAACTGATTAAAAGAAAGCTTTTGGAGAGATAGACGAATTTGGTTTAGCATGAAATTGGAACATTTAGTTTTTTTATTTTTATACTCCCTCTTAAATAAAGCATATTTTTTAAACATAGAGTTTAGAATCAATTTTACGGGTTTGGAAGGAGTTATCATGAGCACAAATTAATTTGAAAGATTTTGAAAAATCTTGATCATGTGCTCAAGGATTCTTTATTTAATTTTTGAAATTACGAGTCCTGATCTGAAACAATCAGAAGTCATCATTTAAGCCTTTATTTGAAATCTTTTCGAGTTGGCGTACCCGGGCTAATTTATAAAAGATTTCACGTTGAAGCACGGGTTTTGTACTGAACTATACGAAAGTCATAGTGAAGAAATTTTTGAGAAACGACATGTTTTAGAAAACTTTTAAATGAACTCTCGCTCAAGCATCTATACATGCCCGTATCATTGTTGAATGACATTTCTAGATACGTACAGAATATCGATTATACGAGAGACATGTCGTGAGAAGAATATTTTTGGTTTTTATATTTTATATTGTTTTTGTATTTTTGAAAATTTTCTATTTTTTTATTTTGTTTTTGTTGGTTTTTCAAATTTTGTATTTTTTTTTCAAAACATATTTACAGCGAAGCTTTTTGAGATAAATTTCAAGAAGATTCGAGAAGACATTCTACCTCCTCAGGAGTTAGGCTTCGCATGCCAATTCGTCGAACTAAATCGTCAAACCTTTCTTTTGGAAGGGCTTTAGTAAATAGATCGGCGAGTTGGCATTCAGTCTTCACGAAAAATAATTCAACAATACCATTTTCTACGTATTCCTTGATGAAGTGATAGCGGACTCTAATATGCTTGGTCTTCGAGTGTTGTACTGGGTTGCACGAGATAGCTATGGCACTTTTCGAATCACAATACATAGGTATTCTGTCGAAAGTAAAGCCATAACCTGTGAGTTGTGTCCTCATCCATAGAACTTAGGCACAACACGCAGATATAGATACATACTCGGCTTCTGGGGTTGATAGTGTAGTACAATTTTGTTTCCTTGATGACCAGCCTACTAGCTTTTCACCCAAAAATTATGTTCCACCTAATGTACTTTTTGCTGTAACTTGGAAACCTGCATGGTCGGCATCTGAAAATGCTATTAGTTTAAACTCAGAATCCTTCGGATACCAAAACCCCCTGTTAATGGTTCTTCGAAGGTACCGAAAGATCCGTTTAACCTCTTGAAGGTGCAGTTTGGTAGGCCTTGCCTGAAACCGTGCTAATAAGAAAACAGCAAAATGAATAACGGGTCGACTAGCAGTAAGGTACATGAGAGAACCAATCATGCTCTGATATTTCTTCAGATCGATGGGTTTCCCAAATAAATCAGCACCTATTTTTGGTGAAATGACCATTGGAGTACCAACAGAGTCACAATTTTCCGTGTCATGTTTTTTCAAAATCTCAATTGTATATTTAGCTTCATTTGTAAAAATACCACGAGGGGATTGATGTATTTGTAAACCAAGAAAGAATTTTAGTTCCCCCATCATGGACATTTCAAATTTGCTTTTCATGAGATTTTCAAAATGTTTTGAATGTTTCGGATTAGGTAGACCCAAAAATAATGTCGTCCACATAAATCTGAACAATCAAAATTTCATCTTTGTATTTTCTTGTAAACGAGGTAGAATCAATTGTTCCTTTGGTGAAATTATTTTTGATCGGGAAAGATGATAGTTCGTCATACCATGCCCTTGGAGCTTGTTTTAAGCCATAAATGGCTTTCTTTAGCTTGTAGACATAGTCTGGACGTTCTTTGTCAATGAATCCGTCTGGCTGACTCACATAGACTTCTTCTTTCAGAGTTCCATTCAAGAATGTCGTCTTGATATCCATCTGATAGACTGTGATGTTTTTGTGAGGTGCATAGGCTAAGAAAATCCTGACTGCCTCAAGTCTTACTACTGGCGTGAATGATTCTTCGAAATCTTTCCCCTCTTCCTTTTTAAATCCTTTGGCCACAAGACGAGCTTTGTTGTGAATTACAGTCATTTTTTCATCCTTTTTGTTCTTCCATAACCACTTTAGATCAATGACAAGTTTGTCAATTGGTCTTGGAACTAATTCCCAAGTGTCTTGTAACTGGTATTGGAGAAGTTCTTCCTGCATTGCTTCTATCCATGCATTGTCTGCCATCGCCCCCCAAATGTTCTTTGGCTCTTTTAAGCTGACTGATCAGACGAAGATGCACATATCGGGGTCGGTGGCGAGTTGTCTTCTTGTCTGAACAGGCCTTGAAGGTTCACCAATAATGTGTTCTATTTGATGGTCTTTTGTCCACTGTAACGTAGAAGGGTACCTTGGATTTAACGTATGTGTGTTAGATGGTTCTTGTAACCTAGAATATGATTCAGCCGAATTCGTAGCAAATGGGTTTTCGAGTACTTCTTCTTCTAACACAGCTTCGTTTTGGTTATGTGTTGTTTCTTCTTAAAGTGGTGTATTGTGGTTTTGCTCATCAACTCTTGGTAAAACAATTTCGATTACTGGAGTTGTTGGAGTAGATGTTGATGACGTGGAGGGAGTTGGTGCGTCAGCTTCGATTGTTGTTGATGCATCTTGTGGTGGTGGTGGTGGTTGATGATTTTGAGCGGGTACAGCGGAATGTTGTTGTGATGCATCGGTCGAAGTTCCACTATAGTATTCATCAAACATAAACTCGAAGAAATTTTCTAGTTCTTGTTCTATCGGTTTTTCAGTGTTAGTTGACTGAGCTCCTTGAGGTACGAGTCCTGAAAAAATATGTCCAGAAGTCTTAACGTTTGGTGCAGGTCCTAATCTGTTATGATTAGAAGCCATCGGGTTAAGTGCGGGTTCTAGAGCGAGTCTCTCAGAAGCCATCTGTGAAATCTCATCAAACTTCACATTCATCGTCTCCATTATCCTTTTAGTTATTCTTTTATACACCCTCAATGCCCTCGAGTTTTCTGAGTAACCAATGAAGATTCCAATATCACCCTTAGCTTTCAACTTCCCTAGATCTTCTCTGTCGTTCGTTGGATAGCACAAAGCGCCAAATACGTGAAGGTAAGAGATATCCGATTTTCTGTTGTTCACTAGTTCATATGGGGTTTTATTGAATCTTGGATGGATTAGGGAACGATTCAGAGTGAAACAAGCAGTGGCAACAACATCAACCCATAAGAATAGTGGTGCACTAAAATAAATCAGCATCGTGCGAGCAGCTTCGACAAGAGTTCTATTTCTTCTTTCTAATACTCCATTCTGGTGTGGAGTTCTAACAACTGATGTCTGATGAGTGACTCCAACATCTTCAAAGTAGGTTCTTAACTCCTGGTTAGTGAATTCTGTGCCATTATCTGTTCTTACAATCCTTACTGGAGTTTGAAATAAGATTTGAATTCGCTTCAGAAAGGTGATGATGATGCCTGGTGCTTCGTCTTTTGACCTTAGAAACTTTACCCATGTATATCTTGAGTAGTCATCGACAATAACAAGAATATACTTCTTTCCCATTAATGCTTTCAACTCTCATTGGGCCACATAAGTCCATGTGTAACATATGTAACTTGGCTTCCGAACTGGGTACGGTTTTAGGTTTATATGTTTCCCTTTTGCTTTTACCTTGTTTGCATGATGGACAAAGGTGATCCTTGGTGTATTTGAACATAGGAAGTCCGTTGACAATGTTGTCTTTGGCTAGCTTATGGATGGTGTCGAAATTGAGATGGGATAATCTTCTATGCCACAGCCAGGACTTTGTTTCGCATGCTCTTGTCATAAGTGATGAACTCAAATAAGTACATTTTATTACCATCATTTATCCTATTTATTTGACTTGTTTTATTATATTATCTGTGAGAATTGATACGTTAATGTTTACTTTTGTAATTCTCAGGTAAAAATAGGTATTGTGTGAAACTTGGCGATTTTGGACTAATTATGGAGCAAAACAAGCAAGATGTTAAGAGTCTACTAAAATGTACAAGATCAAGATCATTCTGCTCCAGATACGCTGCATCCTACTTCGTACATACAGCGCATCACTATCAAGATTTCATAAGTTATAATCCAAGACGGCAAAGGACATGCGCCGCATAGATAAATGGAGTTACGCCGCATCTTCTGGCGGTGTACGAATATTCCTGAATATATTAATCTTGGACCCCACGCGAAGTTAAGTTAATGCGCCGCATCTACTTATTCAATGCGCCGCATCTAACCCTCAGACAGAAACTATAAATACCCCAAAGTCAGACGAATTTTGGGTGCAATATACGGAGTACAAAGCTTAACTCAGAAGAGAGACAGAAACCCTATCCGAATTCAGACGCATTAGCAGCCTAAGACACACCTTGAATGAAGATACAAGAGCTGTAAGAAGGTCCTGCATGTATTCAATTCATTAAGTAGTTTTGTTTTATTGTATTAGTACACTTTAATTCATCAGGATTGATGGGCCGATTCCATGTGACTACGGAAAACCATGGGCACCCCTTAAAATTGCTTTCCCATTAATTAAAGTTTATATGTAGATGTCTTTGGTGACTTTTATTAGTGCATTGATAACCTTTGTGTCTAGCTGAGCATTGCTTGGGTCGCCATGCCCCTTCCTCGCCTATCTGTTCTAGCGTATACGAAACGTGGGCATCACAAGTGCTCAATATTCTAGGATAGTGGGATAGATATAAGTGATCATTAAGGGTTTACTCGCCGATAAGATTAGAGCCAACGAGAAAGGTTTAACTCTCGGTGCGTCGCATCGAACCATACACTTCATATAAAACTAGCAATAAAACAAGTGACAAGCTACTTAATTATCAGGACAGGTCTTCTTATTGTCTCAAGTATTTATCTGTGTACGTGTGTGCTAATCGCTGATTCGTGCTTATTAGTTTAGTTTATTATTTAATTATAACCAAACCGTGCCAGTCTCTCAGGCTGAACCCCCTTGCGTTAGATTAGGTTGTATAGCTAACTTAAGATATTAAAATACTGATTAGAATAACTAGATAATACGTTCCACTCTTAGTGATCGACACTCTACTTACCATTATATTCATACTGACCGGGTACACTGCTCGTTAAAATGCGTGTTATTGATAAGTCGGCTAAATATAAATTTAAAACTTGAATACTGCTAAAACCACAACGACATCACGCGCGCACCAAGTCTTTGGAGCCGCTGCCGTGGTTATAAAAATTAGAGCAATACACACCCACATCAAGTTTTTGGCGCCGCTGCCGGGGAGTGAATTGTTATTATCTGTTAATTTGATTAGTATTTTAATTAGGTTTTCCTTTTTTATTTTTCGATTCTAACTGCTAACTCTGTTATATATTAGTTAAATTGCATTCATTGTATTATTTGCATATTTTCTGTTTTTGTGTGTTTTTATTTTCGTTTGTTTTTATTTTTGTTTTTCTTTTTATTCTTCTATATTTTGCTATCGTTGTACTGAGCTAATTCAAACGATACGGCGCATCTGTTTTCACAGATACGGCGTATTGCGTTTAATTTTTATAAAATACAACGCGTTTAATAAATTCGATACGACGCATCTTTCCCCAAGATACGGCGTATTCTGTTTTTAATAAGAAATTTTTCTAAACCCTAACGCCATACGACGCATCTGTTTTAACAGATACGGCGTATCTTCTATTTAAATTAAAAACAGTTTTTGAATTATTAAACAGATACGACGCATCAATCTCTATCGATACGGCGCATCTTCTTAATAAAAAATCGGTTATATTTGTTAAAATTAGATACGTTGATTTTTGATAATTAATACTGATACGGCGCATTCTAATTCTAAGCGGCGTATCTGCTTTCTGAATAAAAGTCTGATTAAATTTTAACGATTATAAGATACGGCGTATCCAACTTTTTGGATACGGCGCATCGTCTGCAGATATCAGTAACTTTTATTTTTCGTATTCCGTTTTTCGTTGTTAATTTTCTGATATACTACTTTCTTGAACATACCCTACTGATGCTTTTGTGATAGTTTCAGGAAGTGCATGACCAGGAGTTCAACTAAGAACTTGATTACACCTTTCGAAGATCCTGAACGAGCCCTACATTCGCTTAAAAGGCTTTTCAACACAAAAAGCTTTGAAATTTCAAGTTCATTCGAGCTTGATTATTTTTCTGAAGAGAAAGAGGAAGAAGAAGCAAAAACAATGGCGGAAAACACTACTATGGAAGCTGCAACGAAGAACCGTTTCATGGAACTTAATGAACTCTACGAACTAAGAGATGAGGCCTACAGAAATACTAAGATCTACAAAGAGAGAACTAAAAGATGGCATGACTCGAGGTTACATGGGGATAAAACGTTTACTATTGGAGAGAAAGTGCTGCTGTTCAATTCTCGATTAAAGATGTATCCTGGTAAACTTAAATCAAGATGGACGGGTCCATTCGTTGTCAAGAAAGTGTATCCATACGGGACTATTGAAATATGCGATAAAAATGGTTATATATTCAAGGTAAACGGGCAACGAGTAAAGAAATACTTTGATAATAAAATTGATGATACTGAGAACGAGGTGGTGGAGTTTGAACCTGAAGTATTGGAATAAGGAGCTGAACGTGAGTCTAACTTGAAGACTATGGAATAAAGACAAGTGCTAACCGGGAGACAACCCGGGAAAGTTTTTTACATTCTGTTCTGTGTCGAGTCTGTCAGGCCCGCAGAAGATGTGGCGCATCTCCATCTTAAGATGCGACGCATTTCCTGCAATGGTCATATCTTACTTTATTTTCTGCATTTTTATTTATGACTTTAAAACTTTCTGTCAGTATTTTAATGCGGCGCATCCCTGGTTAAGGATGCGACGCATCTTTTATCCTGATTCGTACTTATTCCAGGCTCGATACGGCGTATCTTCTTCCATAAGATACGGCGTATCGACTGACCTGATGATTTTCATTTTAATTTTTTAAGTTTTATTTTTACTAACTACTAATGTATTATGCAAGTTTGAACCTTCTTAACTCAGGTGTGTTTAAGTCTTGATGGTATTATAGATTCCTGCATTCCTGTGGATACACCAAATATGAAGCTTAAAAGTTATCATCCACAAGAAAGTTGATTTTTGCTCTTATACGAATAATGGAGGATCATACCGAGCAAATCTCAGGGGAGTTTTTCTGTTCTAATTCTTTTATTTTCCAGTTTTTAACCTTTGACACAAACAACGAGGACGTTGTTTAACTTAAGTGGGGGGATTGGAGAATTAGAACACTTACTTGTCCTAAACATTTTCAAAATATGCTTAAAATGCGCTTAATATATTAAAATTTAAAATTTTTAGCATGTTTTTGTTTAAAGTCTAAATTACATAGCTGCACACATAACATTATTTTCAAAAATTGTGAACTTTTCAAAATTCACAAATCTATGAGTGTGCCGGTGACTTGTAAACTTTAGAACTTGGCTTGTATACTATTCGAGACCACCATAATAAGTATTATCTACATAATTGGAATGACTTGTCTAAATTGGTAAATTTCTAGGATTACACCCAAATAGCCTTTATATGTTATGTGAAATTAACTAACTACACTGGTTAGTTAACCCCCGTATAAACCCTTTTGTTACTCTCACTTTTAGAGTAAGATACCCCAAGAAAAACACTCAGAGCCATTCCTTTCATTTCTTACACCTTTGTTATAATGTTTCGTTACACCCTTACACCTTAGCCTACCCTGTAGATTAAAATCCGTGGTTGGTTAATTGCTTTAGGCAAAGTGTGTTTCCTTACATTACCTGTGTTCGCGTGCGTAATCCATTATCTTTGGTTGAGTCAGGAAATTGCACAATGCAATTGGTATGAAAGTAAATATTGTATATCTTTGAGTTTATTTTTCGTGTGTTTACTACTTTCGCTATTACAGTTATTTCTGAAAGTATGAAGAGTATGGAAAAATTATCCGGAAAAATGGTGATAGTAAAGTTGTGAAATTTTACACATTTCATTGAAAAAAAAAAAAAAAAAAAAAAAAAATACAGTTGTAAGTTTGTTTTAACCAACTTATGTAAAGTTTTGTATTAAGTGGTCGATATCACCACTATTTGTTGTATATTATATTTATGGATTGAATGGGAGTTGGCCGTTATGGGAACGCCAACTAAGGTTATTCTTTGATTGAGATCTTGTTGAGTATAATTCGTGTCTACCTAAAGCGTGTGTTTCAAGTGTTAAAGCGTGAGTTATTCAATGATATGAGTCTTATTCATGGGATGGTTGGGAAAGTAATTTACCACACTTAGGATTTTAATTTATCTGTTTTGTTTATTTTTCATTTTACACCAATTTGTATCCCAAATATTATCCATACCCTATATTATTCTTTATCCAAACCTTTGATTTATTGAGATTAGGGATTTGAGCAATCTTAAGTATCGTAGTCGTGGATTCGGCTATGTATTTATGATTTTGTTGCCCTTTTTGATGTAATATTATTGGTGAAGATTACTTGGTCCTATCTTTAGCCCATTCGAGTTAAGGATTTGAGCAATTGCAAGTATTGTGGTCGTGGATTCGATCATGTATTTGTGATTTTGTCGTCTTTTCTGGAATGTGAGATCGATAGAGATTAAGAAGAATGATTAACCCTTAACCTACAAACCCTTTTTACCGCTTTAGACTCGTTATTCCTTGGCTTTAGTGGGGGAGATGTGTATACTTGCCAAGCTTATGATAGAATATTCGTCACGACTGGACAGTTAAACGATTAGATTTGCTTTTATCAGAATATTTAATTTTATTTCTAATTCATTAAGTGTTTGGTTGTGTGATTATGACAAAATGAATACATGCTTAAATATAAAAATAAATCCTAATATCTTTTAGGATACATTTTCATAAAATTTATTCTAAGGTTTATTTGTGGACAAGTAAAGTTCAAGTGGGGGGATATTTGATGAACTCAAATAAGTACATTTTATTACCATCATTTATCCTATTTATTTGACTTGTTTTATTATATTATCTGTGAGAATTGATACGTTAATGTTTACTTTTGTAATTCTCAGGTAAAAACAGGTATTGTGTGAAACTTGGCGATTTTGGACTAATTATGGAGCAAAAGAAGCAAGATGTTAAGAGTCTACTAAAATGTACAAGATCAAAATCATTCTGCTCCAGATACGCCGCATCCTACTTCGTACATACGGCGCATCACTATCAAGATTTCACAAGTTATAATCCAAGACGGCAAAGGACATGCGCCGCATAGATAAATGAAGTTACGCCGCATCTTCTGGCGGTGTACGAATATTCCTGAATATATTAATCTTGGACCCCACGCGAAGTTAAGTCAATGCGCCGCATCTACTTATTCTATGCGCCGCATCTAACCCTCAGACAGAAACTATAAATACCCCAAAGTCAGACGAATTTTGTGTGCAATATACGGAGTACGAAGCTTAACTCAGAAGAGAGACAGAAACCCTAGCCGAATTCAGACGCATTAGCAGCACAAGACACACCTTGAACGAAGATACAAGAGCTGTAAGAAGGTCCTGCATGTATTCAATTCAGGATTGATGGGCCGATTCCATGTGACTACGGAAAACCATGGGCACCCCTTAAAATTGCTTTCCCATTAATTAAAGTTTATATGTTGATGTCTTTGGTGACTTTTATTAGTGCATTGATAACCTCTGTGTCTAGCTGAGCATTGCTTGGGTCGCCATGCCCCTTCCTCGCCTATCTGTTCTAGCGTATACGAAACGTGGGCATCACAAGTGCTCAATATTCTAGGATAGTGGGATAGACATAAGTGATCATTAAGGGTTTACTCGCCGATAAGATTAGAGCCAACGAGAAAGGTTAAACTCTCGGTGCGTCGCATCGAACTATACACTTTATATAAAACTAGCAATAAAACAAGTGACAAGCTACTTAATTATCAGGACAGGTCTTCTTATTGTCTCAAGTATTTAT
Organism: Artemisia tridentata subsp. tridentata; assembly: GCA_021014915.2. Taxonomy (NCBI): domain Eukaryota; kingdom Viridiplantae; phylum Streptophyta; class Magnoliopsida; order Asterales; family Asteraceae; genus Artemisia; species Artemisia tridentata. The sequence continues at coordinate 487,506,314 of CP139509.1, forward strand.
CTGTGTACGTGTGTGCTAATCGCTGATTCGTGCTTATTAGTTTATTTTATTATTTAATTATAACCAAACCGTGCCAGTCTCTCAGGCTGAACCCCCTTGCGTTAGATTAGGTTGTATAGCTAACTTAAGATATTAAAATACTGATTAGAATAACTAGATAATACGTTCCACTCTTAGTGATCGACCCTCTCCTTACCATTATATTCATACTGACCGGGTACACTGCTCGTTAAAGTGCGTGTTATTGATAAGTCGGCTAAATATAAATTTAAAACTTGAATACTGCTAAAACCACAACGACATCACGCGCGCACCAAGTCTTTGGAGCCGCTGCCGTGGTTATAAAAATTAGAGCAATACACACCCACATCAATAAGACAAATTGGTGATGAAGAGGCCATTTGGTTGATGTCGATAGCATATAGGTTGGTGCCACGATTCCCAGTTAAGAGATCATCTCCAACCAAATTTCTAACGAAGCAAATGTTTATCCTAAATGCAACCTCTAAATCTGCATCACAAAACTGCCCAACTGAAAACAAATTGTGTCCCAACCCTTTGACGTAGTAAACTCGAGTGATTAAGTAGTTCCCAAACTGAAGATCTCCATAACCCAGAATAGCTGCTACATGATCATTTCTAAAGCGTACAGTTCCCATGAACTTCCATACAAAGTTGATCAGCAGCTTTAGATTCTCGGTCATGTGCTTGGAGCAACCCGAGTCGACGATCCAAAGATATATTTCGATAACCTGCGAAGAACAGAAGATTTTGCATTTGGAAACCGTTTAACATTTGGTTCTATGGGGTTAGGGATAACATCCGAATCACACTCATAGAAGGTTTCTACTGGTTCTTTTGGAACAGCTTTCAATTTTCCATTCACAAGTATGAATTCTCTACCCATTGGTTTCCTTGCACATAATTTATGATAGTTCATAGGCAATTGACTACTAGTAGTTGACCTACATCCTACAATTAGACGTTTTATATATCTAGATCTAGCACTAGTTACTGGAGGAACATCCTTCTGTTCAAGCATAACCTTCACATTCTTAGAAACATTTTCATCACAGACATCATTAGATAAACTGTTAGCATTTATATTATTTAGAAAAGTGATGGTCATTTGTATTTAGTTTAAATAGTGTGTCGTGTAGATATGCCAAGTATGTAAGGGCTTTGTGGTGGACTTTGTAAAGAAATGATAAAGAAAGATGCTAAAGCCCAAGACCATCACAAAGCCCACCAAGCCCAAGGTTTCCACCTAGGGCGTCCCATCTCATTTCACTTCCTATATATACCACACTCTCACACTCATTTTGTGTGCCTCTAAGAGTAGTGTAGGTGTGAGAGTGTATGTGTGTGTTTATTACTTTTGTATTTGTTCGAGTAGTTAGTTTAATATAGTTTCTAGTTTGTTTGTTTAAGGTTGGTTCGATTCAACTATGGGTATTTACATGTGGTATCATAATCGCCAAACAAAGAGGTGGGATTAGTTGTGTCGTATTTTTTATCAAAAAGCTGGTAGCTTCTTCATTTTAACGTGCGTTAGAGTAAAAAAGCTTGTAGCTTTTTATGTTTTACGCAAGTTTTAGATAAAAAGGTCCTAGCTTTTTTGTTTTTACGAGAGTATTAGATAAAAGGTTGAAGCTTTTGGATTTGTTCGTGAGTTTTGTGAAAAAGTTCTAAGCTTTTCAAGGTTAACGTGTTTAAAGTTTTGATCGTGGGTAAAAAGTGCAACAAAAAGTTCAAGTTCGATTCATAACTGCTACGAATTGGAGTTTTATTGCATTTCTTGTATAAGAAAAGTAATAAAATCAGGCTGCTCATCATCTCGTGAAAAATCCAAACCTTGTAAAGGTTTGCGATAAAAGAGGGTATATCGAAATCTAGATTGCGACAGATTGGGGTTTATCGCAATCTAAATTGCGATATTATTGTCGAAATTGAATATTAAGAGTCTTATCGCAATTGGGTCTTAAGAGTTTTATCGCAATTCAAAAATCTCATCTTATCGCAATTGTGCTTCTGTGTTATCCGAGATCTTTATCGCAGAAGGTTCTCGGACACTCTATCGCAATCAGATATCGGACAGCACGCAACTTTTGTATTTTGGCAGATCTGGTCCCTCGCTTTTGCAGCAGCTTTGTGTACTTTCAGATTTGGCAGTTTCAACCCTCGCAATTTACCTCAACGCATTCAAAGTTAAATAACTTTTATAGATTTGATTCGAACGTGATTTCTACAACACCAAAAGTGAACTCGGTATTTTCGCGCTTGTATAAGTGTGTAAAATACTTCGACAATCGGATATCTACCCTCTTATATAAGAGTGTTAGATTTTTTATATAAATTATCAATTTATATAAATTAGATAAATTTCTATCTAAATTAAAATTTTGCCATAATTTGTATAAATTTTGGTCAAATTGAAATATCTATATAAATTGTCATTTTATCTAAATTGTAATTTACATAACTTTTGTCGAAATTGTAAACTTTTGATTTTGTCTAAATTATAATCTAGTCAAATTTAGTAACTTTATTTAATTTGTCTCGTTTATCTAAATTGTAACTTCAAAGATCATCAACAACAAAACAAGGCTTCACAACAACATCAAAGCTTAACCTTCAACAACCACAACACCTATTTCTTTGCAACGATCCTGAATCAATCAACCTTATCATACAACATCAACAATGACTACTCAACAAGATATTCATGCAGCTGGTGCTGAAAACCGTCCTCCTATGCTAGAAAAAGGTAGTTACCTTCCATGGACAAGCCGTATGCTTCGATACATGAAAACTAAACCTAATGGACAAGGCAAACTCTTGATTAACTCCATCCAAAAAGGTCCATTCAAGCCACGTCAGGTTCAAGAACCGGGTAATCCAAATACAACACCTCCCGTTCCACCATCCTTTCGTGATCAAAAGGAAGAGGAATACACAGCTGATGATTGGAAACAAATTGAAGCTGATGAATTAGCCATGCACTTAATTCAACTTGGTTTACCACATGAAATATTTTGTGTTGTTGACAGTTGTGAAACTGCTTATGATATGTGGGAACGAGTTTGAAGGTTATGTCATGGTATGGAAATTGGACAACAAGACATTGAAAACAAGCTTCTAACTGAATGGGAGAAGTTTACATCAACCCCGGCTGAACCAATTGAAACTTACTATACAAGGTTTTGTACTCTCATGGACGAGCTCATCAGGAACAAGTTGGCTCCAAGGAAAATTGTTTAAAACATCAAGTTCATCAACAACCTTCCAGAGGAATGGGGACGATATGTCACAATCGTTAACCAAACAATGAATCTTCATGAGGTGAACTATGATCAACTATATGACTTTTTGAAACAAAACCAGAAAGAGGCAGATGAAGTTAGGAAAGAGAAGCTAGCCAAACAACATGATCCTTTAGAATTACTTGCTCAAGCACCAACACTTTCAACAGTGAACACACAACCATCATCATCCACTCCCACACAGAACATCATGCAACAACAATCTGTTCCACAACAACCATTCTACCCACAACAACAACAAGTCATTCCACAACATCAATACCCACAATACCCAGAACCTGAAATCAATGAACAAGAAGAAGCTTATGCTACTATGTCACATGCATTTGCTCTAATGACTAAAGCTTACCAAGGACGCTATTCCACACCAACCAGCAACAACCAAAGGATTTCATCGAACACTCGCAACAGGCAGATTGCTCAGCCGAGTTTCAACATGGGCAATCAAGGACAAATGGTTGGAGTATATGGGAATCAGCAGGGATATGCTACAGGGTTTCAGATGGGAAATCCAGGGCATTATGCGGGCAATATAGGCAATCAGATGGGTCAATATTTAGGTAATCAGAATCAGATGGGTCAAGTTGCTGGAAATAGAAGGGGTCAGAATATAGGGAATCAGTTTGGAAATGTTGCTGCTCCAGTTGGTGGGAATACTGGGAATATGAATCAGGGGAATGTGTTGAAATGCTTTAACTGTCAAGGTACTGGTCACATGTCAAGGAACTGTCCCACAAGGCCAAAAAAGAAAGATCCAGCTTATCTTTAGAAAGCATTGCTGTTGTCTCAGAAGGAAACGGTCGGGTTACAGTTGAGTGTAGAGGAGAATGATTTCATGGCATTGATAGATGATATGGAAGATCTGGAAGATATTGATGCCAACTGCATTTTCATGGCGAATCTTCAGGAGGTTAAATATGACATGGATTCTGAAGCACCTCCTGTTTATGATATCAATGGAATCTCTGAGGTACCACCTTATGCTACATGTCACAATAATGAAATGTTTGAAATGTCACCTCAGAATGAACAGCATCCTACGACTCCCGCACCCATTTACGATACATATATGGACTCCCCAAGTTGTAGCAATACTAATTTGACTACTCCAGATATGGATCCTAATGGAGGCTTCGAGTCACAGCATACTGCAAATGATGAGGAAACACGTGCTTTATTTGTATCATTATTGAACAACTGTAGTATTGAAATTGAAAAGGTCAAACAAGTCAATTGCGATGTTAAGGCTGTGAATGAAAAATTGACCGCTAAGCTTGAGAGATATAAGGTGAATGAACAAGCTTTTGAATTTAATAACAAACGACAGTCAGAACTTGAAACTGGTTATACAGATTCTATGTTAAGGGAGAAACATTTGTAAATCAAATACGACACTCTCGATGTTAAGTTGCACATGCAAATAAAATCCCTAAACAAGGAAATGTCTGAATTAACCACCCAACTTTCTAAACAAAAAGCAATTTGTTCTGATCTTGAAAAAGAAAAGCAAGAATTGCATGCTAAGTTTTCAAAACGAGAAAATAATCTTCTTGATGAAATCATTGACAAACAAGAAAGCATTAAAAAGTTGGAAGAATTGCTTGTAAAAACGGGCCAGTCTGCTCAAACTCAAAACATGCTTATTAACGATCCAAACTCGATTTTACATACAATGAAGTAAATGGCTATCGGTTGTGAAAACCCTTATACTCTCAAGAAAGCTCAGAAAGAACAGAATGTGTTGTATAATGGTAACGTGCTAAATGATAATCATGACCCTCCCGAAGTTTGGGATTCTTATGAAACGATTGAGCTATCTAAAGAGACGCGTGTCAAAATGAGCCAGAAGCACCCAGATATCAGACCAATTGATTATAATGAGCTAAACAAAATATCTGGAGTGTATCAGGTTCAAAAAGAGTCACCATTGTTTTAAAAAAAACCAGTGGCTGTCGTAAAGAGAAAAGTTGTTTCGAAACATCTTTCTAACATCGAACAAATATTCTCTAAGAACACTTGTAACACAAGTGAAACTAGACAATTTTCGGCCGATCTTATAAGGAGAATTGAAACACTTCAATCAACTGTGACATCCAAAACAAACAATAATGTCAATGATTGGTTTCAAAGTTTTCATACTGAACAGAAAAAGATGTTTGAAAAAGATATCATTCCTCCACTATCTGCAATTTATGCGGTAGTTCTTAATGTTGAAACATGTCTTCTGCAAGAAACAACCGACTTTGTCAAGGACTACAAATCCCTGGTGAAGGAAGATAATGAAAACATTGAACACATAAAAGTTTTGGAAAGACACAATGACATACTCTCTGAAGTAGATCTATAGACTGAAATTATGTCCATTATTTATCAAACATATTCTGTAGAGGATGATGAAAGACTGAGAGCTGAGACTTCTGCATTTTGTAGAAAAATATGAAAATGCATTTGCTAAGATTGAAAAGGAAAATATAACATATTTTAAACAACTTGATCGGAAGAAGGAAGAATGCAAGTATGACAAATTGTCTTATGAGCGTTCTTACCAAGAAATGCAAAAGCAAATTGATCTTTTGAAGTCTCAGCTTGAAAGTCAAATTAGGAAGGGTGAGGAAACTAAGGACAAGCCAGTTGTTAAACCAAAAATGTCGATTTCTCAAAGTGTTCCAATCACTCCAACACCCTTACCTAAACAAAGTGATAAAGGAAAAGAGAAAGCAGTTGTCGAAACACCAAAAGTGATAGCACCGGGACTTTATAGGATTAGTACCACTACTGCGTCTACCTCTACATCTAAACCATGTAAGGCGATAGACAAAAGAGTGAAAGATAATCCAAAAGAGACTAGGAATGCTAAAACAAATTTAAATGACAACAAGATAAATCCTAATGCGTGTGCCTTACCTTCTACAGGAGTAGAAAGTACCTCCAGGAGCAGCGGACTAAAGCCTAGGAGCAATACAAGGAACAATAGAGTCCCGTCTGCATCTAAGAGTGAAATGAAGAATAAAACGGAAGAAGTAGAAGAACACCCTAGGATTTTATCGCTTTCGAATAAGAAACATATGTCATCTGGATGTAATGTTAAGGACAATATTTCAAATGCTTGTAATGAATCTGTTTGTTTAATGTGAAAGAAATCTTTGTCTAAAAATATTTGTGATGATGTTGTTTCTAATGATATAAATGTGAATGTTGTGCCTAAACAGAAAGATGTGCCTTCAGGAACTAGTGCTAGGTCTAGATACATTAAAAGGCTTATTGCAAAATCTAGGAAAACCACTAGTAGCCTATTACCTAAGGACCATCTTAAGTTTTGCACATGGAAACCAACGGGTAGAATGTTTACACCTAAGGATGGCACATTAGAAATTGCTTCAAAAGAACAAATAGAAACCATCTCGAAGTGTGATATACCTGTTATATCTAACCCCCTGGAACCAAATGTTAAACGGTTTCCATATACAAAACCATCTGTTCTTCGCAGTCTTTGGATCGTCGAATCGGGTTGCTCCAAGCACATGACCGGGAATCTGAAGCTGCTGATCAACTTTGTATGGAAGTTCATGGGAACAGTTCGGTTTGGAAATGATCATGTAGCAGCTATTCTGGGTTATGGAGATCTACAGTTTGGGAACTTTCTAATCACTCGGGTTTACTATGTCGAAGGATTGGGACACAACCTGTTTTCAGTTGGACAATTTTGTGACGCAGATTTAGAGGTTACATTTAGAAGGAACACATGTTTCGTTAGGAATTTGATTAGAGATGATCTCTTAACCAGAAATCGTGGAACCAATCTTTATGCTATCGACATTTACCAAATGGCCTCTTCATCACCAATTTGTCTTATGACAAGAGCTGACGACACTAAGTCCTGGTTGTGGCACAGACGCTTATCCCATCTCAACTTTGACACAATAACAAAGTTTGCCAAAGACAACATCATCACCGGTCTCCCAAAATTCAAATACACCAAAGAACACTTATGTCCATCCTGTGAGCAAGGCAAAAGCAAACGAGCAACTAATAAACCTAAAACCGTTCCCAGTTCGGTTGATAAGTTACATCTGTTGCACATGGACTTATGTGGCCCAATGAGAGTTGAGAGTATCAATGGGAAGAAGTATATTCTTGTGATTGTCGATGATTATTCAAGATATACATGGGTAAGGTTTTTGAGAACAAAAGACGAAGCACCAGGCATCATCATCACCTTTCTGAAGCGTATACAAGTTCTACTTCAAGCTCCAGTAAGGATTGTAAGAACAGACAATGGCACGGAATTCACTAATCAGGAGTTAAGAACATATTTTGAAGAAACTAGAATTACTCACCAGACATCAGCAGTCTGACTCCACAGTAAAATGGGGTAGTTGAAAGAAGAAATAGAACTCTTGTGGAAGCTGCTCACACAATGCTGATTTATTCTAGTGCACCGTTATTCTTATGGGCTGATGCTGTTTCCACTACTTGTTTTAGTTAGAACCGATCCCTAATCCATCCAAGATTCAATAAAACCCCATATGAGTTAGTGAACAACAGAAAACCCGATATCTCTTACCTTTATGTATTTGGCGCTTTGTGCTATCCTACGAATGACAGAGAAGATTTGGGGAATTTGAAAGCTAAGGGTGATATTGGAATCTTCATTGGTTATTCAGATAACTCGAGGGCATTCAGGGTGTATAATAGAAGGACTAAAAGAGTAATGGAGATGATGAATGTGAAATTTGATGAAATTTCACAAATGGCTTCTGAGAGACTCGCTCTAGAACCCGCGCTTAACCCGATAGCTTCTAATCGTATCGGATTAGGACCCGCACCACAAAGTCAAACTTCTGGACATATCAGTTCAAGACTCGTACCCGAAGGAGCTCAGTCAACTACTACTGACAAACCAACAAATCAAGAACTGGACACTTTCTTTAAGTATATGTATGATGATTACTATGGTGGAGCTTCGACAAATGCATCTCAACAACGTTCTGCTACACCCGCTCAACAACATCAACCACCACTACCACCTCAAGATGCATCTACCACAATGGAAGCTGAAGCACCAACTTCCTCAACATCATCAACATCTACTCCTGCAACTCCAGTGATTTAGATTGTGTTACCAAGAGTTGATGAGCAAAACCTAACACCACCAATTCAAGAAGAACAACAACAAAACGATTCCGTGTTAGAAGAAGAACCATTTGAAAATCCATTTGCTACGGAATCTTCTTCAAGGTTACATGAACCAACTAACACGCATTCGTCAAATCCAAGGTACCCTTCAACGTTAAAGTGGACTAAAGACCATCCAATAGAACATGTCATTGGTGAACCATCAAGGCCAGTTCAGACGAGAAAACAGCTTGCCACCGATTGTGATATGTGCATCTTTGCCTGCTTAGTCAGTCTAAAAGAGCAAAAGAACATTCGGGAAGCAATGGCAGACAACGCATGGATTAAAGCGAACTTCTCCAATATAAATTACATGACACTTGGGATTTAGTGCCGAGACCAATCGACAAACTCGTCATTGATCTTAAGTGGTTATGGAAAAACAAAAAGGATGAAGAGATGACTGTCATTCACAACAAAGCTAATCTCGTGGCCAAGGGATTCAGACAGGAAGAGGGAATAGATTTTGAAGAATCATTCGCGCCAGTAGCCAGACTTGAGGCAGTCAGGATTTTTTTAGCTTATGCGGCTCACAAGAACATCACGGTCTATCAGATGGATATCAAGACGGCTTTCTTGAATGGAACTCTGAAGGAAGAGGTGTATGTGAGTCAGCCAGATGGATTCGTTGACAAAGATCATCCAGACTATGTCTACAAGCTAAAGAAAGCTATCTATGGTTTGAAACAAGCCCCAAGGGCGTGGTATGACGAACTCTCATCTTTCTTGCTGAATAATCATTTCACCAAAGGAACAATTGACCCGACCTTGTTTACTAAGAAATTTAAAGATGACATTTTGATTGTTCAGATTTACGTGGACGACATAATCTTTGGGTCCACTAATCCGAAACATTCAAAACTTTTTGCAAATCTCATGAAAAGTAAATTTGAAATGTCCATGATGGGGGAATTAAAATTCTTTTTGGGTTTACAAATTCATCAAACCCCACGTGGTATTTTTATTAATCAGGCTAAATATACAATTGAGATTTTAAAGAAACATGGAATGAAAAATTGTGACTCTGTTGGTACACCAATGGTCACTTCACCCAAAATAGGTGCTGATTTATATGGGAAACCCATGGATCCGAAGAAATATCGGAGCATGATTGGGTCTCTCATGTACTTAACTGCTAGTCGACCCGATATACATTTTGCTGTATGCTTATTAGCACGGTTTCAGGCACGGCCTACCGAACTTCACCTCCAAGAGGTTAAACGGATCTTCCGGTACCTTCAAAGAACCATTAACATGGGACTTTGGTATCCAAAGGATTCGGAGTTTACACTAACAGCCTTTTCAGATGCCGACCAGTCTGGTTGCCAAGTTACCGCAAAAAGTACATCCGGGGGAGCACAATTTCTGGGAGAAAATCTAGTAGGCTGGTCATCAAGGAAACAAGATTGTACAGCGTTATCAACTGCTGAAGCCGAGTATGTGTCTCTATCTGCGTGTTGTGCCCAAGTTCTATGGATGCGGACACAACTCACAGATTATGGTTTCTCTTTCGATCGCATTCCTATTTATTGTGATTTGAAAAGTGCCATAGCCATCTCATGCAAACCCGTGCAACACTCGATGACCAAGCATATTAGAGTCCGCTATCACTTCATAAAGGAACACGTCGAAGAGGGTACTGTTGAATTATTTTTCGTGAAGACCGAATACCAACTCGCCGATCTATTTACTAAAGCCCTCCCAAAAGAGCGGTTTGATAACTTAGTTCGACGAATTGGAATGCGAAGCCTAACTCCCGAAGAGTTAGAAAGTCTTCTCGAAACTTCTTGAATTTTATCTCAAAAAGCTTCGCATGTAAATATTTTTCAAAAAAAAAAAAAAAAAAAAAAAAAAAAAATACAAAATTTGAAAAACCAACGAAAACAAAATACAAAAATAGAAAATTTCAAAAATACAAAAACAATATAAAATCAAAAAACAAAAAATATTCTTCTCACGACATGTCTCTCGTATAAATCAATATTCTGTACGTACCTAGAAATGTCATTCAACAATGATACGGGCATGTACAGATGCTTGAGCGAGAGTTCATTTAAATGTTTTCTAAAACATGTCGTCTCTCAAAAATTTCTAAATAATGGCTTCGGAACAATTCAGTTTCGGACCCGAGCTTCAAAGAAAGGAAAGTGCTTCATCAAAACAAAAGTTTTAAATACTTTTTCGAGCACTTATCCTAAAAATCTAAATGGCTTTTGTTCAAATCAGTCCAAAACCCGCACTTAAATGACGGCTTTTGTATATTTAGGTACGAAACCCGAGCTACAATGATGATTTCTGATTATATCTGATCAGGACTCGCATTGTTAATGGCAAAAGAAAACATAGAATCCATGAGGACATGATCAAGATTTTTCAAAATCTTTCTCTAAAATTCTGTGCTCAAGATTCTTCAGAAATGAAAAACTCCCTCTATACCCTTAAATGATTTTAAACTCAAATGTTTAAAAATATGCTTTATTTAAGGGGGAGTATAAAAAGACAAACAACATGTTCCAAATTCATGCAAATCCGTCTTTCTCTCCAAAAATGTTTCATTTTAATCTCGATTTCAAAAATATCACTACGTGCTATTTTTGAGGGGGAGATTAGGTATAAAGGCGAGAGGACGTGATTAAAATGTGATCAAAATGTTCAAAGTTCGTCGATTGAATCTCAAAAGAGCTCTACAAAAAGACTCAGCATGAACCCTCGAATTGACGAAAATTAAATGTCCGTTATCGAAAAAGACTTGTCCGGGACGGGTAATAATTTCAAGCTGGATCAACCAGTGATGTAAACGTGTCTCGCAAAGGACTTGTCTGAGTAGAATGTACCAATTCGAGAGATGATCAGTGAATATGACCGGGACGGGTAATAATTTCAAGCTAGTCTAACTAGTGATGTAAACGTGTCTCGCGAAGGTCATGTTCATTGAAAATCAATCTATACAAAAATTGGGAACTCTACCCAACATGTGCAATTTTATGAAAAAATGCATGAGCACATGTGAAGGGGGAGTATTTTAGAAAATGCAAAACTTGTTAATGCAAATAATGTTCTAAAAACGTTATTTATATCTTTCGATTACTTCACGTTTTAAGGATGACAAAATGTGAAATCACGTTACGTTAAAATTAACGTAAACAAGTTTTTAATCGGAAGATCCTGTTTCTACGCAAATCACTCTAGAACAAATTTACAACTTGACAAATGATCAAATAAGTGAATTTGTGTTTTGTGACTTCACATTTTAATGGGACAAAACATTTTTTTCAAAAATACACGTGACAAATTATTTTTGAATTATTAAGAAATGTTTTAATGGAAAAATAAGTTTGAAAATCACAATAGCTATTTTCCCCCAAAATCAGCTCCAACCTTCCCCAAATAAGTTTTCACCAGAAAAGACAAAATTTGGAGCGTCCTAGTCTAGGACGGCTCCACGGTTCCACTAAATTTAGTGGAGCCGTGGCATGTTTAGTGGAGCCGTCCGTACTATGTTTTCTGTAACGTTCAAATTTTCTTTGCCTATAAATACCAACCCCTTTCACAGATTTTAGGCACCCTTTCACACAGAAAAACTTCTAAGTTTAAACTTCTCACACCTTTCTCTTCTTTAGATCATTTAGATTAGTTTTCTTTTGTTTTAAGAGTGGTCCAATCATCCACCAAGAGATCCTCTTCATTCCTCTTCATTAGCAAGAGAAGAACACAAGTATCCAAGTTGATACAAGGTGTTATCATTCCTCTTCATTAGCAAGAGAAGAACTCAAAGTATTCAAGAAGATACAAGAGTTATAGTTGTTAGGTTTTTGTAACACTTGTTACAACCTTGTGTAGGATCGTGCACCTTGATAGATCTTATGAGCTTGGTAGACCGTCTATGTAAACACAAACAGCCTAAGAGAATCTCTATGAATTAAACTTGTATTCAGGCGGAAACTAAACACAAGAGTTAAAGAAGAATGAATAACTATAATCCTTTGATCCTCTATGGATCGTTTATTTCACTAATGATAATGTTTTTTGATAAGCGTACATAAACCCTAGCTGCATGTTTCTTTTATAGACTAAGAAACCCTAACACAGCTCATAACAAACCGTGTAAAGAGATATACACTATCTCTTCTAAAAATAATTCTAACAAACATTCTAAACATACGGGATAACCCGCAGCATTGACTAACTAAACAGCAGAAACAAAATGAACTACCAGCAGGAACCAGCTACAGCAGGAACCATAACTACCAGAAGGAATGAATATAACTACCAGCAGGAATAAAAAATAAATATATTCTAATAATTCCTAACAATCTTCCCCTAAACTTGAATTTGACTAGGTTAAATTCAAGTTTCTTGGTAGATCTTTGACATTCAGAGGTAGAGGATTGAACTTGATCTGCAGCAGCAACAATAAAGTAACCCGCAGCAACCAGACTATGACCAGCAGCAACAAGTAACCTTTATCTTTAAGTCCAAGTATCCAGCAGCAACAGAAGGAAACCAGCAGCAGCAACCATGACTATTTGTACATCAAAACGTTTAAGTTTCATACTATTCTCATCACATCCAGGTGTGTTAACTCCTGTGAGAGGTGAATCATTGAAAATTAATGGATTTGATGTATCTTTACCAATAGCCATCACTACTGGAGTAGCCAATGTTTAGGTGTGTAAGACCATGGTACATTGATAACCATATGATTTTTAGTAAATCATCAATTGTAAATGGATTTGAGTTGTCTTTACCTGTAGCCGTTTGCTCAGGACTAGCCAATTCTTTGGTTTAAGATAACCTTTGGTGAATTGATTACCAAATATGGTTTTCCACTGCCTTTACCACAAGCCATATACTTGTGGGCTAGCCAATTCTTTGGAATCCAAAAGGATAAAATCCATGGCGAATTGAAAACCATTTCAACTCTCAGTAATGAAACATCGGTGAGTTGAGAACCCTATAGTTTTGAGCAAACTATTACAGCTATCAACGGATTTGATTATCACACCAGAGCCGTACCCTCATGGTGAGTCAACTCTTTCTTGTCTGTTAGACATGGTGAGTTGATTACCATTTGTTGTGTGGTTAAAAACCAACACTGTACCTGCAAATGGTTAGTATACAAGCTAATATATATATATATATATATATATATTATAAATATATATATATATATATATATATATATATATATATATATATATATATATTTAATTTTTTTAACTAAAACTTAAAATAAAATAAAATAAACATAAAAGAAAATAAAGCAGAAACAAGAAAACAAAGAAAATGAAAAATATACAACAACAAGCCTAAAAGATACCATGATCAAGCAGATGAGCCAATGGCAGCAGCAAGTTGATTTCTTATGAATCTGACCAATTGTTCAGCTGTGGTCAAGTCATTCCCCACTGCATATTTGCCAATATGCAGCTTTTGCTTAAGCATCCTCTCCATAAGTTCCACAGACAAAGGATAGGGAACATCCACAAACATGCAAAGCACCTTCCCAGTAACAGTCTCCAAAACATGAACATGGGAAGTAGAATACAACCGCCAACTGTGTACTCTCCAAGATTGTTGATCAGCCCACACAGAATGAGCATGGCCCACCTTCAGAGAATCCATTAACACTTTCAAATCCCCCCAAAGAATAAGACCAATCCTAGTAGCCTGATGAGATTCATAGTGCTTAGTCACCATACCATAGAGATGTATCAAATCTTGTTTGTCCACCTTATTCAAATTCTCCCTAAGGAATGTAAAATGTTTAGTTTTCCCATCAAGTGTGTACAAGGCATGGATTTCTCTTTGAGGTATAAGAAGAACCTCCCAAGCAGCAATATGAGACCAAGGGTGAGGAGAATCATCTTCAGAGTCATTTTCAGAATCAAACTGAAGCAATTCCTGATCATCCATGTCTGCAAGAGGCTTGATGAAGACTTCTTAGCGTGACTCTTCTTCCTGATTCTTGGAGTTGAAGAAGAGAAGTGAACTGTGGAAGGTGTCACAGCAGGAATATGAACCTCTTGTGGTGCACCAGATGCACCAACAGAGGGAGTTGGAGAAATGGATGTTGTACCCTGAGGACCCTCAGTAGGAATAGAGGTAAGTGCATCAGTCAATTCCTCTCCAGGCTTCAATTTCTTTGTAACACCAGACTCTAAAGCTTCGGATTCTCTTTTCTTTCTCTGTTGAATGTCTGTTCTGATTGGAGTATTCATCCTTGCATAAGTGTCAAAGAACTGCTTTTGAATTGCAGCATCAGTCCAACCTTTGAAGTCACTCAGCTTGTAACTTGCTTGATTCTTCAAATAGTGCTTCATGAAATCGACATTATCTTTGTTTGTAGGCAACTTGGTCTTGTAACCTGACTTTTGCCTTTCTCTGATTCTATGCATCAAGTCATTCCAAGTAGGTGCTCTATTTGTCCTCAAGATAAATTCCTTGAGCTTATTTGACTTTTCTTCTTCATCTAACTCTGAATCTTGAAGAAGCATCACACCATGTGCTCTTATAATCATGCCAGAAGCCAATAAGTATTGGAGTTTCTCATTGAACTCTTCTGGATTAAGATCTTCTGATCTTGTTCTATTCATAAAGCCAGCTATGTCTCTGTCATCAACAGACATTTGCCTTGTAAACTCCTCATCTTGAGCTATCTGAGCTTGTCTAGCTTGTTCAGCAGCTAGTTCCTGTTCTTGCATCCGTCTGGCTATCTCTGCATCATGTTGTGTTTCAGCAGAGGCAATGGTGTCACTACCAGCAGCAATGGAGGAGCTACCAGCAGAATTACCAGGAATCTTAGGATCAAGGGAAACACTACCACCCCCAGTAGGGACATCAGAGGCAACACCAGCAGCAATGGTTGATTGAAACTTCTCAAATGCTGACACTCCTGAAGGCTGCTTGGTTCTTCTTCTTGTGAAAGCCTGAGGCTTAGTAGTTGTAGAGGGCTCAGAAAAGGTAGTTACTTCAATGTTTGCATTATCCATGGAAGCAGAAGCCA
This sequence comes from Artemisia tridentata subsp. tridentata, assembly GCA_021014915.2. Taxonomy (NCBI): domain Eukaryota; kingdom Viridiplantae; phylum Streptophyta; class Magnoliopsida; order Asterales; family Asteraceae; genus Artemisia; species Artemisia tridentata. Next base: position 487,521,818 of record CP139509.1, read on the forward strand.
ACACATTGAGCCCATCAAATGCCATATTAGCCTGATCATCTTCAGACTCAGAGAGCACAACCCTTCTTTTCTTTTGTGGATGTTGAGCTTCTAAAGAGCTAATTCTTTCATTGAGCTGTTGGATAGTCCCACCGAAAGTGTCTTTAGTATCCTTGAGCTCCTTTTCCAAAATATCCACCTTCTCACTAAGATTCTTTTTGGTCTCCTTAAGCTCAGACTCCAATGCTTCAGCTTTCTGCATATACCTGTCAAGTAACTTGGACATAGAAGTGAGATCAGCAGCATCCTCAGCTCCACCAGCAGGAATGCCTGAGGTGTTAGGAGCTTTATTGGATCTAGGTGGAGATACATGAAACTCTCCACCAATATGGGTGTCATCACCAAAAGGCTGCCTAGTAGGACTAGGAGTTGAAAGCCTTGAAAAAGAGGATGTTTCAAAGTTAGGCTCAACAGTGGTGGTTGCAGGCTCAAGACTTGGTGTAACAGCAGAACTAGAAGGGACCTCAGATGCATTTGACCTAGGGGACGATGGTGAGGTAAGTATAGAAGATGATGGTGGTGCTTGTTCAGCTGCAACTGATGCACTAGCACCAGCAGCATCAGATGCCTCAACACCAGCTGCAACTGATGCATCTGCACCAGCAGCATCTAGTGTTGGTGGAATATTATCACCACCAGCAGCATCTGCACTTGCAACATCATTGACATTGGGCAACATAACAGGTAACAAAGGCAAGTGATCTCCTACAAAATTCATTCTCATAGTGGCAAAAAGTTTTCCAGTCAATCTACCCATAATCCTAGGTGTGGAGTCTATGGTCTGAACACCTAAGACAATTTGCAAAAACCTAGGGTACATCAGGAATTTGTTTTTAGCATGCATTATGTTCCCAATCATCCCATCAAATATGTACTTAGACCAATTATATACCCTTCCATTAGACAAACAGATAAGACCAGAGGCAAGAGGACTAGAGAATTGATCCCACCCACATGTCTTAATACTAATGCATTGAAGAAGAGTATGGATAAGAAACCTCCATTGAGGAGAAAACTTATTTTTATAAAAGGTAAAAGTACCCGTTACTGGATATCCAATTGCTGCCATTCCATCCAGGATTTCCTGCTCAGTAAGGTTATACAACCCTTCCTCATCATTTAGCTGAAGATGAGTTCGAATGGACCCCTCAGTGATGATCACTTCATTCCCATCAACTGTAACAACTATCTCCTGTGTCCGACCCACAACTGTGCGTACTTCAGCAGTGGCCCAAAATTGCCTGACCAATGAATCATACACGACTACTGGACAATGGGTCAAAGCATATTGTACGGAGGACCCACGTAAGAAGGTGAGTATCTGATCATACCCTTCACTTCGGTCAGACGTTTCAAGATACCCCACTTTGTTATGATCAGCTTTGTACTGTAGCGCCGCCATTGTGATGAATCAGTGAATTAGATGAAAAATGAGAAATGAGGAAATGGGTGTAAGAGAGAAATGATGCTTTTGGGCGAGGGATGAAGAATTTAGGTCAGTTATATGGTTTCCCCAATTTTGCAAATTAAATTGCAAGGATCGCGCTCTATCCCAAAATAAAACCCAAATTTTATCAATACCAGCAGCAACTACGAATCAGGGGAAAACAAGTGGTCAACCAGCTGGAACAAATGGTCAACCAGCAGCAATGAAGTGGTTTCACTAAAGTCAAATCCCCGATTAACGCCAAACCAGCCCAACATTTAATTCCATTAACCTCCCCTTAAATCTATAAAATCCCTTGAAAAATCAACACAAAGATATCACAATCATCAAACCCTAACTCACAATAATTCACACACAATGAGTTCATCCAAACCCAACATTATAGAGATCTCTGATTCATCCTCTGAATCGGCAGAATCATCACAGGGATGGGACAATTATTTTCCATCCAATTATTCCACAGGCACCAGCACCAACAATAAGGGCAAAGCAAAGGTGGAGGAAGAATCTTCTGAAGGTCTTCCATCTTCTCCATCAAGCTCAGAAGATGAATATGCCCCATGGCCCAAGCATTTGACCTACCATCAGGGTACTTGGTAAGTACGACCTCCATATTGTCCACTTACAACCGCGCTTACTCAAGCGATGGAGAAGGCTGTAGCTGCCCTGAGTCAGATTCCAGTGCCAAAGAAAAGTCAAACACTCCCAAGGTCAAGGCAACCAATTCCAGTAGTGTTGGGACTTGCATCCCCGAAGATATACGGTGAGATTGGTGGCGTGAGAGTGCGCAAGGTAATGCCGGATTACCAGGGCAGGGGTAAAGGGAAGTTGGAGTAGTTGTCAGGGTTGAGGTGTCGTGCTGAGGTGTAGGTGTTTGATCCATTTGTCCATGGTTGTTGTCTGATGCTGTCTGTTGATTTCATATGATGCATGATGAAACTTGTAATCTCAAAATCAATAATGAATAAAATCTTTAATTTTCTTGTTTTCATGAGATTGATGACTGATTAATTGAGCTTGAACTCAAAATCTGCAAAAGGATAATTACACACACTATTCAAAATATATACCATCTACAAGACAATGTTTGTGTACATTAATCAAACATAAAAACATGTTAGTTAATACAAAATAAGATACACAGCCATAAGCCTCCCCTTAGGCTTATCCCTCCCCTCATTCACAGCAGAACAAGGATAAAGACCAAAGTCTTCCCTTCAAAGAGAAATTTCCTACAAAAAAAGAATACATACAACAATATGAGATACATGGGAGACCCAAGCCATTACTGACTTGAGCCTGCCTTGTGGATCAATAATAATTAAACCATGGAGATTGATGAGATCCACCATTGTTCTTGGACCCCATTCTCATATATTGGTCATTGTTTCTCCAAGAACAACCTGTTGAGAACTTAACAGCAGTTTCCCATCTTGCCCCTCCCTTTGCATTGGGTCATAATAATACACACGCCTATAATCATTCTGAAAATAAGTGCTTGTAGGTCTGTAGAAAGGTCTAGCAGCTTTTCTTTTCCAACTAGCAGGATTGGGATCAGCAGCAACAGGCTTACCAGCAGCAACAGGTTTACCAGCAGCAACTGGCTTACCAATAGCAACAGGCTTACCAGCAGCAACAGGTTTGCCAGCAGGAAAGGAAGTTCTACAAGAGTTCATTCTTGCTGCTTGAGGAACATATGGGGGTATATCATTAACATTGTTCCACATAGGCCTAGTTTGTTGTTGTCCACCACACATACTCATTTGTTTCTCATAAAAGTCACAGTCTTTGATAAGATGAGCATAACTTCCACACACAAAACATGACTTCTTTCTAAAAGATTTATTCTTAACATGACATTTCTTATTGCAACTGGAATTATCAAAACCACAAGATGAATCAAAATTATTCTTAACAGAAGTAAAATCAGAAACATCATTGTTTGAAACAGAACCAAAACTAGAAACATCATTGTTTTGAACAAAAACAGAAGAATTGTCTTCAAAAGCAGCTGTCTTTGAATGAGATTCATCACTAGCTACTTCTGAGGAGAAATCTTCAGACTTGATGGTGGTAGACTTGACACTTGAATCACAAGATGTAAAATCATTTGTCTTGATTTCTGAAGATTTGTCACTGTTAGAACAAGAGACAAAATCATTAGAGTCACAATCAAGATTAGGCAAGTCACTGGACTTTTTTCCATAGGACATATATGATTCATTTAAGTCTATGTCAAGGTCTGAGTAGATAGGGACAGGTTTAAACACTCCTCTTATAGGAGGAGGGACAGCATGCATCTCTCCTTCTTTTACATACTTTACAGGTATTTGGTAATTTTCCTCCTTAGGGGTAGGGTCAAATCTTCTTGACTCAGAAGAGTCATCAATTTTAGGACACCCTAAACCTCTCTTAGCCTTTACATACTGAGAACTAGCATTCAATATATCTACAAGCCTAGTTGATTCTTTATATGAAGCACATTTGATCTCTTCACTTTATAACTTAGCTTGTAAATCCTTTTTCTCTAAAATTACCTTATCATATTCTCTCTCAACATGTTTTAACTCATTAGTGGTGTACTTTAAGTCTCTCTCCAAAACCCTTATCTTTTCCTCATAAGCTAACTGATTCTGTTGGTACCAAACCTTTTGTTTTTCTAACGTATTAAGTGAGTTTCTATAGGCTTGATCTTTAATAAACAATTCTTTATATTGAGGCTCTATATAATCAAATTCTTTTTTCAGTTCAGCATATTTAACATCACAACCAAATGGACAATTTTGTACCTGAGATGGGTAGCCCATCAAAGCAAAATCCTCAGCCACTTGTGCCCTCTTTCCAGCTCCAGCTATCATCCCATAGTTCTTTGCAGCTCCTCTTACTGCATCAACTACCTCATGTTGTTCCCAATCCAGCATGGAATCCACAGACAACAAGGCTTTGGGATCTTCTGACTCTAATTCTTGAATCTTGAAAGCAGAATACCTTGTTTTGTCATCCACCTTCTTATCTGGGCATTCTCTAGCAAAGTGACCTGGTTGTGAACATTTGTAGCATGTCACCTTTCTTTTGTCAAACCTTGCTCCTTCCTGTCCATCGAATTTGATCCTCCTCCCTGCCTTCTTCTCAAATCTGTTGGCCCTCACTGACAGCATAGCAAACTGCCACTTGATGTCCATCTCTTCCAGATCCAGTTGATCAATCTGGTCAAAATCTTCATAAGTAAGCTGCTGTTTTGGTGTACTATCAGCAACAAATGAATGAAGGACCTCCTCAACCACATTGCCAGATCTTGGCTGTGTTCTAGGTGTAGCAGGGGAATAGGAAACAGATGAAGAAGGGGGAGTTGGGCTACCACCATATGAGTCCTTGTTAGTACTGGTAGCACTACCAAATACAGTATTAGATGGAGTGTGAGATGAGTAGGTTGAATACCCTTTGATGTCAATTTCAAGGGTCTTGAGCTTGTTGTAAAGATCATCAAAACTCATGAAATCGAGCCCACCTCTTGCCTTAAGGGTGATGGAAACCTGAGACCAGGAGGGAGGCAGAGCCCTAAAAAACTTGGTGTTGCAGTCTTCATTGTCTGGCTTGGCCTGCAACTGGTTGAGTTGGCTCAAGATCTTTTGAAACCTGTGATGAAGCGAAAAGTGTACCGCTTTTAGGGGGTCATTTAAGCCCTAAATCGTATTTATTTGATCAAATATTGCCCTAAATCGTTCCTTTTGTCATTTTAGGTACTTTGGAGAAGAAATCTGGAAAAGGAAACATTTTGGACGTTTTTGGAGCATAAAAGTGAAGAAAACGACAAAGTCTCAAAATCGGCTGGAAAAGTACCTATGACGGCGTCAAGCACCATTGTGACGCCGTCAACCCTTGACGCGTCAGAGAGGATTTTGGATGATTAAAAGGGGACGACGTCAAGAAGGCCATCAAGAAACCCTAACCGCGGCGAGGTGACGGCGTCAGCTCAATAACGTGACGCCGTCAGATCTGATTTTCTATATATATTCTCATAATTTTTAGTCATTAGTGTGCAACTTTGTGAGGAGAAACCCTAAGACGATTTTTCTGCCATTTTTAAGGGTTTTATACCCTTGGATCTCCCATATTCAATTGAAGATAAGTAATCAATTAATCATTCAATATGTCTATGTGTTGTTTGATTATATCTTGTTCTTGTCTTTTATTTAACATGCTAGGCTAGATTTATCTTGTGTTTGCTTAGATCTAATGAAACCTAACTATTGATTATTAGTTGTTGGTGTGTTATTAATTGTATTGGATGATGGTTTATCGATGTTCGGCTTAAGAAAACTGGCTAACCTCCTATACGGTAACTTGCTTGAACGTCTTAAGAAACATGAACCAATGCGTACTAAGGTTTTTATGGTTGTATTTAATGCATGAGCGAATTCTAGTGATCCCATGTTAGGAGCTTCTTAGCCGGCTCGACATAGGAGTGAAGTAGGAGCTTATAGAGTTGGGGAAGTATGTACGCCACCCCACGATTGGTATTAAGGAATACACCCATCATCCACGCAATTAATACACACTAATCAACCGGTAAAAGATAGTTAGGGAGTAAGGAAATCTAAGTAAACATATTTCTCTCCATATAAGTTCCACAACCTTTTTATTTTCAGTTATTTTATTTTATTTGCAATTGTAGTTATTTGGGTTAGTTGACTAGCAACTAATTCCGCCCACTCCTTCAAACCCGAGATTTTACTTGCTTTTATAAAAATATAAAAAAATACAAAAAGAATCTTCCCTCACCCTTAGACCTATTAGAGTAGTTTTTCAATCCTAACGACACTATTCCCCTAGAGAACGATCAATCCCCCGGTACTTGCCACTACACTATACTACATCGGTCAGGTACACTGCCTGGTGGGGATTACAAGCCTCTTGAGATCCCTCGAGAGGTAAAACCTGTTGTAAGGTCGCAAAACCACGCATCAACCTGTCATAACCTTTGTGAATCCCTTCAGCCTCAGAGATCCTGAACTCCTGGAACTCCTGCTTGAGCATGGACTTCCTCATCTTTTTGGACTCATCATTCCCTCCAAATCTAGCTTTTATAGCACGCCAGATTTCCCTAGCATCATCCAGGTGATGAAAGTCACCCATATGATCTTCTGGGAGAGCCTGAAGCAAAAGAGTTCTTGCTTTGGTCTCCCTTTGAAGAGCAATATGCTCTTCTGCAGACATAGGTGGAAGAATAGTGATGTTGCCTTTCTCATCCCTTCCTGTTCTCTTCATGCCGTTCCCTTTCAGGATCACATTCCATAGGTTATGATCACTGTTTGAGATCCAGTACTCCATCTTCATAGCCCAAATCTCGTACTCATCTTTCTTGAGGTATGGGAATTTAGCATTACTGTTAGACACTTTGGTTGTGACTATTTGTTGTTGGACTTGCGAAGTTTCAGGTTTTTCATTATTGATGATAGTATTTTCAGGATTGTCGCCTTCCATTGAAAAAGGGTTTAAGAGATTGTTTAGAGAACTTTTTCTTCTTTGTCAGAGATCCTCACCAGGCTCTGATACCACTTATAGGATCGTGCACCTTGATAGATCTTATGAGCTTGGTAGACCGTCTATGTAAACACAAACAGCCTAAGAGAATCTCTATGAATTAAACTTGTATTCAGGCGGAAACTAAACACAAGAGTTAAAGAAGAATGAATAACTATAATAATTTGATCTATTGATGCAAATAATGTTCTAAAAACATTATTTATATCTTTCGGTTACTTCACGTTTTGAGGATGACAAAATGTGAAATCACGATACGTTAAAACTAACGTAAACAAGTCTTTAATCGGAAGATCCCGTTTCTACGCAAATCACTCTTGAACAAAGTTACAACTTGAACTAGTGATCAAAGAAGTGAATTTATGTTTTGAAAATTCACATTTTAAATGGGACAAAACATTTTTTCAAAAATACACATGACAAATTATTTTTGAAATATTAAGAAATGTTTTAACGGAAAAATAAGTTTGAAAATCACAACAGCTATTTTCCCCCCAAAATCAGCTCCAACCTTCCCCAAATAAGTTTTCACCAGGAAAGACAAAATTTGGAGCGTCCTAGTGTACCAGGGCTCCACGGTACCGTTAAATTTAACGGAGCCGTGAGGTATTTAACGGAGCCATCCGTACAAAATTTTCTGTAACGTTCAGATTTTCTTTGCCTATAAATACCCACCCCTTTCACAGTTTTTAGGCATCCTTTCACACACAAAACTTTCTGAGTTGAATACTATCTTCACACTTTCTTTCTTAGATCATTTAGGCTAGTTTTTTCTTTTGTTCAAGAGTGATCCAATCATCCTTCAAGTGATCCTCTTCATTCCTCTTCACTTGCAAGAGAAGAACACAAGTATCCAAGTTGATACAAAGTGTTATCATTCCTCTTCATTAGCAAGAGAAGAACACAAGTATCCAAGTAGATACAAGGTGTTGTCATCCCTCTTCATTAGCAAGAGAAGAACACAAGTATCCAAGTAGATACAAGGTGTTGTCATCCCTCTTCATTAGCAAGAGAAGAACTCAAGATCTTCCAGAAGACAAGAGTTGTAGTGGTTAGGTTTTGTAACATTTGTTACATCCTTGTTGTATCTTAGCATACATCAAGATTATCTTTTTTTTGTGAGAGTGTGAGTGAAGATCATTGTGATCTTAAGAGATAGTGAAGATCTCTTGAAGCCATTGGGCTTGTGTGTGAGTAGTCAAAGGATCTAGAGTAGTTAGATTGAGTAGAGTGAAGTGAGAGTTGATCTTAGTGATCGTGTTAAGATCGTGGTGATCTCTTGTAGGCATTAGGGCTTGTGTGATTGGTCACGTGGACCTTGGTAGATTGGTGCTAGCTAAGATTAGCACTCGACATTTATCTTAGTATCGGTAATAGGATAAGCGACGTGTACGGTTTTCTCCGCCTGAATGGAGGTTGTTGACATAGTGCTTGAAACTCTCGAGTGTGGTACTCGGGGAGTGGAGTAGGGCGAAGAAGAGCTTCGTAGCCGAACCACTATAAATCCTTTGTCTCGGTTTGATCTTTCCAACTCTACTCTTTACTTTCATTATTTTATATTTGTTAGTTTAGTGTGTAGTTCATATTGGTGTTGATTGATTACATATAGAGTTCGAATCAAAGTTTCCAATAACCAACTTTTAAAACAAGATTTTTAAAAGAATTTTAAACCGGTAAACTATTCAACCGCCCTTCTAGTTTCCCACAATTGGTATCAGAAGCCACGTCAGTCAAGATTTTAAAGTATATTGTATTTTAAAACTTGAATCGATCAATGGATTCCGACAAATATCTAGAAGGGCAATCTATGCAAAGACCACCACTTTTCGAAACCGATTGTTTTATTTATTGGAAAACAAGATTCGAAACGTATGTGAAATCAAAAGACATTGATCTTTGGCATGTTATTACCGAGGGTAACTTTCAACCTATTCAAATGAATCCGGAAACTAAAAAGGATGAAATAGTTTCTTATGATAAACAAAGTGATGAACTTAAAAGGAAATTAGCCAAAAATAATGAGGCTAAAATGATGATTTATAATGCTTTGCCTAAAAAGGAATTTGAAAGAATTTTCATGTGTAATACGGCAAAAGATATTTGGAAAACTTTGTTAGTCACTCACAAGGTAATAACCTAGTCAAAGAGAACAAGGTAGATCTTCTTGTTCAACAATATGAACAATTTTCCATTACGGAAGATGAATCTATAGATAATGCTTTTGCTAGATTCAATACTATTATTACTAGTCTTAAAGCTCTTGATGAAGGTTACTCTAGCAAGAATTATGTTAGGAAGTTCCTTAGGGCTCTACATCCTAAATGGAGGGCAAAGGTTACCGCCATTGAAGTGTCAAAGGACTTGGCGATGTTGTCACTCGATGAACTTATAGGAAACTTGAAAGTTCACGAGATGATAATTAAGAAAGACTCTGATATAGTCAAAGGAAAAAGCGAGAGAGTTAGATCTCTAGCATTGAAAGCCAAGAAGGAGTTTAGTGATGAGGAATGTTCGAGTTCCGATAGTGAAGATGAGGAATATGCGTTAGCGGTTAGGGACTTTAAAAAGTTCTTTAGGAGAAGAGGTAGGTTCGTTAGGCAAGCTCGTGATGAGTAGAAGACATCACAAAAGAACCATGCTGAAAAGAAAGGGACAAGTGATAGGAAATGCTTTAGATGCGAAGATCCTAATCACCTCATAGGAGAGTGTCCCAAGCCACCGAAAGTCAACAACCAACGAGCTCTCATAGGAGGCTCCTGGAGCGATAGCGGTGATGATGAAGAAAAGAAGCCCAAGGACGAAACATGTCTAATGGCTCATGCTTCTAATGAGGTACGTTACGACTACCCTAATTTCATAGATGACAACTCGTCAATAGATGATAACATACTACATGACGAACATAATAATCTATGCAAAATCGTTTCAAAAATGTTAAGTAGAAACAAATCACTAAAGTCAAAATTGCATGAACTCGAAGTGAAAATCTTAGAACTAAAGGATCAAGTCAAAGGACTTGAAAGAAACAAAGAAATAGATGTAGGATGTGAGTCATGCATAAGTCTTCGATTAGAAAATGAAAAACTTAAGGAAAATGCAACTAGGATAACTAGGTTCAAAAAGAATACAGAAAATGTTTCGACAGATAAAACAAATCTTGTAAAATCTGTCAAACCTACTGATTCTGTCAAATCCCAAGACGGCACCATTAAAGGTACCAACGGTACCATTAAATTTAATGGAACCGTGGTACCGTCTGGTGCTAGGGACAGAACTGAGTCGAATCTAAAAAACAAATCAAGTCCTAAACCAACTCACATAGTTGTTAATGGTACAAAGGTCTCAATTGCTAGTATAGAGGAAGTTAAGAGATTTTACAAACCCATGTCAAAACCCAAACCTGGATTTGTAAAACTTAACACAAGGCCTAAGAATCCTCCACCTAGAAAAACAAACACTCCCAATCCTCGGTCAAGAACTCCTTTACCGAGACGTAACTATAGAAGACAAAGTTTTCCAAGTAACTATCCCGTAACTTGGAATGACTGTCAACTGCAAAGTTACTTGCCATGGGAAATTTGTCCTCCATTTCAACATCCTAACCACATGCAAGAAATGCATGGGATGTTTAATGCTAACCACTTTGGACCCATGAGATATTGGGGACCAAATGTTTGAATGTTTGTCTCATGCAATAGATATGCTTGGGAATTGACTTGGAGCCTGACGAATGGGTCAAGGATAGTGGATGCACTAACCACATGACGGGCAACCGAAGTTTATTCTCATCATACAAGGCATACAACGGAGGTAATGTCACTTTCGGTAGCAAACTTAAGGGCAACATTATAGGCAAAGGTACGATTACTCAAGACTCTCTCATTATTAGAAATGTTGAGCACGTAGATAACTTAGGTTTTAACTTACTCAGCATTAGTCAAATGGTAGATAATAAGTGTAGAGTCATATTCTCTGAAGAGGGTAGTGAGATCATTAAGAATGGGAAAACCATAGGCAAAGGAGTTAGGAAAAACGGCTTATTTGTCATGAAGATAGGAAATAAGCCTGAAGATAAGATTTGTCTAGCAACTATAGATGATCATACCACTCTGTGGCATAGGAGACTAGGTCATGCCAATATGTGTCTTATACAATCATTGGCATCTAAGGAACTAGTTAGAAACCTACCTAAGATTAAGTTCGACTCACACTTTTGTGACGCTTGTAAAGTTGGAAAACAAGCTCATTCTAGTTACAAAGCTAAGAATATGGTCTCGACCTCTAGATGCCTAGAACTACTTCACATGGACTTATTCGGTCCATCCGCCGTACGGAGCTACGGAGGAAATCTCTACACCTTAGTAATAGTTGATGACTACTCTAGGTATACTTGGACTAGATTTCTTAAAAATAAGACTCAAGCCTTTGAGGAATTTGAAATCTTTAGTAAGAAAGTCTAAAATCAACTAGGATGTACAATAGTTTCTATTAGGACGGATCATGGTCGGGAATTTGATAATGAAGTGCAATTTGGAGTATATTGTGATGCTAATGGTATTACTCATAATTTCTCGGCTCCACGCACTCCTCAATCAAATGGGGTAGTTGATCGGAAAAATCGTACTCTACAAGAAATGAGTAGAACGATGTTGAATGAACAATCAATTCCGCAAAAGTTTTGGTGTAATGCGGTGGACACCTCAACTTACATTCTAAATAGGATTCTAATTAGACCTATCCTAGGAAAAACCCAATATGAAATCATGAAAGGAAGAAAACCTTCTCTTGATTACTTTAGAGTGTTTGGAAGCAAATGCTTCATACTAAACACTAAAGATTACCTCACCAAGTTTGACCCAAAGTCTTACGAAGGTGTATTCCTAGGTTACTCCCAAAATAGTAAAGCCTACGTTGTCCTAAATAGAGAAACCTTGAAAGTCGAAGAATCACTCAACGTGACATTCGATGAAAGTCCTCCACAATCTAAGACATCACCATTAGTTGATGATGACTTAGATGAGGATGAAGCCATTAAGGTTAATGGCAAGAAAACTCTAGAAGATGACATTGAGGATGAAATAGTTGAAGTTGACGAAATTGTCAACATTAAGGAATCCAAAAACCATCCTATTGAAAATGTCATAGGTAACCTAAACCAAAGAACCCTTAGGTCACAAGCACAAAACAAAAGTAACTTCTTTTGTTTCATATCTACCGTAGAACCTAAGAATGTAGGTGAAGCAATTAAGGATGAAAGTTGGATAGTTGCCATGCAGGAGGAACTAAATCAATTCACCGCAAACTAAGTTTGGGATTTAGTACCTATTCCTAGAAATCAAACTATCATAGGAACTAAATGGGTGTTCAGAAACAAACTCGACGAAAATGGCGTCGTAGTTAGGAATAAGGCAAGGTTGGTAGCACAAGGCTACAACCAACAAGAGGGAATAGATTATGATGAAACCTATGCACCCGTAGCTAGATTAGAATCAATTAGAATACTCCTCGCCTATGCATGTGCCTTAGACTTTAAGCTATACCAAATGGACGTAAAGAGTGCGTTCCTTAATGGTTATATCAACGAGGAGGTGTATGTTGCGCAACCTCCGGGATTCATTGATTTCGAATGTCCAAATCATGTTTATAAACTCAAGAAAGCACTCTATGGTCTTAAACAAGCTCCTAAAGCTTGGTATGATAGACTAAAAGCCTTCTTGATTGAACATGAATATACCATGGGAAAGGTTGATAACACACTCTTCACAAAGAAAAGAAATTCACATCTCATCATTGTTCAAATATATGTCGACGACATTATATTCGGATCAACTTGTCAAGAGATGTGCGATGATTTCTCAAAAATCATGCACGACGAGTTTGAGATGAGCATGATGGGTGAATTAAATTTCTTCCTTGGTTTACAAATTAAACAAATGGAAGATGGCATCTTCTTTAATCAAGCTAAGTATAGTAAAGAGATGCTTAAGAAGTTTAGTTTAGAAGAGTCTAAGCCCATGAAAACTCCCATGTCTACGAAAATAAAACTCACAAAAGATGAAGAAGGTGAGTCCGTGGATAGCACTAAGTATAGAGGTATGATAGGAAGTTTACTATACCTCACGGCAAGTAGGCCCGAAATCATGTTTAGTGTCTGCCTTTGTGCTCGCTTCCAAGAGGATCCCAAAACCTCTCACCTTGAAGCGGTTAAGCGTATCTTCCGATACATTAAAGGCACTATACGCTTGGGATTATTTTATCCCAAGGGGACCGGTGTAGAAACTGTTGTCTATGCCGACTCTGATCATGCGGGAGATTATGTGGATCGAAAGAGTACGAGTGGCGTTTGTACCTTCATGGGTTGTTGTATAACTTCTTGGTTCTCCAAGAAACAAACGGCTCTTGCTATCTCCACGACCGAAGCCGAGTACGTAAGCGCCGGAAAGGCATGTCAACAAGCACTATGGATGAAACAAGCTCTTATAGACTATGACATCTATCTAGATGACGTTCCCATTATGTGCGATAATAAAGGTGCTATTGACTTGAGCAAAAACCCCGTTCAACACTCCCGTACCAAACACATCGAAATCCGCCACCACTTCCTTCGCGATAATGTTCAGAAAGGAAACATTTCCATTGAGAAAGTTCCTTCTCAGGACAACATCGCAGACATCCTAACAAAACCTCTCAAACGAGAATCCTTCAATTATCTCCGTCTAGGTCTAGGAATGATGGAACATATTCCATAAGTCTCATGACTCTTGAAGTCATCTCGTGAGTCTCGTGTAGTTTAGTTTAGGTCTCCCTAGTCAAAAGAATTTCTTGGGTACAAATTCTTTCCTCGTGACAATAGGTCTCACTAAAACAGCGAGACTTGTTCGTCAAAAATCAAAATGGGACAGAAAACAGTCCCAGCAGATCACGGCTCCACTAAATGTGGCACGGCACCATTCAAGTTAACGGTACCATGGAACCGTGCATCTGGAACATTCCGTATTTCAGTTCCCCTTTTCCACACTACTCATTCCAAACCCTCATAACCTCAGCAACTGCTGTCATAACTTAACCTCACACCCAACACTTAATTACATCCCTTCAAGATCATATTCAAGATATTGAGTTTCAAGATCCTAAATCATTCTCACCCACTTTCAACAAAAATTGTAAGTCACCTTACTCCAATTTTTTTTTTTAATTTTGGGTATAGGGTTTATGCATTGATGAAAATTGATTTGGGGTTTTTCAATTCTTTCTAGGAAATTTTCAATTCGAAGTCATCAACATCAAAACATTTCAAAATCTTTGGTACCAAAAACATTGAGGTTACCAAAACACCCCAATTCCATCATTTTCAAAATCTCACGAAACTAGGACCATGAAATTGTTCTTTTCATGTATTGTTGATGCAAACTAAAAACATCTTTTCATGCATACATGATCTCACGAATATTGATCGAATTACATAATCAATATGTATTTTTTGACATATTTGTTTGAGCAAAAGTAAAATTAGGAGTGTTAGGGTCATCTCAGTTTTTTTTATGTCGAGATTACCGCACCTCCACATAGTTTGCATTTAGGTACACACTAGGCATGTGCCTAATGCAACTATTCTTCACTCTAATTTTTCCTTAAAATTTTTTTTTAGGAAACAAAAATGTCTCATGAATATGATTTTGATCATCTCCTAACCGATACCTACACACCCGAAATTTCACAAGAACCCACAACTCCCGGTAACCACATTCGTGCCTATGTCAATCTCGAAACCCGTCGGTTTCATGAAGGCCGTGTCGTTGATTCATCCCTAATTTACCATCGGGACATCAACACTTACTTTAGAGCTATAGGATTCGATTGTCTACTCTACATTAACGAGAACATTTATCCTCGTTTTGTGTTGGAGTTCTTTCGACAAGTTGAACTCGTACGTAACGAGGATCAATCCTTGTCACTTTGGTTTTGGGTCCAAAACTTCAAATTCGTCCTTACTCTCGAGCAATTTTCTCAGATCCTTCGAATACCCAATCATGGGCAATGTGCCTATACTGAAGATTGGTGTCTTGAGTCTCTCTTTCACTATCGTGAGGAGAATAGTCCGTACTATTCGTACATACCCTCTTCATCCGAACTAACCAAACTCATCCGTACTTATAAGTACCCCTCTTACCCTAATCCAACGAAAATTCGTTTGGAAGAGGTTCGTCATGAACTACTTTCTTGGGCAGTCATCCTGCGAGAAAATGTTCTAAGTGTCACAGGAAATCGTGAGCAACTCCCGGCGTGTTGTGCTCATATGATTTACTGTCTCCTAACCCAACAACCATACAACCTCGCTTACTTCTTCGCTAAGCGAATTGTCCATTTCAAGGGTAACAAGAATAAATTGATACCCTATGGGATGTTCCTAACCCGTCACTATCACCATCTCATGAACCTACACCCTTACCTCAACGGTCCTCAATACTCCTTTGTCAAACCCATCATGCAACCCATAAACGAGTCACATGTTTCATCAATCCTCATTTTCGAATCCTCCACCCATTATGCACCCTTTGATGATCCAAATCATGAAAATGAGACTCATGCTCAAGACATGAGTATGCCAAGAATGGGGGAATGCTCAAGTCATAAGTGTTGAAGAAATCTATGTTTCTTATTAGGATTTATCTTTGAATGAATGCTAATTGATTTATTGCATGCTTAACTATCTCCTTGCCTAATCAATCTATGTGATATTTGGATGATAGCTTATTTTGTCCCTTCTTATTGCATGCTTATCATTATCTTAGGAAACTACATGATAGCCTTTATGTGCTAGTTGTAGCTTAAATGGGACACTTTAGGAAAACAAGTACCTAGTGAGTTGAGGCATTATAATTTCCAGGAATTAGTTCCCCTAGAAAACATCCCCCTAGCTGCCCAGAACTAACCTGCACAGAAATCTTCTTGCAAACAGTGGCACGGTACCATTAAATATGGACGGTACCGTTAAATTTAACGGTACCGTGGGTCATTTAAAGGAACCGTATCCCTGTTTGACAAATTTTTACTGTTCCTACCAAAAACCCTACACCCCTAACCTCAAACCTGCAAATCCTTGCAAACCTAACACACCCTAGGATTCCCTTCCTACACCATAGAACACTCCTATCAACTTTAATTCAAATTTCACCCAACTTGCCTATTTAAGGCCTCACCCTTGCAAGCTCATCGTGCACTTCACCTTCAACCTCCCATCACACAAACACCATGTCCTCCATACATGGTTCAACCTCTCACAACTCCAAGAAACCTAGGATAACCGTAAAACCACCCTCAAAACCACTCTTTGTGGATCTCACAAAAGATGATGAAGCTATGACACCACCTTCCCAAGCCACTCCATACTCACCTTCACCACCTTATGCACCATCTAAAACATCATCTACCTACACAACATCTTCATCATCCTACTACACTACATCATCAATGGAGTACACACCATCCCCCTTAACTCCATTGGACAATGCCATGCCAATTTCACCTCCAACAAACCTACCACAATCACCATCTCCTATCATGGCACAACCCAATCAACCACATCCCTTTGATTTACATAGTGCTAATTGCCTATGTTGTCTCCATAACTGTAACCTCATCTATTTCTTAAGAGACGAGATTCATTTCATGTTCTACTTTATAGAACATCTCTTAACACCACCACCACCCCAAATGGGGCCCCAATCTCCACCACCTCCCAACCCACAATAGGTCTTTAGGAGCCCTCTTGGAAATGAAACATGCCTCTAGTCATTAGGGATTTATGCTTATCATTGTCTCTTTTATGTTTCCATGAAGTCATATCCATGTATGACATTTATTTTCTTTTAATGAATGAATGGGTTTTTATGAGGGTTGTTCATTATCATTTTAGCTCCTAGCTATTTTTTTTTTTCTTTCTTGTGTGGTTGGATATTTGTCATAATGTGCTACTTGTTACATATTATATATGTATCTTCTAACTTTGTTTTGTAGCAAGAATCATTGCTCGATTCCTTTGTGTTCTCCAAATGAGGGGGAGTAAACATCAAGGGGGAGCCTTTGTCACCTTTTTGATTAGACAAAAAGGGGGAGAAATGAGAGTAAACTCATTAAAAACTTGTTAAAACTAATTTTAACCTAGCATGAGTTTATATTTTGTCATCATCAAAAAGGGGGAGATTGTTGATGCAAATAATGTTCTAAAAACGTTATTTATATCTTTCGATTACTTCACGTTTTGAGGATGACAAAATGTGAAATCACGATACGTTAAAATTAACGTAAACATGCAAGTCTTTAATCAGAAGATCCCGTTTCTACGCAAATCACTCTTGAACAAAGTTACAACTTGAACTAGTGATCAAAGAAGTGAATTTATGTTTTGAAAATTCACATTTTAAATGGGACAAAACATTTTTTCAAAAATACACATGACAAATTATTTTTGAAATATTAAGAAATGTTTTAATGGAAAAATAAGTTTGAAAATCACAACAGCTATTTTTCCCCCCAAAATCAGCTCCAACCTTCCCCAAATAAGTTTTCACCAGATAAGACAAAATTTGGAGCGTCCTAGTCTACCACGGCTCCACGGTACCGTTAAATTTAACGGAGCCGTGGGGTATTTAACGGAGCCGTCCGTACAAAATTTTATGTAACGTTCAGATTTTCTTTGCCTATAAATACCCACCCCTTTCACAGTTTTTAGGCATCCTTTCACACACAAAACTTTCTGAGTTGAATACTCTCTTCACACTTTCTTTCTTAGATCATTTAGGTTAGTTTTTTCTTTTGTTCCAGAGTGATCCAATCATCCTTCAAGTGATCCTCTTCATTCCTCTTCACTTGCAAGAGAAGAACACAAGTATCCAAGTTGATACAAAGTGTTATCATTCCTCTTCATTAGCAAGAGAAGAACACAAGTATCCAAGTAGATACAAGGTGTTGTCATCCCTCTTCATTAGCAAGAGAAGAACACAAGTATCCAAGTAGATGCAAGGTGTTGTCATCCCTCTTCATTCGCAAGAGAATAACTCAAGATCTTCAAGAAGACAAGAGTCGTAGTGGTTAGGTTTTGTAACATTTGTTACATCCTTGTTGTATCTTAGCATACATCAAGATTATCTTTCTTTTGTGAGAGTGTGAGTGAAGATCATTGTGATCTTAAGAGATAGTGAAGATCTCTTGAAGCCATTGGGCTTGTGTGTGAGTAGTCAAAGGATCTAGAGTAGTTAGATTGAGTAGAGTGAAGTGAGAGTTGATCTTAGTGATCGTGTTGAGATCGTGGTGATCTCTTGTAGCCAT
This sequence comes from Artemisia tridentata subsp. tridentata, assembly GCA_021014915.2. Classification (NCBI taxonomy): domain Eukaryota; kingdom Viridiplantae; phylum Streptophyta; class Magnoliopsida; order Asterales; family Asteraceae; genus Artemisia; species Artemisia tridentata. The sequence goes on from CP139509.1 coordinate 487,540,176, forward strand.
TAGGGCTTGTGTGATTGGTCACGTGGACCTTGGTAGATTGGTGCTAGCTAAGATTAGCACTCGACATTTAGCTTAGTGACGGTAATAGGATAAGCGACGTGTATGGTTTTCTCCGCCTTAAGGGAGGTTGTTGACATAGTGCTTGAAAGTCTCGAGTGTGGTACTCGGGGAGTGGAGTAGGGCGAAGAAGAGCTTCGTAGCTGAACCACTATAAATCCTTTGTCTCGGTTTGATCTTTCCAACTCTACTCTTTACTTTCATTATTTTATATTTGTTAGTTTAGTGTGTAGTTCATATTGGTGTTGATTGATTACATATAGAGTTCGAATCAAAGTTTCCAATAACCAACTTTTAAAACAAGATTTTTAAAAGAATTTTAAACCGGTAAACTATTCAACCCCTCTTCTAGTTTCCCACATGATCCTCTATGGATCGTTTATTTCACTAATGATAATGTTTTTTGATAAGCGTACATAAACCCTAGCTGCATGTTTCTTTTATAGACTAAGAAACCCTAATACAGCTCATAACAAACCGTGTAAAGAGATATACACTATCTCTTCTAAAAATAACTCTAACAAACATTCTAAACATACGGGATAACCCGCAGCATTGAATAACTAAACAGCAGAAACAAAATGAACTACCAGCAGGAACCAACTACAGCAGGAACCATAACTACCAGCAGGAATGAATATAACTACCAGCAGGAATAAAAAATAAATATATTCTAATAATTCCTAACACCTTGTTGTATCATAGCATACATCAAGTTTATTTATCTTTTGTGAGTGAGAGTGAAGATCAAGTGTGATCTTATAGAGATAGTGGATATCTCCTAAAGCCATTAGGCTTGTGTGATTGATCAAGAAGATCAAGGGTCTATAGATTAGTGTTAGTTGAGAGAGTGTTGATCATTGTGATCGTGTTGAGATCTTGGTGATCTCGTGTAGCCATTGGGCTTGATTGATTGGTCACGTGGACCTTGGTAGATTGGTGCTAGCTAAAATTAGCACTCGACATCTAGCTTAGTGTCGGTAATAGGATAAGCGACGTGTACGGTTTTCTCCGCCTGAAGGGAGGTTGTTGATATAGTGTTAGAAACTCTCGAGTGTGGTACTCGGGGAGTGGAGTAGGGCGAAGAAGAGCTTCGTAGCCGAACCACTATAAACCCTTTGTCTCGGTTTGATCTTTCTAAATCTACTCTTTACTTTTATTATTTTCCATTTGTTAGCTTAGTGTGTAGTTCATATTGGTGTTGATTGATTACACATAGAGTTCGAATCAAAGTTTCCAATAGCAAACTTTTAAAACAAGATTTTTAAAAGAAATTAAAACCGGTAAACTATTCATCCCCCCTTCTAGTTTCCCATAATTGGTATCAGAAGCCACGTCAGTCAAGATTTTAAAGTATATTGTATTTTAAAACTTAAATCGATCAATGGATTCCGACAAATATCTAGAAGGGCAATCTATGCAAAGACCACCACTTTTCGAAACCAATTGTTTTATATATTGGAAAACAAGATTCGAAACATATGTAAAATCAAAAGACATTGATCTTTGGCATGTTATTACCGAGGGTGACTTTCAACCTATTCAAATGAATCCGGAAACTAAAAAGGATGAAATAGTTTCTTATGATAAACAAAGTGACGAACTTAAAAGGAAATTAGCCAAAAATAATGAGGCTAAAATGATGATTTATAATGCTTTGCCTAAAAAGGAATTTGAAAGAATTTTCATGTGTAATACGGAAAAAGATATTTGGAAAACTTTGTTAGTCACTCACTAAGGTAATAACCAAGTCAAAGAGAACAAGATAGATCTTCTTGTTCAACAATATGAACAATTTTCCATTATGGAAGATGAGTCAATAGATAATGCTTTTGCTAGATTTAATACTATTATTACTAGTCTTGAAGCTCTTGATGAAGGTTACTCTAGCAAGAATTATGTTAGGAAGTTCCTTAGAGCTCTACATCCTAAATGGAGAGCAAAGGTCACCTCCATAGAAGAGTCAAAGGACTTGGCGATGTTGTCATTCGCTGAACTAATAGGAAACTTGAAAGTTCACGAGATGATAATCAAGAAGGACTCTGACATAGTCAAAGGCAAAAGCGAGAGAGTTAGATCTCTAGCATTGAAAGCCAAGAAGGAGACTAGTGATGAGGAATGTTCGAATTCCGATAGTGAAGATGAAGAATATGCACTAGCCGTTAGAAACTTTAGAAAGTTCTTTAGGAGGAAAGGTAGATTTCCTAGACAACCTCGCGATGAAAGGTGGTCATCTCAAAAGAATCGTGATGAAAGGAAAGGGACAAGTGATAGGAAATGCTATAGATACGGAGATCCTAATCACCTCATAGGAGAATGTCCTAAACCACTGAACTCCAACAACCAAAGAGCTTTTGTAGGAGGCTCTTGGAGTGATAGCGGTGAAGAAGAAGAGATGAAGTTTAACAATGAAACATGCCTAATGGCTCAAGCTTCTAACGAGGTACATTCCGAATCTTCTTACTATAGTGATAATAATTCGTCAATAGATGATAGTGAATTGCATGACGAATACAACAAACTATGTGTAGTTAGTACTAAGATCTTAGGTAGAAACACAAAGCTAAAATTAAAACTAAAAGAACTAAAACTACTAGTTTTAGAATTAAAAGATCATGTCAAGAGACTTGAGAAAAACAAAGTAGTAGACTTAGGATGTGGGTCATGTATAAGTCTTCAAGTAGAAAATGAAAGGCTTAAAGAAAATGCTTTAAGAATCATTAAGTTTGATAAAGGAACCAAAACACTTAATGATATACTTGAAAACATTAGATATAGTGAACATGACCGTGCGGGTTTTGGATTTGACCCAAATCAGGCTTCTACAAGTGGTACTAATCAAGTAAAATTTGTAATGCCTGAAATGTCTAAGTCTGAAGGTGACGGCACCACTAAAGGTACAGGCGGCACCACTAAATTTAGTGGTTCCGTGGTACCGTCTGGTGCTGAAGACAAAACTGGGTCAATTCTGAAAAATAATTTAAGTCCTAAACCAAGTCACGTAGTTATAAATAGTACTAGAGTGTCTACACCAAGTAAAGAGGAAACCAAAGGCTTTTACAAACCATTGTCATCTCCCAAACATGGATTTGTAAAGCGTGACACTAGGTCGACTACTCCTCCACCTAGAAAAATAAATTCTCCCAAACCTCGGTCTAGAACTCCTCTACCGAGAGGTAACTTTAGAAGACAAAATCATCCAAGTAACTTTCCCGTAACTTGGAATGAACGTCAACAACAAAGTTACTTACCATGGGAAATGTGTCCTCCATTCTCACATCCTAAACTAATGCAACAAATGCGTAGGATGTTTAACTCTAACAACTTTGGACCCATGAGATATTGGGGACCAGATCTTTGAACTTCTTTTTTGCTAGGAAAACAAGACTGTAAATAAATTTTGGAGTCTAATAAATGGAGTATGATTTGTGATCAAACAAATCTTGCGACGAAATAGTCAAGTCGTGTCTCATATGCTTAACATTCAACAAAGGTAGTCCAATCTTCTAGTTTTAAGAGCAACACCTCAGGCACAGGTACGCTTTCTTAAAACACCCTTTGTTAGTAGAAATGTTTGGCATGAAGTAGTGTTAGTATCTAACATAGTAGGCACTATCACAAAGAAACAAAGATTCACAATTCATCATGACGAACTCAACTTGTCCAGAAATGTACGATGATCGATATAAGATCATGCGTGACAAGTTTGAAACGAAAATGATGAGTGAATTAAGTTTCTTCCCTAGCCCGTAGATAACTCAACCTAAATAAAGTATCCACATAAACTCTAGTATACTATATATATAAGATACTTAGCTTATATTAACGCCCATATCCACAAATACAAATCTCACAAGAGATGATGAAGGTGAGTGAGTGGATATTACTAAGTTATGGGCATAATAGGTAAAGTAGTTTACCTAACGGCATGTAGGACCATTATCATGAATAGTGTTTGGCTTTGTGCCCACTTGTAAGAAGTGCCCCAAAACTTCTTACATCAAAGTGTTTGATGTATCATCAGATACATCAAAGGTACTACACACTTGAGATTACGATATCTCAAGGAGATTGATGTAGAAAATGTTTCTATACCAACTCTGATAATGAGAGAGTAAATGTGGATTGAAACATAGAGAGTAATGTTTGTACCTTCATAGGTTGATTAACAAACTTCTTGGTTCCCCAAGAAACAAACTACTCTTGTTGTCTCCACGACCGAAGCCGAGTACGTAAGCGCCAGAAAGGCATGACAACAAACACTATGGATGAGACAACCCCTGATGAGTGGCCATTTACTCATCATTTTATACACGAAAAACCCCACAAAAACAACCAAAAACACCCAAATGGACCATATAATGTTACAAATATCCTTGGATTGTGTTTTATGTGTTTCAGGTACAAAAGGATTGAAAACGAGGCAAATATGGACAAAACCGAGCGTGATATGGAAAAGAGCCGAAAACCGAAGCCAGAAAAGACATTATTCATTTGGATATAGTTCGAGCTAAAAAAAATCCCAAAATGGCCCTTGGTTTATTTTTAGTTGGCAAAATTGAACCTTGGATTAACTTTGAAGATATGGCAAATATGGTCCCTGAAGTTTCAACATTTACACTTATGGTCCTTTTTCCATTTTAGCCTAAACTAACCTATTCCCCTATATCACTTAAATCCGGATCCCATTCTATTTCCATACAACCCAACCCAATATTAACTTTAACCCGTGCTAGCCCAACAACTACACAAAGGCCCACACCATTTTTTTTAGTTAAATACAATAGCCGGTCAAACCTTAACCAAATAGTCAAACCCCGTCATTTCCCTACTATTCACCTTCTCTAACCCATGCTTTTTCCGCCTAACCTAGATAACCACCCTAATCACCTAACCAATCACCATCACCCCCACTTCAGTCAAAGAAACACCCACATGGTCATGTCTCTTCTCCCCCCTCCACATTCGCAATCCCAAGTACAAACACCCAATCCACGGCCAAGATTTTATTGAGTGGGCACCAAGATAATCCAAGGGTCCAAGATGAGCACAAGTAGCACAAGCTGGACTCTCCTCACAGAAAAAGCACAAACCCAGAAACCCTAGTTCTTAATTTCTAGTATAAATAGGAGTAGTTAGTAATGTAGCAAGAGGTTTTATTTTTAGCTTAATTTTGGTAATTTTTCTTTTTTTTATTGTTATTGTCTTTTATTTACTTTCCAGTAATGTAATTTAATTTCAGTTAATGCAAATTTAAATTTTCTTGTTTTTATTTTTTGGTCAACTTTAGTCAACTGCTTATTTCTTGCTTATCTCTTGCTTCTTTTCTGCTTATTGTTGGTTGTATACTTGATGTTCATTTTAGTTCTTAAGTTAGTGTTGATCAATCCCTTTAAGGCCTAGTTCTAATTAGCTTAAAAACAACCCAAGTCTGCTATTGCAGACTGCATTTTTGCCTTTCCATTTTTTTAGCCCTTTTTGTGAGTTTTAATTTGATCATGTTAAGTTGTTTTAAGCTGAATTTTGGCACAAATGAACTTGGCCAGTCTATCTTTCCATTGCCACTTTTTTTAGATTTTAGGATTTTTAATTAAGAGCTTTTTAAGACCTTGAATAAGCCCTTTTGTGCCCTGCTCATGTGGATCAGCAGCCATTAGCAGCCTTTATGGTCTTTGTGCTTATTTTGAGCTTATCCTATCTTATTCCTAGTATTTAGAGCTTATTGTAATTTTGGTCTTAGTACTTGGATGGATTTTAGCTTATTTACATGCCACTAGCGTATTAGAATAGCTTCTTTTTGGACTTTAGTTTATTTTTCATTTTTTCAAAACCGATAAGATCAGATGGGCTTATTTTGAGCTTATTAGTGATTTTCAAAAAGTTTCACAGTTTTACTTATTGCTTATTTTCATTTATGTGTTGAGTTTCAAAAATAAAATATCAAAAAAAAAAATGTATTTGCAAAAAGTGACATAACTGGGGGTCGAACCCCAGACCTTAAGCTCACACACACAACACCAAACCATCCGCCCTTGGGTCTTTTTTAGTTTATGTTTGCACAATTTAATCCTTATCCCTTGTTCCCTTTTAAGCAATATGAACTTATTAGATTTTTCCCAGCTTATTGAAATAAGCTGGGACACTTTTTACATTTTTCCTAGCTTCACTATTCCTTAAAGTGTTTTTCCAAAAAATTTCAGAATTTTCTCTTTTCAATTGGTACTTTTAATTATTTATTTTCTTTTAATTAGTTTTTAAATCGTATTTAATTATTTAAAAGTCAAAAAAATGCAATTCTTTTTTCTAAAATTTTATTTTGTCATTTTGGACGTTGGAAAATTATTTTGGTATCCGTAGGATTAGTTTTTATAAGATTTGATGTTTTTACTCGTTTTTAGTTTACCGTTCGCGTTTATTAATTTTCGTTTTATTAGATATTGAAAACCCAATTGACCTTCATCTTTTCAACCATTTTAATACCAAACCGAAAACGATATCCTCAATTTCACACCTCATTGGGACTACGACCCGGGTATTCACTTATCCGGTATATTATAATTGGTTGTGTTTAGGTTAAACCGTCGCGAGTTGACTTTTCTTCGTGAGAGGTTTAGCTTGTGATCATTTTGCCTCAATCAATTTTTGGCGCCGCTGCCGGGGAGGTGTGTTGCGACAATATCGTTACGGTTTGACGATTAGTGACTTGAAGAACCTTCCTCGTGAAGTTACGTATTTTTCCTTGTGAATATTTTTTATCAAAAATCCAAAAAAATTAAAAAACCTTGAAAACCCAAAAAGATTTTCTTCTCCAAATTATTTTTTCCTTTTTCTTTTGTGATTTTCAATGTTTCTAAATTTAAAAATCCAAAAATATTCTTCTCAATCCTCTTATCCGTTTGATTCTTTATTTCTTATCCCTCTATCTGTTTAATTCTTCTTCTCTATGTCTTCATCTTACCATTATGGTTGTCAATGGTGTGGAGGTCCTCCAAATGGCGGGAATTGTCCTGGTTGTAGCATGGTGGAATCGGGAAACGGGTTTGTCTATGACCAAAATCCTTATTCCTACCATGAAACAACCGACTTTTTCAACCAGCCCCCACAACACCAGATGGAGACATACTCTTGTGAGTCTTGTGGAGGTATTCCTCACCCGGGTTTTGATTGTCAAACAAGGAACATGTTTGTCTATGAGCGAGTTCCATGTAATAATCAAAACTTCAGGTATGACCATTATCCATATAATTCACCAAATCAGTCACAGCAATCATATTGTTGTGAGTGTTGTGGAGGTCCTCACTATTGCTCTGATTGTCAATCGAGGAACCCGCTTGTCTATGAGCATGGTCCTTATAACAATTATGACTATTCTTATCATGACCAACCTCCACAGTATCAAACGATTCAAACTCAGCCTCCGCCATCTCATCAAGAATTATTCCAAGACATTCATAATGCAAGGAATAATCCTTTGGATTTGGCTTTCAAAGATGTATTCCAAAAATTTCAAGATATGAGGAATACACTTAATGATTTGGCTCTTAAAACATTAGCCCAAGAAATGCAAGATGTAAGTAATAAACTTACTGATTTGGCTGTTAAAAATACCCAAGAAAATCGTCATGGTAAATCTATGGAAGATTTACTCGCCATAGAACGACCAGCACAAAAGTGTTCCTTGTTTAATAAGGCTTGCATGCTCGATGACGAAGAAGAAGACGAAGAGGAGTGATGAGTGTCTAAATACTCATCATTTCTGTCACATTTAGACTGCAAAAACATTTAAAAACATGCAGATATGCTTCAAAATACAGAAAATATCATTTGATTGTGTTTTTATCTGTTTCATGTGCAAAAGGATTGAAAACAATTGAAAAATGAGCAAAGTTGCACAATTGGCAAGAAAGGTCCCCCAAGTTTCCAAAATGGCAAAATTAGTCCCTGATTTTCAAAAATGGAAAATTATCACTTCAGCCCCCTAAAAATCCAAAAGTTACAAAAATGGTCCTTGTGTTTAATTAACAAACCAAACCGGATCCTAATCCTAAATAACTAAACCCAGCTAAACTAAATCCAACCTAAAATTAAACACTACCCAACCCAACCCTTTTAATAAACCCAAAGCCCAAACCACAAACACAAGCCCACTCCCACCTTTGTTTAAATAAACCCAGACCCAATACCAGAGTTTGACTCTGGTCAAACCCGTCTTCCCCAATACCACACTTGCCGCCTAAACTAAAACCATACCACCACACATCACCTTATCCCTGACATACAACCCCCCTCCTCTCTGCTACACTTCACCTAACTGCCAAGAAGCATTTAAAGCTTCTTCTCCACCTCCACATCTAACCAAAAATCCTTAATTGCTAAAAACCTGCTTTTGATATTTTGGCGCCAAAAGTCCAAATGGACGTTTATGATGAATTTGATGAATCCAATGGCCAAGATCAAGTGGGAAAGTCTCAGAGAGGTCGACAGAGTTAGAATTATCTATATAATTTGGCTTTTGAGCAATGTAACAAGATATCATAGAATCATAGTTTTATGTTCAATTTACTTAATCGTCTTTATTGTCTTTCTTAATTACATTGTCATTTAAATGCTTTCAGTGTTTTATTACTCATTGACAACGTGTAATAAACCTATTTACAGTACCAATTTCAATCTATCTTTACATTTCAAGTTATGCTTAATTCGTACTTAAATTTCAAGTCATTTCAATATTGTTGATTGTAGTTGTTTATTGGACTATTTAGCTCACATAAGCTCCGGACATAGCGTATTTAAGCTATTAGTAACCTTAAAACAAGTTATAGTCATTAAAACAAAAACACCAAAAAGAAATCAAGAAAATAGAAAAGAAATCAAAAAATCAGTCTACATGATGAATCAATCATGGAGCAGGGTTAATTATGGACTGCCCTTGGTTTAGAGCTTATTGGTAAGCTTTAGGAAAGGTTTGTGGTCCTTGGTTCTCAGTTCTTGGCTTGGTAGCATTTTGTAAGCATTTTATCATTTTTTGCATTTTACTGTAGAAGCAAGTTTATTGCTTTGGTCTTTGTGTTTTTATGTTTCTGTAGTGTTGTTAAGTGATAATATTGATTAAAATTGGTTGTTTGTTCATTGGATTCACTTGGTGCTTAAAATTGAATTTTCACAGTGTAAATTGCATATTTGACAAATCTGTATTTTATGCTTGTGTTGTTGATGTTTGATGCTCATTTGATCTTGTGTTATCATCTTATAACCATTGGAATCAGTGTTGAGGTCTAACTCTATCATTTGCTTTGAAAATCTCAAATTAACTTTTATAAAGTAGTGTTTGGTTTATACTGTGTTAACTGTGATCTTGGGTTCATTTGTTGTTAACTTTGGTTTAAACATATCACTTAAGGTCATTTTAGCTCAGTTAAACAATAAAATCCAGTACTTACTTGTTAGAAAGTCAAAATAGCCTTTAATCTCACTTTATTTGTTATCTGTTAGCATTTAGAGTACCATTTTCATTAATTTTGCTCAATAGTTGTTAATCTAGCTTAATTACATCTCTTTTTAGCTTAATACAACATTTTCAGTTAATAGAATCAATCCTAAGTTCATATTAGTCAACTATTTAGTTTTAAGTAAAAAGTCAAATACCTCCCCTGTGCACAGGCCAATAAGCTTATTTCATAAGCTTGTATCTTGTTCATTAGTGAGGTTCAGCTTGTGATTATTGTTGTTTTTAGAAGCCCTTCTGGCTAGTTTGCTGTTTATATGCTTATATTTCCATTTCATGCTTGTTATAACTGCTTATTGTGCTTATCTTGTTTTCTCAAAACAACTCACTATATTGAGTTATCAGTATAGGTGAGCCAATTTCATAAGCTAATCAAAAGCTCATCAGTAAGCTTAAGCATGTGTGCTTTGGCTTTTTCTAAAGCTAATCCACCAGTCTCAAAGGTTTAAAGCTTGTTTTTCATTTTCAAGCTTATTTAATAAGCCTGCTAGTAGCTTTTTGTTTGTCCCATTTTTCAGTATACACTGAGTCATCAGTATATTTGCTGCTTTTTCATAAGCCATTCATAAGCTCACCAGTGGTTCCCACAGGGTGAGCTTGGACTTTTTGGAAAGCTAACCAACCCATCTTGCTACTCCAATATTCACTTTGTGCTTTATAGCTTATTTCATAAGCTTATTTTGCCTCTAAAGTCAGCAGTAGGTTGTTGCTCTAAACAGTACCTTTATTACACTAGCAGTACCTTGCTTACACTAGTAGTACCTTGCTTAATTGCTTATTCCAAGCTAATCAGTGCTTATTTCTTGTTCCTATAGTTGTATTCCAGTACCTTTTACTTATTTTCATCTTATTTCACCTTTGTTTCCTTTTGTATAGCTTATTTGATAGCTTGTTTGAGCTTGATATCCATTTTGAGCCTAAAAGCCCAAATTGATAAGCTCATAAGCTTCCAATCAGCTTGTTTTTAAGGTTTTAAAATTTTTGTCTTCATTAAAGTTTGTTATTATCAGTAGTTAAATAGTTTTGTAAAAGAAAAGCCAATAAAATCAAAACATAAAAATAGTGATAGCTTCTATTTAAGCCATTTGGCTTATTTTGAGTTTTTTTCATTAAGCACTTTTCATTTTTATATTTTTCCTAGCTTCCTGTACTTATTTAATATCTCTATAAAAAGTTTTAGATTTTTCTCAGATCATTTAGTATTTATTAGAATTTTTATTAGTTTAAAAAGTATTTAAATAAGTAATTAATTAATAATAATTAAATAAATAGTCAAATAAATATTTTAATTTTTCCTAAAATTTTCTTTTATCATTTTGATTCTAAAAATATAATTTTCACATCCGTGGGATTTATATGGGTCAGAATTCACGTTTTATTTTGTACGTTTACGTAATTTTTATTTAAACGTACGTTTTTAAGTCTTTAAACGTTTCTAAGTCATTTATTTTCAAGTAATCGTTTTTATAGCTTGTTTAAGTTATTTTATTTTAAAAATTCCTTAGTTTAATCACTCACACCCTTTACCTATTCAATTTCACCCGATCACAAATTCGTTCTATTACAGTGTTCACACCTCGTTGGGACTTAACGACCCGGGGATACACTAAACTCCTTTGGTAAATTGTATTGTGCCCTATATTGTTTGACTCTTGTTGACCATTTACTTGGTCAATATTAGTTGACCGTTTGGGGCCGATCAAGGAGAGTGCTATTCCTTTAAACGATACCATCTCTCAACCCTCTCAGTCTAGACCCGAGGACTCTCTCATTATGGGGGATGAGCATCTTAGCACTATTCCTGAAAAGGAATTGGACGAATTCATAAAGTCTAGTACTGAGAACCTTGTCCCAACCCCAAGTGAGTCTGAGGAAATATTTGACAGAGAATGTGATTCTCCAATTTTTGGAGAATCTCTTGACATCTCTGAGGTTACTTCCGGGATTTTCTCTAACACTCTTTTTGAATTTGATGACGATTGCTTTTCTAGCAACGTTAATCCGCTGTTTATTGAAGTGTTAGAGAACGATGAGGTCAAAGACACTACTGTTTTTGATAATATGACCTCAATTGTTAATCCCGAGAATCAAAAAGATATTCTTTCTCCGACATATGTGACATTGCCTTTTGAGGGTCGCCCTTACATTGACTTCACATGTGTCGTTTGAGTTTTTCTACCTTTCTTCTCCTATAAGGTAGATTGTCCTTCCATTCACTCGCTCGGGAGTGAAGACACCATTTTTGACCCCGGCATCTCCGTTTATCATCCTTTTGAGCCGGGTCTATCTCATCGGAGTGGAACTTTCAAGCACTTCAATGTTTCTCCAAACTTATTGAATGAAAGTCCGATGGAGATTTTCTCTTCCACTTACTCCCCCAAGAACAAATGAATTCGGGGCGAGTCTAAGCTATACGACTCAATCAAAAACAAGTGCTTCGTGGGTGGCAACCTATGTTTATCCTTCTATCTTCTTTCTTATTTCTAACACTAAGTGTGGGGGAATTCCTCTACTTGTTGCTTTGTGGTTGTGTGTTTTCCTCTGTTTTCAGGATTCCCGTAGATCGTGATGATTGATGCGCCTGTTTTCAATCCAGCCGCCCAATATCCGATCTTTATGTTTATGTTTATCCAGGGATATCTTATTAATCCTTTTTTGTGAAAATGATTTCGTTTCCACACTTAGCTAGTAGTATTACCTTTTTACGTTCTATAGTGTCGGCTTAGGCCGGTACTTTGAATATTGAGGGCAATATTCAATTCTAAGTGTGGGGGGGGGGGGGGGGAATTCTCATTTGACCAAAATTTAAAATTTTCACATATTGTACCTACTAGTCCCCTAGCACCCCCGTTTTGACCAAAAATTTTAAAATTTTTATCGTATTTTTCGTCTAAAAGAAGTGCTTGGCACAATAAAAATAATTTGCTATACATTAATGCTTCGGTATTAGTGGAAGTTTAGACTTGATTAGGCTAGAGCAAGGGGAATCCCGACTCTGCTAGAGTGTTGATCTAGCTGCTACCCTTAACGTTTAGGCTAAGTTTTTACGAATTGTCCAAATGAAAATGCTAAGCGTGGAGTAGTTGGTTCTCTTTAGAGCTTATATAAGTAATCTATGGCTTTTCCTCCCAGAAGCTCCTAATCTGACTAAAATAAGTTCTATTTTCAAACTTTTGAACGCAAAAACCGTTTTTGTTAAGCAAATAAACTTTTATACAATCTTGATTTAGAATACTAGTTCAAAGTTTTATTTAAATTTCGGAACAAGCATACTTTCGTAAACATAATAAGAATGCAAAATGAAAGTGAGTCGTTGCTTGAAAGTTGCAAAAATGAAAGTTTTGAGTATGAATAAATAAGTCCTAACCTTCGGTTCGAGATCGGTCCTTGGATCCTTATTACCAAAAGGCGTTTAGGTCTTGGTTACCCTCTTGCACCGGCCCTTGGACCCTTAATTCTGAAAGGCGTTAAGGTCTTGGAACTCTCCGTTGTAACGGCCCTTGGATCCTTTATTCAGAAAGGTGTAAGGTCTTGGAATTTCCCCGTGAAGCTCCGTAGTTTATGGTACAAGAATGAGTTAAGTAAAAAAAAAAGTGAAAAAGTGATGAAAAATGAAAAAAATGTTTATGTTTGTTTATGAATAAGTGTGAGAAACTTGCTTCTTCTCAAATTTAAATCGAAAGTTGAACTAGTATTCGTCAAAATTGTCTAAAAAGTTGGACGGTGATTTAGAAATTTTTGACTTCAAAGATCCCGTGAGCTCCGATACTATTTTCGAGGGTGTAAAAACCTAGCCTCCTAAGTTTACTAAGGACAAGCTGAGAAGCAAGTCGCTACATGGAGTGATCTCACCTTTGAATCTCTAATTTCTAAATCATTTTCGGTTTTTAACCCTAATAAATGTCGATTTTTACGATCAAAACTTTGAAAACAAGCACACACACCTAACTTATGAATAATTGTGGGAGTGAAAAGTTAAGTCTCGGCTTACACAGATTACTAATATAAGTAGTGTTAGCATTTTACAAAAACGTTTGCACAAGGGTTTTAGACTTAGTTGGGGAGTATAAAAAGAGGATGACGATTACAATTCCCCGGAGTCACCCATTTTGTGTGATTCCCGTTCTATGATGCCATTTTTTGAAAATCAAGCATGTTATTTACGTTTTATCTCGTTTAATTTACTTGCATTTAATAATAAAGTCAAAACGGGATATTCTTGGTAATTTTGATCCTTTCATTACTTTATATGATCGGATTGCTAGGGACTAGCAATTGCTTAGTGTGGGGGATTGATGAGTGGCCATTTACTCATCATTTTATACTTGAAAAACCCGACAAAAACGACCAAAAACACCCAAATGGACCATATAATGTTACATATATCCTTGGATTGTATTTTATGTGTTTCAGGTACAAAAAGATTGAAAACAAGGCAAATATGGACAAAACTGAGCGTGATATGGAAAAGAGCCGAAAACCGAAGCCGGAAAAGACATTATTCATTTGGATATAGTTCGAGTTAAAAAAAATCCCAAAATGGCCCTTGGTTTATTTTTAGTTGGCAAAATTGACCCTTGGATTAACTTTGAAGATATGGCAAATATGGTCCCTGAAGTTTCAACATTTACACTTATGGTCCTTTTTCCATTTTAGCCTAAACTAACCTATTCCCCTATATCACTTAAATCCGGATCCCATTCTATTTCCATACAACCCAACCCAATATTAACTTTAACCCGTGCCAGCCCAACAACTACACAAAGGCCCACACCATTTTTTTTAGTTAAACACAAAAGCCGGTCAAACCTTAACCAAATAGTCAAACCCCGTCATTTCCCTACTATTCACCTTCTCTAACCCATGCTTTTTCCACCTAACCTAGATAACCACCCTAATCACCTAACCAATCACCATCACCCCCACTTCAGTCAAAGAAACACCCACATGGTCATGTCTCTTCTCCCCCCTCCACATTCGCAATCCCAAGTACAAACACCCAATCCACGGCCAAGATTTTATTGAGTGGGCACCAAGATAATCCAAGGGTCCAAGATGAGCACAAGTAGCACAAGCTGGACTCTCCTCACAAAAAAAGCACAAACCCAAAAACCCTAATTTAGGTAATTTTTCTTTTTTTTTTTTATTGTTATTGTCTTTTATTTACTTTCCAGTAATGTAATTTAATTTCTGTTAATGCAAATTTAATTTTTCTTGTTTTTATTTTTTGGTCAACTTTAGTCAACTGCTTATTTCTTGCTTATCTCTTGCTTCTTTTCTGCTTATTGTTGGTTGTATACTTGATGTTCATTTTAGTTCTTAAGTTAGTGTTGATCAATCCCTTTAAGGCCTAGTTCTAATTAGCTTAAAAACAACCCAAGTCTGCTATTGCGGACTGCATTTTTGCCTTTCCATTTTTTTTCAGCCCTTTTTGTTGAATTTTAATTTGATCATGTTAAGTTGTTTTAAGCTGAATTTTGGCACAAATGAACTTGGCCAGTCTATCTTTCCATTGCCACTTTTTTTAGATTTTTAGGATTTTTAATTAAGAGCTTTTTAAGACCTTGAATAAGCCCTTTTGTGCCCTGCTCATGTGGATCAGCAGCCATTAGCGGCCTTTATGGTATTTGTGCTTATTTTGAGCTTATCCCAGCTTATTCCTAGTATTTAGAGCTTATTGTAATTTTGGTCTTAGTACTTGGATGGATTTTAGCTTATTTACATGCCACTAGCGTATTAGAATAGCTTTTTAGCTTCTTTTTGCACTTTAGTTATTTTTCATTTTTTCAAAACTGATAAGATAAGATGGGCTTATTTTGAGCTTATTAGTGATTTTCAAAATGTTTCACAGTTTTACTTATTGCTTATTTTCATTTATGTGTTGAGTTTCAAAAAGAAAATATCAAAAAAAAATGTATTTGCAAAAAGTGACATAACTGGGGGTCGAACCCCAGACCTTAAGCTCACACACACAACACCAAACCATCTGCCCTTGGGTCTTTTTCAGTTTATGTTTGCACAATTTAATCCTTATCCCTTGTTCCCTTTTAAGCAATACGAACTTATTAGATTTTTCCCAGCTTATTGAAAAAAGCTGGGACACTTTTTTCATTTTTCCTAGCTTCACTATTCCTTAAAGTATTTTTCCAAAAATTTTCAGAATTTTCTCTTTTCATTTGGTACTTTTAATTATTTATTTTCTTTTAATTAGTTTTTAAATCGTATTTAATTATTTAAAAGTCAAAAAAATGCAATTCTTTTTTCTAAAATTTTATTTTGTCATTTCGGACGTAGGAAAATTATTTTGGTATCCGTAGGATTAGTTTTTATAAGATTTGACGTTTTTACTCGTTTTTAGTTTACCGTTCGCGTTTACTAATTTTCATTTTATTAGATATTAAAAACCCAAGTGACCTTCATCTTTTCAAGCATTTTAATACCAAACCGAAAAAGATATCCTTAATTTCACGACTTGTTGGGACTACGACCCGGGTATTCACTTATCCGGTATATTATAATTGGTTGTGTTTAGGTTAAACCATCGCGAGTTGACTTTTCTTCGTGAGAGGTTTAGCTTGTGATCATTTAGCCTCAATCAACCCCCTATGAAGAGTAGCAGTCAAAATGCCATTAGAATTGACCGGGAACCCTGTAGTTTGCTCATGAACGAAGCTCATCGAAGTACGTCATCTCCTCCGTCATGAGAATGTCAAAAGATAAATCTTTCCTTTGAAAAATCTCTCTTAAAAGACAACATCGTCAATTCTCTAATTCATAAGTTCTCGTCACCTCTCTTATGACTATTTGAATATTTCACTGGAAATATTAACGTCATCTTTCACGTCTCATCTTATGACTTCTCAAGTCATTCTTCTCATCCCGCTCATGACTATTTCAATATTTCTATGGAAATATTAAAGTCATCCCTCGCGTCATACCTTATAACCTTTCATCACCTCTTATGACTATTTGAATATTTCACTGGAAATATTAAAGTCATCTTTCACGTCTCATCATATGACTTCTCAAGTCATTCCTCTCATCCTGCTCATGACTATTTCAATATTTCTATGGAAATACTAAATTCATCCCCCGCGTCATACCGTATAACCCTTCAGCCCCTCTATGACCTCTCAAAAGTTTCACAGGAAACATTGAAGTCATTCTCTAAAAATGACCCATGACTCTTTAAGTCATCTTTCTTACTCGTCTCATGACTTTTGGAAATTTCTCTAAGAAATTCTAAGTCATTCCCTTTCTACTCGTCACATGACTTCTTGAATATTTCACGGGAAATATTAAGTCATTCCTTGCGTCTCGTATTCCGACTAATTAAATATTTCATGGGAAATATTATAGTCATTCACCAAAACACGACTCATAACTTCTATTTATTTCACGGGAAATATTAGAAGTCAACCCTCATCCAATGACAACTTAGTCAATTTCCTTGGAAACACTAAGGTCACTCCTTGTCATCCCGCTTAATCGTTTTCGTCAAAGAGTTTATTAGGTATAAACTTTTTCCTCGTGTCAAAAAGTCTTGCTAAATAAGTAAGATTAATTAGCCAATAGTCAAAACAGAAGAAAAATGGCTCAATCAGACACACGGCTCCATTAAATAGACACGGCTCCATTAATGTTTAGTGGAACCGTGGTGCCGTGCATCTGAAAAACGCGCCCATTTCTTTTCTTCTTCTGCACAGCCTTTTCAAATAAACCCAAAACCATTTCCTCTTGCTGTCAAAACCAAACCCAAACACCATAATTCAATTAAACTCTTGTAAATCAAGATTGAGGCATTGGAATCAACAAATCCTAATCACAACAACACTAATTGTAAGTAAATCATTCTGAATTTCTTTCAATTTGAGTCTAGGGTTTGTTCTTGAGCATAAATCCGAATTGGGGATTTTCGAATTTTGTTAAACTTTTGTGAAATTAAGACTAGGATTAGACAATGTAGCATTCACATGATTCCCTAAACCTATGATTTTCATAAACCCATTTATGTTGCAAAACCTAGTCCGAATTTAATCACTAAAATCGGATTATGATTGATTGCTTGTAGTGGAATCATGTTTAGGATGATTAAAATTGGATTAGGAACGATTTACATTGAAGCTTTTCAAACTTAAGCTTTTTGGCGCCACGATGAGTTGTTTGCCAAACACCCCAATTCGATCATTTTTCGAAAAACCTCACAAGTCTAGGATCATGAAATCTTTTTCATGCATTGTTGATGCAAATTAAAAACATTTTTGCATGCATACATGAACTCTCAAGTATTGATCGAATTACATAATTTATATGTATTGTTCGACACACTTGATTGAGCAAAATTGAAGTTAGGAGCGTTTGGATAATCTTATTAGGATTATTTTAGAGTCAAGATTACCGCACCTCCACATTGTTTGCATTTAGGCATACACACACATTCAAAAAGGGATCACTAAAATGCAACAAGTTAACATACAAAATTATTTTTTTTGTTGGTAACAATGCCTCGAAACGATTATCAAGATACCAAACCATACATTCTTCGTACATTAGAAAATCTAACCATTCCAGATGAGCAAAAAGCTTATCTTTCCAAAGTCCAAAATCGATATATACACGAAGGTCGTGTGGTCGATGCCCATTTTGTTCTCTTGGATAATATCCAAGAATGTTTTCCCACTATTAACTTTGACTGTCTATACAAAATAAACTGACAAATTTGTCCTTGTTTTGTCCTCGAGTTTTATAGTCGAGTCCGTACCTTCACTGATGATGATGGTAATGTCTTTCTTGATTTTTGGATTCAAAACCAAAATATCATCCTATTTGTCTCCGAGATTGGTCAAATTCTCGGTGTTCCTGCATATGGTCAGTGTGCATACACTGAAGACCATTCTCTTGAGTCTCTTTTCTACAATCTTGAGAATGAAGGTGCCTATCACACTAAAATTCCCGACCTCGAGCCATCAAACAAGTCATCCAAACACCTCGAGTCGTCCACACGTATCAAAAGCGTGATGGTTCAATTGTACACCTTGACTCAAACCGTATCTACTTCAAAGAACTTCTTCCCGACCTTAGAAATTGGGAACTCCTTCTAAGTGAGAACGTGTTGAGCCTTGCGGGCAACCGTGATCACGTCTCGGCAAGTCTCGCCCACATGCTCTATTGTCTTAGTATCGAGGAACCATATAACCTCGCATACTATATGGTCAAATGGATGGCCAATATTCATAGTCGTTTGGATAAGCTCATGCCATATGGTATGTTTCTTACTCGTCTTTTCAACTGGGTCATGGAAACTTTTCCTAATCTCCGTAGTGTCAACTATGTCCTAGTCAATCCAGTCATGAAACCTCTTGGTGGATCACAACGTCGCACAAAGCAACGTAAGGACAAAGGGTCCAAACGTGGTCGTAAATCCACTTTCGATATTCCCGTTTCTTCTTCCTCCTTCAGTCATGGTTCGTCATCTTAACCGATGGATGAGGACGATGATGAGTTGAACGAAGAAGGAACGTCAACGTCTTGTCCTAATACCCCCTCTCCCGACACCTACTTTCGTAACCTCGATACTTCATCATTCCAACGAACCACCGACCTTCAATTCGGCGAAACCAACCTATTTGCCGTAATGAGAAGGCAAACTACGATGTATAACTGACAAGTGTCGATGCATGAGTAGACAATTGGGGGGTTCAAGTCCATTGGCAAGGCAATCAAAGGACTCGAGAATAAGATAAAGAAGATGGGGAAAAGAAGAGACTAGATAGGATTAGCTTGAGGAGTACTACTAACTTAAGTATTATTAAGCTATTATAAATAAGGTCATGGCAATGTCCATCATACATTAACTAGCTTGAAGTGTTCTCTTTTAACACTTCACACTTGAACATGGTTAATTTGCTTAGTTAATTAACCTTTATGTTAATCAATCTTGCCTAGTTCATGCATGTTATCTTATTTTATTACATGCACTAGATGTTAAAATTGCATGAACTGATGCATGCTTAATAGTTGCCTAAATACATAGATGATCACATGATCATGTTAGTTGCTAGTTGAAACTAGCTTTAGGAATTCTATGTGTTTAGTGGTTTGAGGCTTTGAGATTTGCAGCCAATGGATTCCCTAGAAATTTCCCCATTTAGGCTGCCTAAAACCAGCAGACCTGGAAAGAAGGTCAAATGGAGGCCACGGCTCCACTAAATAGGCAACGACTCCACTAAATTTATTGGTGCCGTGGTACCTTTAGTGGTACCGTGCCTCTGGAAGACGAAAAATACAATTCTCTTCCACTTTTTGACTTTCTTTCCCTAAAAATCTGCAAACACAACCTGATTCCCATGCACCCAAATCCCCAAATCCAACATCCTTTTCAACCTTGCATGTCTTTGATTTGGCTATTTAAGCTAACATCATGCATTGCCATCCTTACACCTTCACACTCACCATACAACCACCATGTCTTCCACCATTGCTTCAACCTCACACAAAAACAAGAAACCAAGATTCAACATCAAACCAACCAATCAAACCACTCTTGTTGATCAATGGATCAAAAGTGTTCACACACCACAAACCTCAACCAAACCTTCCAATGAGATGATTCTCATTGATCTCACCTTGGATGATGAAGATGATATACACACACCCATAACCTCTACCAAATCATCATCTTCCTTCACCACCATTGGAACCAACACACATTCACCTCAACCAAGTCCCATTCCATCACTAGCCTTAACACTTAACTCATCACCATCAACTTCCCTTGAAGTGGGAACCAACACATCATCCTCATCACTTTCACCATCACCACAACCTCTAGCTCTCACCCTAACCTTATCACCAATCACTCCTTTTGAGTTTGGGAGCAACACATCATCATCTTCCCTATCACCATCACCTCAACCTTTAATGGGTCATCCCATCCTTTATCCCCTACAACCACACACCTTGAGTTGTGCTTGTTGCCATCACAACCTAGAACTCATCATGAACCTTAGAGATGAGCTTAGCTTTAGGTTCTCATACCTAGAACACCTCCTCACACCACCCATAGGACCCATCATCCTTCCACCTCTTCCACCACACAATAGCCCAAACTAAACATGGTTATGTTTAGTCCCTCCAATAAATGCTTTGAAACCCTTTTGAAGTTGGAAGCAAATCTTGAAGCCTCATATTACTATTGATGTTTATGTGTCTTCTTGTTAATTTAATTTGCTTTCTTATTGTAGTCATACTCATGTATGACATTTATTTTAGTTTTAATGGGCATTCATGTGGTTGTTTTATTTTTAGCTACTTGGCTAATTTTCTTCTTGTGTGGTTAGATATTTGTCAAATGTGCTACTTGTTAGATATTGTATATGTGTTATCTAACCTTGTTTTGTAGCATACACCATTGCTCGATTCCTTGGTATTCTCCAAATGAGGGGGAGTATAAATCAAGGGGGAGTCTTAGTCACCTTTTTGATTAGACAAAAAGGGGGAGAAATGGGAGTAAACTTATTAAAAACTTGTTAAAACTAATTTTAACATTAAAATGAGTTTATATTTTTTCATCATCAAAAAGGGTAGATTGTTGATGCAAATAATGTTCTAAAAACGTTATTTATATCTTTCGATTACTTCACGTTTTGAGGATGACAAAATGTGAAATCACCTTACGTTAAAATTAACGTAAACAAGTTTTTAATCGGAAGATCTCGTTTCTACGCAAATCACTCTAGAACAAATTTACAACTTGACAAATGATCAAAGAAGTGAATTTGTGTTTTGAGACTTCACATTTTAATGGGACAAAACATTTTTTTCAAAAATACACATGACAAATTATTTTTGAATTATTAAGAAATGTTTTAATGGAAAAATAAGTTTGAAAATCACAACAGCTATTTTCCCCCCCAAAATCAGCTCCAACCTTCCCCAAATAAATTTTCACCAGAAAAGACAAAATTTGGAGCGTCCAAGTCTAGGACGGCTCCACGGTTCCACTAAATTTAGTGGAGCCTTGGCATGTTTAGTGGAGCCGTCCGTACTATTTTTTCTGTAACGTTCAGATTTTCTTTGCCTATAAATACCAACCCCTTTCACAGATTTTAGGCACCCTTTCACACAGAAAAACTTCTAAGTTTAAACGTCTCACACCTTTCTCTTCTTTAGATCATTTAAATTAGTTTTCTTTTGTTTTAAGAGTGATCCAATCATCCACCAAGAGATCCTCTTCATTCCTCTTCAATAGCAAGAGAAGAACACAAGTATCCAAGTTGATACAAGGTGTTATCATTCCTCTTCATTATCAAGAGAAGAACACAAGTATCCAAGTTGATACAAGGTGTTATCATTCCTCTTCATTAGCAAGAGAAGAACTCAGAGAATTCAAGAAGATACAAGAGTTATAGTTGTTAGGTTTTTGTAACACTTGTTACAACCTTGTTGTATCATAGCATACATCAAGTTTATTTATCTTTTGTGAGTGAGAGTGAAGATCAAGTGTGATCTTATAGAGATAGTGGATATCTCTTAAAGCCATTGGGCTTGTGTGATTGATCAAGAAGATCAAGGGTCTATAGATTAGTGTTAGTTGAGAGAGTGTTGATCATTGTGATTGTGTTGAGATCTTGGTGATCTCGTGTAGCCATTGGGCTTGATTGATTGGTCACGTGGACCTTGGTAGATTGGTGCTAGCTAAGATTAGCACTCGACATCTAGCTTAGTGTCGGTAATAGGATAAGCGACGTGTACGATTTTCTCCGCCTGAAGGGAGGTTGTTGATATAGTGTTTGAAACTCTCGAGTGTGGTACTCGGGGAGTAGAGTAGGGCGAAGAAGAGCTTCGTAGCCGAACCACTATAAATCCTTTTTCTCGGTTTGATCTTTCCAACTCTACTCTTTACTTTTATTATTTTCCATTTGTTAGGTTAGTGTGTAGTTCATATTGGTGTTGATTGATTATACATAGAGTTCGAATCAAAGTTTCCAATAGCAAACTTTTAAAACAAGATTTTTAAAAGAAATTAAAACCGGTAAACTATTCAACCCCCCTTCTAGTTTCCTGCAAAACTCTCGAAGTGTTATCTAAATGTGTTTTACTCATAAACACTTTGAGAGATTTTCACAAAAAAGTTTTTATGGCAAGTGATCAATAAATCTAGGATAATCATGGAGTAATAAGGTGATTATGGTAAGGTTTATGTCCAATGATCTGCCAGAGCCGTAGGGATCTACCCAAGGACAATTCCAATATATTAGAATTAGAAGTCCTTATGTAAGATTGAAAAAAAAAGTAAATGAGAAAGGGAAAGAAGGGGTTGAAGAATTAAAAAGAAAAGTTTAATGAAAGGGTGAAAAGAAATAGCCCACTATGAAAACTTAGGGCAGAAACCGGGTCAATACATCTGCTATCAGTATTCACTAAGGTGATACTGATATTGAAGACAAGACGTCATGGACCCAGTGACGCGCTGCACCACCCCTCCTAGCCACTCAGATATCTCTTAAAAGATATTTGTTTCATTTCTCACAGAGAACACTGCATAATCTATCGACCTCTCACTCCGAGATGTGTTGATATTGAAAAGGTGGCACTCTGCTCCATGCCTCCGACTACTAAAATTAAAACGCACATTATCGAGTCTAGAGCCAGTGAGATTCATCAAAAATCTCTTAGGAACACTTTCCAGATAATACACCTGTGTTCACCAATAAGGACACATGGTGTACATGAGTCTTAATGAGATCTAAGGATCTTGCCAGTTTTATCATGATGGTTACTATGCTTCAAACGGTCTACAGTCGTGGGGTGATCTCCAGCGACTCACTGAATCGTGGGTGCACTTCGGTGTGTCCGTGTAAGCCCACTCGGGGGTATCCGGTTCAGAACGGCCTAGGGGATATTAGAGAAAGTCTTCACACTATGCTGTTGACGATCTCGAAATCCTAACAGTTTTATGCAGCTACGTATAAACATCCATCAACCATCATCAGATACATCAAACATCTTCACCTCAGCATACTCATACTGTTGAAGAACATCTCCAACAAAGCTCAAGTGTAAAAAGTTCAAGACAAAAGGATCAAGTTAAAGACAGAGTTTAACAACAAAGTCAAAACACTAGTCAAGATGTCAAGAACAAGTTCATATGTCAAACGATGAAAGATTAAGGGGAGATTGTTAGCAAGGGAAGATTGTTAGCAGAAGTTTACAGTCCAAGATGTATGAGTATGTTGGAGGACATGACGCATCATCACGAGAAGATTTTGATCAAGGAAAGAACCCCCACAAAAGACGATACTTTGAAGTTCACAGTGCATGAAGGAACAAAGAATGAAGACTATTCTACAACGACACACAAAGTCCAAGACATTGAAGACAAAAGACCTATCACTGGGAGCATCATGGAAATGACCATCCCTTAGGGGGAGATTGTTAGCATTTATATTATTTAGAAAAGTGATGGTCATTTGTATTTAGTTTAAATAGTGTGTCGTGTAGATATGCCAAGTATGTAAGGGCTTTGTGATGGACTTTGTAAAGAAATGATAAAGAAAGATGCTAAAGCCCAAGACAATCACAAAGCCCACCAAGCCCAAGGTTTCCACCTAGGGCGTCCCATCTCATTTCACTTCCTATATATACCACACTCTCACACTCATTTTGTGTGCCTCTAAGAGTAGTGTAGGTGTGAGAGTGTGTGTGTGTGTTTATTACTTTTGTATTTGTTCTATTATGGCAATATAACCATTCGACTTAAAGTTTATATCACACGATCCATTCTCTTCATCTATTCTATTCTTCTTTTCTTAGAGTGTCACGTTTAGTTCGAGTAGTTAGTTTAATATAGTTTCTAGTTTGTTTATTTAAGGTTGGTTCAATTCATCTAGGGGTATTTACATAAACATTTCTTGCACATTAAACAAACAGAGTCATTACATGCACTAGAAACAGTACTTTTAACATTACATCCAGATGACATATGTTTCTTATTAGAAAGCGATAAATTCCTAGGGTGTTCTTCTACTTCTTAATTTTTATTTTGGCATCTACTCTCAGAGATAGGCGAGACTCTATTGTTCCTTGTATTGCTCCTAGGCTGTAGTCTGCTGCTCCTAGAGGTGCTTTCTAATCCTGTACAAGGTAAGACATACACATTAGGATTTACTTGTTGTCCTGAGAAGTTGTTTTAGCATTACTAGACTCTTTAGGATTATCTTTTACGCTCTTTTCTATTGACCTATATGTTTGAGATGTAGAGACAGATGCAATAGTGGTACTAATCCTATAAAGACTAGGTGCTATCACATTTGTTGTTTCGACAATTGCTTTCCCTTTGGCTACACTTTTGACTTTTTCATTTTGCTTTGGCAAGGGTGTTGGAGTGACTGGTTTTGTCAAATCATTTTTCACATCAACTTTTGAACAGATTGAGAAATTGACATTTTTGGTTTGACAACCGGTTTGTCCGAATTCGATGGTTTTGCAAACTTAATTTCCTCACCCTTCCCTTTTTGACTTTCCAGTTGAGACCTCAAATGATCATTTTGTTCTTTCATGTTTTTGTAGGCACGTTCATACGACAATTTGTCATACTTGCATTCCTCAATTTTTCTATCAAGTTTTTAAAAATATGATGCATTTTCTTTTTCAAGCTTAGCAAGTGCATTTTCATATTTTGACACAATTTTAGAAGTCTCAGCTCTCAGTCTTTCATCGTCTTCGATAGAATATGTTTATAAATTATGGACATAATATCAGTCGACAAAGCTGCTTCGAAGAGAGAGTCATTTAGGTTTTCCAAAACTTAGATGTTTTCAATATTTTCATTAGCTTCCTTCACCAGGGATTTGTGGTCCTTGACGAAGTCAGTTATTTCTTTTAAAATTGCATTTTCAACATGAATTACTATCACATGAATTGCATTTAGTGGAGTAGTAATTTCTGTTTCAAACACCTTTTTCCTTTCAACATGAAAACTTGAATGCTAGTTGTTGATACTAATACTTGTTTTAGATTCAACAATACTTTAAAGCGTTTCAACTCTCCTTTTAAGATCATCCAAACATCTTCTAGCTTCACTTGTGTTAAAAGGGTTGCTAGAGGACATTTGTTCCAAGTTCGAAAGATTTTTGGAAACAACTTTTTGTTTTGTCGAAACAACTGGTTTTTGGGAAACCGTCGGTGTTTGTTTTTGTTGAACAAAATTTACTCCAGAAAGTATGTTCAGTTTGTTATAATAAATTGGTTTTATTTCTGGGTTCTTTTGTTTCATTTTGATTCTACTCTTGTAACACCCTCAAAATCAAGATATTGCGGAAGCATACTGATGAACTCAAATAAGTACATTTTATTACCATCATTTATCCTATTTATTTGACTTGTTTTATTATATTATATATGAGAATTGATACGTTAATGTTTACTTTTGTAATTCTCAGATAAAAACAAGTATTATGTGAAACTTGGCGATTTTAGACTAATTATGGAGCAAAACAAGCAAGATGTTAAGAGTCTACTGAAATGTACAAGATCAAGATCATTCTGCTCCAGATACGCCGCAACATACTTCGTACATACGGCGCATCACTATCAAGATTTCACAAGTTACGATCCAAGACGGCAAAGGACATGTGCCGCATAGAGCAATGGAGTTACGCCGCATCTTAACACGGTGTACGAATATTCCTGAATATATTAATCTTGGACCCCACGCGAAGTTAAGTCAATGTGCCGCATCTTCTTATCCTATGCGCCACATCTAACCCTCAGACAGAAACTATAAATACCACAAGGCCAGACGAATTTCGTGACACAAGACTTTAGAGACCGAAGATAGAAGAAACCCTAAGGCCGAATTCAGACGTATTAGCAGCACAAGACACACCCTAAACGAAGATACAAGAGCTGTAAGAAGGTCCTGCATGTATTCAATTCATTAAGTAGTTTTGTTTTATTGTATTAGTACACTTTAATTCATCAGGATTGATGGGCCGATTCCATGTGACTACGGAAAATCATGGGCACCCCTTAAAATTGCTTTCCCATTAATTAAAGTTTATATGTTGATGTCTTTGGTGACTTTTATTAGTGCATTGATAGCCTCTGTGTCTAGCTGAGCATTGCTTGGGTCGCCATGCCCCTTCCTCTCCTATCTATTCTAGCGTATACGAAACGTGGGCATCACAAGTGCTCAATATTCTAGGATAGTGGGATAGACATAAGTGATCATTCAGGGTTTACTCGCCGATAAAATTAGAGCCAACGAGAAAGGTTTAATTATATACACTGCATATAAAACTAGCAATAAAACAAGTGACAAGCTACTTAATTATCAGGACAGGTCTTCTTATTGTCTCAAGTATCTATCTGTGTACGTGTGTGCTAATCGCTGATTCGTGCTCATTAGTTTAGTTTTCTATTTAATCATAACCAAACCGTGCCAGTCTCTCAGGCTGAACCCCCTTGCGTTAGATTAGGTTGTATAGCTAACTTAAGATATTAAAATACTGATTAGAATAACTAGATAATACGTTCCACTCTTAGTGATCGACACTCTACTTACCATTATATTCATACTGACCGGGTACACTGCTCGTTAAAGTGTGTGTTTTATTGATAAGTTGGCTAAATATAAATTTAAAACTTGAGTAGGCATTAACTCTGCTAAACCACAACGACACATCACGCGCGCACCAAGTCTTTGGCGCCGCTACCGTGGATATAAAAGAATTAGAGCAATACACACGCACATCAAGTTTTTTTGGCGCCGCTGCCGGGGAGTGAATTGTTATTATCTGTTAATTTGATTAAGATTTTAATTAGGTTTTTCTTTTCTTTTTAATTTTTAGATTCTAACCACTAACCCTGTTGTATATTAGATAAATTGCATTCATTGTATTATTTGCATATTTTCTGTTTTTGTGTGTTTTTATTTTCTTTAATTTTTGTTTCTTTTTGTTTTTCTATTTTTCTGCATTCTGCTATCGTTGTACTGTGCTGATACAAACGATACGGCGCATCTGTTTTCACAGATACGGCGTGTTGCGTTTAAATTTTATAAAATACAACGCGTTTAATAAATTCGAGTACGACGCATCTTTCCCCAAGATACGGTGTATTCTGTTTTTAATAAGAAATTTTTCTAAACCCTAACGCCATACGACGCATCTGTTTTAACAGATACGGCGTATTTATTATTTAAATTAAAAACAGTTTTCGAATTATTAAACAGATACGACGCATCGATCTATATCGATACAGCGCATCTTCTGAATCAAAAATCTTCTATTTTGAAACGTAACGAAAATACGGCGCATTAGCTTTTGTTAATACGACGAATTTAATTTGATAAATATAGTTGATTTTTGATATTCACTTTGATCGTTCCACTACTCTCGTGCACAAGCTGGTTTACTTTCAGGATAAATGATGGCTTAAGCATCACTATGGAAGATTACATTCTGAACCTAACCAAGAGACGCTAGCTGGAGTAATCAAACCTTTGATGATTGAATGGCTGTAATAAGACGACGAGAGTGGAGGAGAATTCAGTACTGGTAACATTGAGTATCTTAAAATTCTTGAAATAGAATTCCAGGTATCCTCTACAATAATTTACCTATCCTTATAGAGAGTTCTCTACGAAACCTCTCCCGAATATAATCTTAATTTTGTAAGCTTAAAACGATATTTGCTCATAACCTTGGAGTAAATCATTATCCACTAAACAAGAAGATTATAATCATTAATTGAACGGATATGCTTATTGTTCTTATCTTGAATTTATATATATCGTATGGTATACCGTTTTACCCCAATTTGATGTGTAAGGAAATGTGTTGCGGAGACCAAGGTACGTTTCTTATTTAAATTTCGTTCACTAGCACAGTAATACGGCGGATCTTAGTTTTCTAAGCGCCGTATCTCTGACTAATTAAAACTTATTGACCAGTCAACGAATTTAGGTAAGATACGGCGCATACAATTATGCGATACGGCGCATCGTATTTACCCTATAAATAAGAAAGAGATGCGCCGGATTTCAATTTCTTACCCCATTATTCACACAGTAAAAACGCACACTTCTTGACGAAATTAAACCCTCTAATTTGAGTTCTTTTCTCGAATCAAAATTCTAATCCGAACTTTAGAACGAATCCTAATCGCAATATAAAGTAATTATTCTATTTGATTTTGTTTAAATCTAAAAATTAAGGTTTATGATATAGTTCGATTAGGGCTTAGAAGTTTAGGGGATTTGATTAGAACTAGGACTAGATAATTTCCCCCATGTTAATTTTTAGACTAATCATTGAATTTGGTACCGAATTGATTTAAACGAAAACTAGGGTTTAGGAAATTTGTTTTTGAGCTTTGGAGGGAAAATGAAATATTGTGGTTATAGGAACTCTTAGATTTAATATATGGGTAAAATGGAACTGTGATGTTAAGTGGGAGTTTACGTCACGGGTCCGGATTCTTGGAAAACATGCCTGACCCCTTTATTTTATACTGATATATTGCTAGATGCGGCGCATCTTGGTTAATTGATGCGGCGTAACGACCTATTTCCATTTTAAATACTTCATTGTTACGCCGTATTACGTAACCTAGATACGACGCATCCCCCATACGCCGTATTCCAATGCATGCTACGCATCTCTTTGATACAGCCTAGATACGCCGCGCTGATTTATCAGTTGCGCCGTATCAACCTTATTGCCGAACTGTTTTCTAACCTCTAAATTTATTTCAGATGGAATTACCAGCCGTTGGACGTAGACACCCATGGCTCCGTTTCGAGACCATGGGACTGACACAGGGTGCCGTTGATGATTACATGCCTAGACTTAGGAAGTTTTATCAGAGGAAGGTGTTCAGTGTTCAAGTTTTGGATTTTCACAGCATCGGGCATATTGATGGGGGTAACGCTGCTGGTAGGTTACGGACTAGGTTGGAGATGGTACACAATGATGGGGAAGGGCAGGTTTTATTCAGGTCTTACGCTTGGGAAAGGTTGTTTAGGATTGAGGAGCCGTTGGTGAAGGTTTTGATGTTGGAGTTTTTCAGTACAGTGCACTACAGGGAGACAGATCTTGGTCTTGACACGTTCGATACTTTGGTATTCAGACTGGGTGGTTTAGAGCGAAGGATGTCTATGGGGCAGTTCATACTAGCTCTCGGGTTGCACACTACAGAGGAAATGGCATCTCCAGGTTTTGCTGATTATTGGGCTGACAGTTTAAGGGTCGTTCCGGATCGTGGGGAGTTAGGAGATTATTGGGTTGAGATTTCATCTGGGGGTGATTCGACCACCACCACTCCTTCATACACACTGATTAGGGAGCCCATGAGGAGGCTTTTTCAACGTCTGATAGCCCTGACTATTTTCAGGAGGGGACAATCACCTGAGAAGGTGACTACTTTGGACCTTTTTCTTTTGAGGAGCATGGACGAGGGAGCTGTGGTGAACATCCCTCACTTCTTGGCACATTATTTACAAAGAGTAGCTCCAGGGAGAGACGGTAGAAGCCAGATGACTGGGGGTCACTTTGTCACTCGACTTGCTAGGCACTTTGGGGTATTGGATGATGAGATTCCTGCTGATCTCCCGATTGATGTAGCTAGATTACCTGGTATGGATGCAGACTATCTTGCGACTAGGCTTGGGATATGCGAGGAGATGATGGGTGGATACTTCTGGGCGCCGTTAGGACCACCTAGGCCTGCTGAGCCGGAGCAGGGGGATGCTCAGGCGGCCCCAGCTGCTGCTCCAGCCCAGGAGGAAGTACAGGGACCAGCACCACCAGCTCCCCGCACTGTAGGACAGAGAGTCGAGAGAGTGGAGCTAGAGGTTAGGTCATTGAGAGAGGCTCTCGAGGCACAGAGAGTTGAGCTTGCTGGAGTGAGGAGAGATGCGAGCTGGTTAGTCAACGGTGTAAGTAGGGTGATGGCTCTTCATGGGATCAGCCACCACCTCCCAGATGGTGCTTATGTCAGAGGGATGGCCACATACGAGCGCAGGGTTCACCGCAGGACTGACGGAGCTAGTACCTCAGCAGCCCATACAGATGATGTGGAAAACTAGAAGGGGGGGTTGAATAGTTTTCCGTCTTTTTAATTTATTATAAAAACTTTGTTTTATACTTTTAAAAAACTTTAGATTCTAGTTTGTTATGAAAAATAAAACTTAAATCTTGTTATTAGTTATATATGTATTCTTTTAAATTGATTGTAAAAGTTTTGGTTTCTTGAATGGATTTTCAAATTGATCTTTATGTGAAGTCGACCTCTAATTAATACTAGCAATTATATAAACCTATGTGTATGAAAGTAATAACGATGCAAGTAAAGAAATAAATAAGGTATGGAAAGATCTAACCGAGACACGAGAGATTTATAGTGGTTCGGCTACAAGGACACCTTCCTTGCCCTACTCCACTCCCCGAGCACACCTTGCTCAAGATTTTTCTTCACAACTTCAATAAGCTCCCTATGGCGGAGAAAACCGTACACAACTTTGGCTTACACGGGTTTAACGACACAAAGCTAAATGTCGAGTTCTAATCGTAGCTAGAACCAATCTCACAACTTCACAACACAACTTCTTCACAACTTATTCACGACTACTTCACAACGGCTTCACGACTGCTACACGACTTCTTCACGACTTCTTCACGACTTCAACACGACCGCTACACAACCTCTATGATGCGGCTTCACGACTTCAACACTATGTCTTCATGACTAAGACTTCACGACTTCAACATGTCCGTTACACAACCTCTATGCTACGGCTTCACGACTTCAACACTAGGACTTCACGACTAGGACTTCACGGCTTCAACACGACCGCTACACAACTTCTATGCTACGGCTTCACGACTTCACGACTAGGACTTCACGGCTTCAACACGACCGCTACACAACTTCTATGCTACGGCTTCACGACTTCAATACTAGGACTTCACGACTAGGACTTCACAACTTTAACACGACCGCTACACAACTTCTATGCTACGGCTTCATGACTTCAACACAAGGACTTCATGTCTTCTAAGCTACGGCTTCACAACTTCTACACCACGGCTTCACGACTTCTACATTTTGACCTCACAACTTCTATACCACAACTACTTATACAACATCTTCACTACTTACACACAACACTAATCTACAACACACACTTTACATACAAATGAATGAATGATTTACAACCTTTGTTAAACACACAACTTAAGTAACAATATGATACTAAGTTGTAATACTTCTAATCTTGATTGATAGAAGTATTCTTCTTTTGCACTTGGATGGTAGAAGCTTGGATCACTTGGAAACCAATGCTTAAGATTACATGATCAAAGGTTTATTTAAGATATGAAATGAGATCTACAACAGAATGTTTTTGTGCAAAAGGTTGAGTAAAAATCCAGGGGAAGGCTGGTATTTATAGGGAAAAATCTGGACAGCTGGAGCCTACTGGAGCGGGGGCGGTCCCCTTACATAGGGGGCGGTCCCCTTAATTATTAAGGGGACCGCCTAGTAAAATTAAGGGGGCCGCCCCTACTGAACGTTGGCCAATTTTGTCCTTTTGTGGGGAAGGTTTTTGTGGAACATTTTAACTGATTTTGGTTAAAAATTTGAATTCATATTTTTATAAAAGACTAAACATTTTTATTTAATACCAAAAATGTTTTTCAAAAATATATAAAATGTTTTTGATGTTTTATAAAAAATCTAGTTATTAAGAAAATGTTCCTTTGATCATATAGTGCATTAAGCATTAGTTTATTCATACCTTAAGTGATTTTAGTTGTAGAAGTGAATATTTACAACTAAGTACTTGTTTAATTTATAAGTTTATGTTTTAATGAGTTTACATTTTGTGATCATCAAAACATAGAGATATGAATAAATATTGATAATGTTTTTAGGCATTTATTTATGTCAACAATCTCCCCCTTTTTGATGATTACAAAACCTAAACTCATTAAATCCAAAAAGTTATTTTTGGACAAGTATTTAGTGAGTTTATATTCACTTCTCCCCCTTTTTGTAGAATCAAAAAGGTTATGCCGACAAGTTTTTGAGACAAAATTTGTCGGGACGAGAACTCCCCCTCGTTTGAGGGCACCAAGGAATCGATATATGGAATACTTGCAAGAAAAATATTAGAAGCACAAGCATATATATAGCAAAAATAAGCATGCATATAAAGACATTCATTAAAAATGTTGTGTATAAATACACAACCATCCAAAATTATATTCAATCCTACATTAGCTAGTAAGTAATGCAATCTACATAATCATTCTAGGAGTACATGATCTTCCATGGGGCTTGCACACAAAATGGTTTGAAAAATTATTTTTGATTAAGCATTGCATATGCTTAATTTGGTGAGAATGAAGGGGGTGGTAGTGTAGTGGGTGAAAATGATGGAGGTTGTGGTGGAGGTTGGTTGTTAAGCATGTGTTCAAGGGATGAAAACATGTAGTGTATCTCATCTCTAAGACCAAAGATGATGGTTTGGTTGTGGATGTGGTGGTATTGGTGATGATGAGAAATGAGCATCAAGAGGTGTTATTGGTGATATGGAAATGACAAGTTGGGTGAATGGAGGTTCTTGAGTAGGAGGTGGAGTTGATGCTCTTGATGGTGGTGATGAAAGGTGTGAGTTGATGTGGTTATTGATGGATGAAAGGGTGTTTTTGATGGTACATTTGGTGCACTTGGGGATTAACATTGAGGTGGTGGTGATGAAGTTTTGGTGTCTTAGAGATGATTTTGGTGATAGCATGGTGAATGAAAATGGGTGTTTGATGGAGGTGATGGTTGATTTAGGTAAGGTTTGGGCTAGATAAAAGGGGTCGCAAGATGCAAAAGAAAACAGTAAATTTTACTGCCCAGATGGCCGGTCCCCTTAATTGTAGGCTTGCCCCCTTAAAATTAAGGGGACCTCCTAGGGAATTAAGGGGGCCGCCTATCTGGTGTTTTCCCAGGCGACCAAATTTGAAAAATTTCCAGAAAAGGGTCATTTTTAGAGTGTTTTTGCAGCAAGCTCCATTTGAATCATGTACATCAAGAATGATTAAATAGTAACATAAACATGTTAATTACGCATGCATATATTTAAAACATATTATGGAATAAGCATGTTATTAATCATCAAGCATGTATATATATCATGATATCAAGTATACAAGCAATAAGCATAACAATCATATATTAAAGACAAGACATAAAGCATTCATTAGTTGAAAATAATTATGTTAAAAACATAATTATTGATACAACACATATTTTGCTTATAGCATACAATAAGTAGAAAATTTTAAATTGACTAAGAGATCCATTGGACTTGCTTGAGACATGAAAACTTGGATTATTTTGGATGGATGATGGTAAAGAGGGGGTAAAAAAAATTGGATTAATGGGGTTGTAAGTTTGGGTGTATGGATGTTGGAGAGAGTGTTGATGTAGGAATTGGAGGTGGAGAGCTTGGACTTGACCATGTTGAATGAGGGTTTTGATGTTGTTCAAGTGGTGGTGTTGGATTAGATCTAGTGAGAAGATACTCAATCCAAGTGAGACGCTCATTTAAGGTGATGGTTTGATTTTGGAGAAAGATGCAACAAGGACTATTGTTGACATGTTTCTCAATTTGACTCGAGTGATGTGGTGATGATGGTAATGATGGTGAGATGGATGGTGATGATGGTAATGATGGTTTGATTTTGGAGAAAGATGCAACAAGGACAATTGTTGACATGTTTCTCAGTTTGACTCAAGTGATGTGGTAATGATGGTGATATGGATGGTGATGATGGTAATGATGGTTTGATTTTGGAGAAAGATGCAACAAGGACAATTGTTGACATGTTTCTCAGTTTGACTCAAGTGATGTGGTGATGATGGTAATGATGGTGATATGGATGGTGATGGGTTTAAGTTGCTTTGAGCAAGGTGCAAAGCAAGGAGAGCATTAAGCTCATGGGCTTCCTTGAGTTCTTCAATGAACTTCAAGTGTTGAGTGGAAGGTGATGATGATGGAGAGTGGTTGTTATTTGGTGGAAGTGGTGGTGACACTTTTGGTGGTGGAGACACTTGTGAACTTGGGTAATTATGAGTGAATGAAGGTGGACATATGGATGATTGGTTATGTGTGTGAAAGGGTTCATTAGGATGAGGTTTAGGTGTTGGTTGAGTTTGAACAACATCATTTGTTGGGTTATGGCAAATGTCAAGCTTCCTCCTCCAAATGGGTATTTATGGTGTAGTGATGATGTGATTGTGGAAGGTAAATTTTGGAGGGTGGTTTGTGACAAAATGTGTTTGTGAATTTTGGGAATTATAGGATAAAATGGGTTGGAAATTGAAAAGGAAAATAGTAATCCGTCACTCCAGATGGCCGGTCCCCTTAATTTTAAGGGGGCCGCCCATCTGCTGACTTCCAGATTACTGGAAATGGGTTTTTGGCATAAATTTGTAGAAAAGGTTGTGTTTTTGGGTTTAGTTTCAAGCAAGTCCAACTTCTTTCAAGGCAATTTAGGATTTAATAACTCATATATGCTAAGCATATTTATTTAAGCAACTTTATCTAACATGCAAACTACTCATTAAGCATATAACATGTATATGTTAGACAAGAAAATACTACATAGCACCAAGTAATTCATAGTATCATATTTAGGAAGATTAATAAGCTAGTTAAATAATCCTAATGAATATCTATGTGCATGGGAATGTAGAGTTGTGATAGCATGGACTTCTAGACTTGTACCAAGTGAGGTCTTAGTGAATAAATTATGGTTATTTTCAAATTTAGTTCACTTATAAATGTCACATACATAAATATAGATGACAGATATGAGATCACCATGCATGATTTAAAGAAATGTTTTTGGCATTATTCAACAATGTTTGAAAGTGGGTTTTTTTATGTGGATGTGAAAAATATTTTAATGAAATAGTTTTGGTTTTATTTCAAAATGTTTTTATGAGGAAAGAAAAACATATTTTTCCAATCTTTGGTTTTGATAAACACGTAATTATGGACACAAGTTTGGAAGAAAGGTAGGATGGTGAAACATGTAAAATAAAAATGTGTCATAATCTTTTGAAAAATTATTTTTCCAAAATGTGAAGTTTTTGCAAATTTAAAAATAAGTCCCATTAATTATAGGTTTAAAAAAAATAATGGTTTATAAAAGATCTCATGCTCAAGTCTATTGTCACATGCTACCTCTTTCTACATATCCTATGACATTTACGCATGTATTATGACTAAATACAAAAATACATCATGTCAGAGTAGTTAGAGAAAGACAAAAGCTATTATAATGACAATGCATTCAACTAAACAAATAATTATGAAGGCATGCAGTCAAATCACATAGGAGCAATTAAACATCTAGAAATTTTATATATGCAGGATGACATACATCTAGGAATGAAAAGCTCTAGTGAAAAGCAAAGTTCATAACAGTAAACTATCGTTAGGTATATTTAGGAAGAATAATGTATTCAAGTTGGAGAATGAGTATGAGACTATTACTAGTGGTGCTCAATTCAGGCTAAACACGACCGTTTTTACGGGTTACACACACCCAACTTTTCACATAGAAGCAATTCAACCGTTAGGTCAAATTGAGTTTCTAGTCAATAGATTCTCCAGTAGTCATTCTCCTTTTAGAAGAAATTAAGTTCCTAAATTTACCTATCGGAGAGTACCAAATATGAAGATTGCTTGGTTTACTAATACTTAGGGGGGCTAACTAAAGGGTTTCTAGTTCATTAAGCCACAGAACGAATATAACTAAAGTGTAAAGGCAAAGCAACCTATCAGACTAAGCGTATCCTAAGGCATTAATAAGATTATATGCATGAAGAAATTACTTATGAAATTTAAAAAGAGAACTTACCTCACGTCCTAGCTTTTCTTCGTAATATCTTAGATGATGATTGACTTATTAAAACCGAAGTGGCTTGACCCGAACATGATCTTCTCCTTCGTCTGTGTCACTCCATGATTTTGGATTGAGTTCACTTTGGAGTTGATTCATGTAGTCTTCGTCGTTAATACCTACATTAACAACATTTGAACTAGTAGCACATGTATCTATTTTATCTAAATGTTTATCTATTAAATTTTCTAAGATAACTAATTCATGTACAAGATCAAAATCCTCATCTTTGGCTTGACATTTTTCTTGATGAAAGTTTAAGAGATTTTTCCAAATATCATTTGCCGTTTTACAGAAAGATATTCTTTCATATTCAACTTTCGGCAAGGTTTTGTAAATAATTATTTTAGCTTCAATATTTTTGTTATTCTTTGTTTTTAAATAATCATTTTGAGTTTCAAAATCCGTTTTTGTTTGACTTTCAAAATCCGTTTTTGTTGGTTGAAAATCACCAATCGAAATAACATGCCAAAGATCTAGATCAATTGATTTCACATAAGTTTCAAATTTATTTTTCCATTCAAAAAAAGTATAGTTTTCAAATAGTGGTGGTTTTAGCAAAGATTCCCCTTCTAGATATTTTTCGAATTCCATAGATCGATTCAAGTTTTAAAATACAGTATATTTTAAAGATCTTGATTGACGTGGCTCTTGATACCAATTGTGGAAAACTAGAAGGGGGGGTTGAATAGTTTTCCGTCTTTTTAATTTATTATAAAAACTTTGTTTTATACTTTTAAAAAACTTTAGATTCTAGTTTGTTATGAAAAATAAAACTTAAATCTTGTTATTAGTTATATATGTATTCTTTTAAATTGATTGTAAAAGTTTTGGTTTCTTGAATGGATTTTCAAATTGATCTTTATGTGAAGTCGACCTCTAATTAATACTAGCAATTATATAAACCTATGTGTATGAAAGTAATAACGATGCAAGTAAAGAAATAAATAAGGTATGGAAAGATCTAACCGAGACACGAGAGATTTATAGTGGTTCGGCTACAAGGACACCTTCCTTGCCCTACTCCACTCCCCGAGCACACCTTGCTCAAGAGTTTTCTTCACAACTTCAATAAGCTCCCTTATGGCGGAGAAAACCGTACACAACTTTGGCTTACACGGGTTTAACGACACAAAGCTAAATGTCGAGTTCTAATCGTAGCTAGAACCAATCTCATAACTTCACAACACAACTTCTTCACAACTTATTCACGACTACTTCACAACGGCTTCACGACTGCTTCACGACTTCAACACGACCGCTACACAACCTCTATGATGCGGCTTCACGACTTCAACACTATGTCTTCATGACTAAGACTTCACGACTTCAACATGTCCGTTACACAACCTCTATGCTACGGCTTCACGACTTCAACACTAGGACTTCACGACTAGGACTTCACGGCTTCAACACGACCGCTACACAACTTCTATGCTATGGCTTCACGACTTCACGACTAGGACTTCACTGCTTCAACACGACCGCTACACAACTTCTATGCTACGGCTTCACGACTTCAATACTAGGACTTCACGACTAGGACTTCACAACTTTAACACGACCGCTACACAACTTCTATGCTACGGCTTCATGACTTCAACACAAGGACTTCATGTCTTCTAAGCTACGGCTTCACAACTTCTACACCACGGCTTCACGACTTCTACATTTTGACCTCACAACTTCTATACCACAACTACTTATACAACATCTTCACTACTTACACACAACACTAATCTACAACACACACTTTACATACAAATGAATGAATGATTTACAACCTTTGTTAAACACACAACTTAAGTAACAATATGATACTAAGTTGTAATACTTCTAATCTTGATTGATAGAAGTATTCTTCTTTTGCATTTGGATGGTAGAAGCTTGGATCACTTGGAAACCAATGCTTAAGATTACATGATCAAAGGTTTATTTAAGATATGAAATGAGATCTACAACAGAAAGTTTTAGTGCAAAAGGTTGAGTAAAAATCCAGGGGAAGGCTGGTATTTATAGGGAAAAATCTGGACAGCTGGAGCCTACTGGAGCGGGGGCGGTCCCCTTACATAGGGGGCGGTCCCCTTAATTATTAAGGGGGCCGCCTAGTAAAATTAAGGGGGCCGCCCCTACTGAACGTTGGCCAATTTTGTCCTTTTGTAGGGAAGGTTTTTCTGGAACATTTTAATTGATTTTGGTTAAAAATTTGAATTCATATTTTTATAAAAGATTAAACATTTTTATTTAATACCAAAAATGTTTTTCAAAAATATATAAAATGTTTTTTATGTTTTATAAAAAATCTAGTTATTAAGAAAATGTTCCTTTGATCATATAATGCATTAAGCATTAGTTTATTCATACCTTAAGTGATTTTAGTTGTAGAAGTGAATATTTACAACTAAGTACTTGTTTAATTTATAAGTTTATGTTTTAATGAGTTTACATTTTGTGATCATCAAAACATAGAGTTATGAATAAATATTGATAATGTTTTTAGGCATTTATTTATGTCAACAGATGACGTGACTCCCGACCAGCCTATAGCTTGACCACTCTTTGCATTTTCATCTTTTGATTACGGACATGTTTCCTCGTACATTACTTATATTATTTTGGGACTGTACTAATTATTACTACCATGTTTATATTTAATGTTTCAGTTTATGTTTCCATTGATGCTTTATTAAGACTGGCATTCAGTTCAGCATGAGTAACCGAGAGAACCCGAGAGATATACCGAGGAGAACATAAATTTTATACCAGACTGTGCCATTCTGGTTATTAACCGTATGCGCCGCATCCAGTAAAACAGATGCGACACATCCTATCTTTTATTCTGATTCGTATTTATTCCAGGCTCGATACGGCGTATCTTCTTCGATAAGATACGGCGTATCGACTGACCTGATGATTTTCAGTTTTAATTTTTAATTTTTATTTTTACTAACTACTAATGTATTATGAAAGTTTGAACCTTCTTAACTCAGGTGTGTTAAAGTCTAAATGGTATTATAGATTCCTGCATTCTTGTGGATACATCATCTATGACGCTTAAACGTTCTCATCCACAAGAAAGTTGATTTTTGCTCTTATACGAATAATGGAGGATCATACCGAGCAAATCTCAGGGGAGTTTTTCTGTTCTAATTCTTTTATTTTCCAGTTTTTAACCTTTGACACAAACAACGAGGACGTTATTTAACTTAAGTGGGGGGATTGGAGAATTAGAACACTTACTTGTCCTAAACTTTTTCATAATATGCTTAAAATGCGCTTAATATATCAAAATTTAAAAAAATTTTAGCTTGTTTTTGTTTAAAGTCTAAATTACATAGCTGCACACATAACATTATTTCCAAAAATTGTGAACTTATCAAAATTCACAAATCTATGAGTGTGCCGGTGAGTTGTAAACTTTAGAACTTGGCTTGTATACTATTCAAGACCACCATAATAAGTATTATCTATATAATTGGAATGACTTGTCTAAATTGGTAAATTTCTAGAATTACACCAAAATAGCCTTTATATGTTATGTGATATTAACTAACTACATTGGTTAGTTAACCCCCTTATAAATCCTTTTGTTACTCTCACTTTTAGAGTAAGATACCCCTAGAAAAATACTCAGAGCCATTTCTTTCGTTTCTTACACCTTTGATATAATGTTTCGTTACACCCTTACACCTTAGCCTACCCTGTAGATTAAAATCCGTGGTTAATTGCTTTAGGCAAAGTGTGTTTCCTTACATTACCTGTGTTCGCGTGCGTAATTCATTATCTTTGGTTGAGTCAGGAAATTGCACAATGCAATTGGTATGCAAGTAAATATTTTATATCTTTGAGTTTATTTTTCGTGTGTTTGCTACTTTCGCTATTACAGTTATTTCTGAAAGTATGAAGAGTATGGAAAAATTATCCGGAAAAATAGTGATAGAAAAGTTGTGAAATTTTACACATATGTTGATGAAAAAAAAAAAAAAAAAAAAAAATCGAAAAAAAAATCGAAAAGAAAAAGAAAAAGGAAAAGTTGGATGTTTATTTTAACCAACTTATGTAAATTTTTGTATTAAGTGGTCGATATCACCACTACTTGTTATATATTATATTTATGGATTGAATGGGAGTTGGCCGTTATGGGAACGCCAACTAGGATTATTCTTTGATTGAGATCTTGTTGAGTATAATTCGTGTCTACCTAAAGCGTGTGTTTCAAGTGTTAAAGCGTGAGTTATTCAATGATATGAGTCTTATTCATGGGATGGTCGGGAAAGTAATTTACCACACTTAGGATTTTAATTTATCTGTTTTGTTTATTTTTCATTTTACACCAATTTATATCCCAAATATTATCCATATCCTATATCATTCTTCATCCAAACTTTTGATTTATTGAGATTAGGGATTTGAGCAATCTTAAGTATCGTAGTCGTGGATTCAGCTATGTATTTATGATTTTGTCGCCCTTTTTGATATAATATTATTGGTAAAGATTACTTGGTCCTATCTTTAGCTTATTCGAGTTAAGGATTTGAGCAATTGCAAGTATCGTGGTCGTGGATTCGATCATGTATTTGTGATTTTGTCGCCTTTTCTGGAATATGAGATCGATAGAGATTAAAAAGGATGATTAACCCTTAACCAACAAACCCCTTTTACCGCTTTAGACTTGTTATTCCTTAGCTTTAGTGGGGGAGATGCGTATACTTGCCAAGCTTATCATAGAATATTCGTCACGACTGGACAGTTAAACGATTAGATTTGCTTTTATCAAAATATTTTATTTTATTTCTAATTCGTTAAGTGTTTGGTTGTGTAATTATGACAAAACGAATACATGCTTAAATATAAAAATAAATCCTAATATCTTTTAGGATACATTTTCATAAGATTAATTCTAAGGTTTACTTGGGGACAAGTAAAGTTCAAGTGGGGGGATATTTGATGAACTCAAATAAGTACATTTTATTACCATCATTTATCCTATTTATTTGACTTGTTTTATTATATTATATATGAGAATTGATACGTTAATGTTTACTTTTGTAATTCTCAGATAAAAACAAGTATTATGTGAAACTTGACGATTTTAGACTAATTATGGAGCAAAACAAGCAAGATGTTAAGAGTCTACTGAAATGTACAAGATCAAGATCATTCTGCTCCAGATACGCCGCAACATACTTCGTACATACGGCGCATCACTATCAAAATTTCACAAGTTACGATCCAAGACGGCAAAGGACATGCGCCGCATAGAGAAATGAAGTTACGCCGCATCTTAAGGCGGTGTACGAATATTCCTGAATATATTAATCTTGGACCCCACGCGAAGTTAAGTCAATGCGCCGCATCTTCTTATCCTATGCGCCGCATCTAACCCTCAGACAGAAACTATAAATACCCCAAGGCCAGACGAATTTCGTGACACAAGACTTTAGAGACCGAAATCATAAGAAACCCTAAGGCCGAATTCAGACGTATTAGCAGTACAAGACACACCCTAAACGAAGATACAAGAGCTGTAAGAAGGTCCTGCATGTATTCAATTCATTAAGTAGTTTTGTTTTATTGTATTAGTACACTTTAATTCATCAGGATTGATGGGCCGATTCCATGTGACTACGGAAAATCATGGGCACCCCTTAAAATTGCTTTCCCATTAATTAAAGTTTATATGTTGATGTCTTTGGTGACTTTTATTAGTGCATTGATAGCCTCTATGTCTAGCTGAGCATTGCTTGGGTCGCCATGCCCCTTCCTCGCCTATCTATTCTAGCGTATACGAAACGTGGGCATCACAAGTGCTCAATATTCTAGGATAGTGGGATAGACATAAGTGATCATTAAGGGTTTACTCGCCGATAAGATTAGAGCCAACGAGAAAGGTTTAATTATATACACTGCATATAAAACTAGCAATAAAACAAGTGACAAGCTACTTAATTATCAGGACAGGTCTTCTTATTGTCTCAAGTATCTATCTGTGTACGTGTGTGCTAATCGCTGATTCGTGCTCATTAGTTTAGTTTTCTATTTAATCATAACCAAACCGTGCCAGTCTCTCAGGCTGAACCCCCTTGCGTTAGATTAGGTTGTATAGCTAACTTAAGATATTAAAATACTGATTAGAATAACTAGATAATGCGTTCCACTCTTAGTGATCGACACTCTACTTACCATTATATTCATACTGACCGGGTACACTGCTCGTTAAAGTGTGTGTTTTATTGATAAGTCGGCTAAATATAAATTTAAAACTTGAGTAGGCATTAACCCTGCTAAACCACAACGACACATCACGCGCGCACCAAGTCTTTGGCGCCGCTACCGTGGATATAAAAGAATTAGAGCAATACAAGATATAGAGAACTGATTGATTCATTCCAAATAAAATGTAGCTCATTTAACAAAGCGGTATCAAATTTCAGAATTAACCCAACAATAAAAAAACATTTCCAACAAATTTTATGACCCTCGCTGATGTGTCGTGTGTGAGTACAAGTTTTAAATATATAAAGGTCGAATTACCGAATCTAGAAACAACACATACGAGCAAGTGAACTCGTCTGTTATAGCAAGATTATGATGGTAAGTCGGGATCGTTCGCAGGGATTTGTGTAGTGAATCGAATTGTAAGCTACTAGAAGTAAATTCCTTAACAAGTAATGAAAAATAGAATAATTCAAATGATTAAAAACTATACTTCCTTAGACTAGCATACTACTCATTGATAAGCATGATTGTGATAACTTTGGACAACATGTTGGTTTTGATAATTAGTTTGGTGAACTAATCTATTGTTTCTACAAATTAAACCTTCGTCAAGATTTTAGTTCATAAAAACAAGCATTACGTTTAACCACTCAATTCAAGATCAATTCAAGGTTCATAAGTTGGTGTACCTTAAACACAAAAATCATCTTTTGCTTAATCAAATAGCTTAGGAAATGGTCAATACAAAAGGTAACCGATCATAGACAAAAGGTCACAATTGAGAGTAAACTATTAATCTTTCGACCCTTGAAATGGTTTACCATCAATCCTATTTTTGATAGACAAAAGCATTCTCATTACAACCACAATTAACTTTCTTTATTTAATCAAGAATAATGGGTAAAAACAATCACTCATAGACAAATGATTATAACTAGTTGAATAACAATAGTTCTTTCGACCCTTAAAATTATTAGCAACTAGTTAAACTTGATTCAACAAACGTCACTACAAAACTTAATCACGATTGGATCTTAGAATCAACTTGAAATTTAATTAAAACATGTCATCAAAATCATACGCATATCAATTAGTAATGTTGGGAATTATATTTTCATAGATTTGATGATCACAGAACAAGGAGAATGAAACATGAAGAATACTGAAATGATAAGAAAAATACGCTAATGAAGCTGTTGCAGGAGTTGTTAAGTCTTCTGGTTAAGTCTTCTCCCAGTTAAGTCTGGTAGTGTTAAAGTTAAGTCTCCTCGTTAAGTCTGGTAGTGTAAAGTCGTTAAGTCTGGTAGTGTTAATCAGTTAAGTCTGGTAGTGTTATACAATTAAGTCTTCTAGTGTAAAGTCTGATGATTACACAGTTAAGTCTTCTAGTGTATCAGATGCTACTATGAGTCATACTACTGCTGGATGGATAAGGATGAAAAGATATTATCTAAAGATAATATCTAGATATGTTATCAGTCAACAAAGTTGTAAAACAAGATACATGTTGTATCTT
The DNA here is from genome assembly GCA_021014915.2 of Artemisia tridentata subsp. tridentata. Taxonomy (NCBI): domain Eukaryota; kingdom Viridiplantae; phylum Streptophyta; class Magnoliopsida; order Asterales; family Asteraceae; genus Artemisia; species Artemisia tridentata. The sequence goes on from CP139509.1 coordinate 487,584,442, forward strand.
AATGACTGACACATAACAAGCAAGTAGTAGACAAAGTCTTGTCATATTGTAAAAGATCTTCCTTGTGCTATAAAAGGAAGATCTTACCCCTTAGATAAAAATATGTTTTACAAGTGTTTAGTATGCTTATAATTTAAACACCAAAGGGTGTCAAAATGTAAAACATCAAAGAGTGTGTGTGTGGGAACATCAGACAAGGGGTCTGATGTTGTTATGTTTGTTTAAGCCTCAAGGTAATCAAGGTTTTCCTTGATCCCTGTTATTGTTGTAGAGTAACCGTGCTATATTTGATCACATAGCATTGGGGCTGAGTTTAATAACAAAGACAAAGTTTGGCAAAACCTTGTTGTGATAGTATTGTTTCTTTCATAGAATATTCCGTCAATATTATCATCATGCTAGTCATAGACAAAATCCTAGATCAAAGGTGCAACAACCTAGAGTCCATAATCGATCACGTAACTTATTTTAGTAGATGTAAGTCGGTCTAAAATAAGTTTCCACAGTTGGTATCAGAGCGGGGGGCTCTGGATCTAGGAAAAGAAAAGGTTTTAGCTAAATAAAGAAGAAAAATTCGGATCCGGTTCGTATTTTCGTAACTCACTGCAGGGCTGTTTTCAAAAGGCAATAACTCCTTCGTTAACCGTTGGATCAGGCTGAAATTTTTACTGGAGGTTCTTGGTATATCAAAGTAGATTCTCACCAGAGGGATCTTCAATCTGAGCCTTAGGTTGCAAGATATGCATCATTGAAAACTGCTCCAGAAACAGTTGAGGTATGGTCGAATTTTTGGTTTTCTTTCAAGGTTCACACACAAAGGAGAAGAATCACACACAAAAGAGAGTTGGTTCTTCAAAGATAACAGGCTTGTTTTTATTTATTTGAATAAGAAAATTATTTGTTACTTATTTGAAGATGAGGTGAAATTTTTCAAAATTGTGTTTTATCATACCTTTTCCTTGAAGGTAACTTGTTCGTTCGTTCAAGTGACTAGGAAATGACAAACACTTAAAGGAGATACGTTGTAGTACTCAGTGTCTCATAGAAGATGAGTTTATTGTCATGAGATTGCGGTCTCCCTATACAAGAAAGTTGGGTATACGTTCGAAGTCAGATTTAGTACAAGGTATAAGACACAAGGATGGTTTATTCTGTTTCATAATCAAGTTAGTAATGGTTGGTTTTTCTTCATCAGTCATAAAAGCCTACAGAATTGGAGATTCGAATGGTTAACATATAGGTTTCAGGGGAAACTTAAATGTTCAAGTGTTTAACCATTTATTATACTTATGCATCACCACAAGGGAAAGTTATTGATTCTTATTATTGTTGATTAGTATTGCTACTGATGGTTTAAAATTTTACTGTCTCAAGTTCATTTTTAGTGCGGAAAGCTTAATGGAGGGTAATTTTAAATATTAGAAGGATAGATTGGATTTGTAATATTAGTTTGTAGTTGTAAAGATCATATTTGTAATATTCTCTATTTGTTGATAACAAAAAGGGGAAGAGATGTGGTGGATAGCATAGATTAAGGGGAAGACACTATGGTTTCATTCATGGTGAGATTTAATTATCTCAATTTCTCTACTTCGTCTAGGGAAATTAATACAAGAACGTGTTTGTTTTGTAATCATCAAATAGGGAAAGATTGTTGGGAATTATATTTTCATAGATTTGATGATCACAGAACAAGAAGAATGAAACATGAAGAATACTGAAATGATAAGCAAAATACGCTAATGAAGCTGTTGCAGGAGTTGTTAAGTCTTCTGGTTAAGTCTTCTCCCAGTTAAGTCTGGTAGTGTTAAAGTTAAGTCTCCTCGTTAAGTCTGGTAGTGTAAAGTCGTTAAGTCTGGTAGTGTTAATCAGTTAAGTCTGGTAGTGTTACACAGTTAAGTCTTCTAGTGTAAAGTCTGATGATTACACAGTTAAGTCTTCTAGTGTATCAGATGCTACTATGAGTCATACTACTGCTGGATGGATAAGGATGAAGAAGATATTATCTAAAGATAATATCTAGATATGTTATCAGTCAACAAAGTTGTAAAACAAGATACATGTTGTATCTTAATGACTGACACATAACAAGCAAGTAGTAGACAAAGTCTTATCATATTGTAAAAGATGTTCCTTGTGCTACAAAAGGAAGATCTTACCCCTTAGATAAAAATATGTTTTACAAGTGTTTAGTATGCTTATAATTTAAACACCAAAGGGTGTCAAAATGTAAAACATCAAAGAGTGTGTGTGTGGGAACATCGGACAAGGGGTCTGATGTTGTTATGTTTGTTTAAGCCTCAAGGTAATAAAGGTTTTCCTTGATCCCTGTTATTGTTGTAGAGTAACCGTGCTATATTTGATCACAGAGCATTGGGGCTGAGTTTAATAACAAAAAGAAAGTTTGGCAAAACCTTGTTGTGATAGTATTGTTTCTTTCATTGAATATTCCATCAATATTATTGATAAACTCAAATAAGTACATTTTATTACCGTCATTTATCCTATTTATTTGACTTGTTTTATTATATTATCTGTGAGAATTGATACGTTAATGTTTACTTTTGTAATTCTCAGGTAAAAACAAGTATTATGTGAAACTTGGCGATTGTGGACTAATTATGGAGCAAAACAAGCGTGAAGTTAAGAGTCTACTGAAATGTACAAGATCAAGACATTCTGCTCCAGATGCGCTGCATCTTACTTATTACATACGGCGCATCACTATCCAGATTTCACAAGATACGATCCAAGATACAAGAGGACATGCGCCGCATCTATAAATGGAGTTACGCCGCATCTTCTGGCGGTGTACGAATATTCCTGAATATATTAATCTTGGACCCCACGCGAAGTTAAGTCAATGCGCCGCATCTACTTATTAGATGCGCCGCATCTTACCCTCAGACAGAAACTATAAATACCCCAAGACCAGACGAATTTCGAGAGGCTAATACCGAAGAAGACCGAAGACCACCGAAACCCTAGGACGAATTCAGTCGAAGTGGCAGCACAAGACACACCTTGAACGAAGATACAAGAGCTGTAAGAAGGTCCTGCGTGTATTCAATTCATTAAGTAGTTTTGTTTTATTGTATTAGTAAACTTTAATTCATCAGGATTGGTGGCTTGTGTAACGTGACAACGGAAAGGTTGCACTCCCTTAAAACTGCTTTCCCATTAATTAAAGTTTATATGTTGATGTCTTTGGTGACTTTTATTAGTGCATTGATAACCTCTGTGTCTAGCTGAGCGTTGATCGGGTCGCCATGCCTCTTCCCTCGCCTATTTATTAGATCGCCTATGCATTCTATCGTCTCTAGAAAAGTAGGAAGAAAGATAAATAGGATAGTCATAAGTAATCATTAAGGGTTTACTCGCCGATAAGATTAGAACCAACGAGAAAGGACTTAATCTCGGTGCGTTGCATCGAACTATACACTTCATATAAAACTAGCAATAAAACAAGTGACAAGCTACTTAACTATCAGGACAGGTCTTCTTATTGTCTCGAGTATTTATCTGTGTACGTGTGTGTTATTCGCTGATTCGTGCCTATTAGTTTAGTTTATTATTTAATTGCAACCAAACCGTGCCAGTCTCTCAGGCTGAACCCCCTTGCGTTAGCTTAGGTTGTATAGCTAACTTAAGATATTAAAATACTGATTAGAATAACTAGATAATACGTTCCACTCTTAGTGATCGACACTCTACTTACCATTATATTCATACTGACCGGGTACACTGCTCGTTAAAGTGTGTGTGTTATTGATAAGTTGGCTAAATATAAATTTAAAACTTGAATACTGCTAAAACCACAACGACATACCGTGGGTATAAATTAGAGCACTCGCACGCACGCATCAAGTTTTTGGCGCCGTTGCCGGGGAGTGAATTGTTATTATCTGTTAATTTGATTAGTATTTTAATTAGGTTTATTTCTTTTTAATTTTTAATCTAACCGCTAACTCTGTTATATATTAGATTAAATTGCATTCATTGTATTATTTTGCATATTTTCTGTTTTTGTGTGTTTTTATTTGTGTTTATTTTGGTTTGTTTTTATTTGTTTTTATTTTTCGTATTTTATGTGTTCTGCTATCGTTGTACTGAGCTTATTCAAACGATACGGCGCATCTGATTTCTCAGATACGGCGTATTGCGTTTATTTTTTTTATAAAATACAACGCGTTTAATTAATTCGATACGACGCATCTTTTCCCCAAGATATTGCGTATCTGTTTTTAATAAGAAATTTTTTTCTAAGCGATAATGCGATACGACGCATCTGCTTTAGCAGATACGGCGCATCTATTATTTTAATTAAGAACAGTTTTCGAATTATTAAACAGATACGACACATCGATCTCTGTCGATACGGCGTATCTTTTGAATCAAAAATCTTGTATTTTGAAACGTAACGAAAATACGGCGCATTAACTTTTGTTAATACGACGCATTTAATTTTAAATAAATATCGATTTTTGATAATTAAAACTGATACGGCGCATTCTAAATTTCTAAGCGCCGTATCTATTTTCCGAATAAAGTCTGATTAGATTTTAACGATTATAAGATACGGCGTATCCAACTTTTTGGATACGGCGCATCGTCTGCAGATATCAGTAACTTTAATTTTTCGTATTCCGTTTTCGTTGTTGATTTTCTGATATATTACTTTCTTGAGCATACCCTACTGATGTTTTTTTGTTGATTTCAGGAAGTGCATGACCAGGAGTTCTACGAAGAACTTGATTCAACCTTTCGAAGATCCTGAACGAGCTTTTCATTCGCTTAAAAGGCTTTTCAACACAAAAAGCTTTGATATCTCAAGTTCATTCGAGCTTGATTATTTTTCTGAAGAGAAAGAGGAAGAAGAAACAGAAACAATGGGCGAAAACACAACTATGGAGGAATACATGAACAAAACCCGTGCTGATTACACTTCAGGAGTTGCTAGACCAAAGTTTGATGATAAGTCAAAGTTTGAATTGAAGGGTCAGTTTCTCAAGGAGCTAAGAGAAAATGCTTTCAGTGGATCGGAACATGAGGATGCTAATGAGCATGTTGAAAAGGTCCTCGAGATTGCGAATTTGTTTACTTCAGAAGGAGTCACTGACGATCAACTCATGATAAGAATCTTTCCAATCTCGCTAAAAGGAGCTGCTAACAAGTGGCTAAGGAATGAACCTGCTAGTTCAATCACTACATGGGAAGATTTGAAGAGCAAATTCCTGAAGAGATATTGTCCACCTGCTAAGACTGCTAAAAAGATGGAGGCTATCAACAGTTTCAAGCAAGAGCCTGATGAAACTCTTTATCAAGCTTGGGAACGATTTAAAGATTTACTGGTAAAATGTCCTCAACACTATCTAACCCCTATGCAGGAGATAATATTGTTTTATCAAGGATTGGACGTGCCTACTAGACAAATCTTGGACGCTAAGGGAGCTGTGCCTCAAATGAGTGCAGCCAATGCTAGGAAAGCTATCCAAGAAGCTGCTGATAATTCTCAAAAATGGCACGATGGGACCTCTACTAGATCTAAGACCAGCACTAATTTTGACGGGTTTGCTGCTATTCAAGCTCAATTGGATAAAATTAGTAGAGAGATGAAGAAGCGTGATGAAAAAGTGTATGCTGCCCAAGTTGGATGTGAAAAATGCGAAGGACCTCACTACACTAAAGATTGCCCGAATAAGAATGAAAGTGAGACGTTTGAAGAAGCATATTACACCCAATTTGGACAACCATTCCGACCTTCAGGAAGATTTAGGGAAGCCACCCCGGGATTCTATCAAAAAAACTACCTTAATCCCGCTTATCAAGAAAGGAGGCAGACTTTAGATGACACTCTAAAGTAAATTATGGCCGATGCTGCTAAAAGACATGAAGAGAATACTGCTATGATCAAAGAAATCCGAGCTTCAACGGACACTATTACAAGAAATCAAGGAGCTTCGATCAAAGCATTGGAACAACAAATTGGTCAAATGAGCAAAGTTCTTCAAGAAAGGGGATATGGAAGTTTACCTAGCTCAACTGAAACCAACCCAAGAGATCATGTCAAGGCCATAAGCACCACTGAAGAAGTCACTCCTAACATTCCTTTTCCTAGAAGACTGATGAATGGTAATAATGGTGCAAGACCCGAATTTTTCTTTAATTCTTCAATCAGTTTAAGGACACTACTCAAAAAGAAGACAAAGATTGAAGAGGAGATCAAGGCTACAATGAAAGAAGAGAACTCTGCAACCGACTTAAATGCCTTGCCTCATAAAGAAAAGGACCCAGAAAATTTTACTTTACCTTGTTCAATTAATGATATATCTTTCAATAATGTGTTAGCTGACTTAGGAGCTAGCGTTAGTGTAATGCCCCTTAAGACATTCACTAACCTAGGACTAGGAAAATTAGCACCAACTAAGTTACTTATTGAATTGGCTGATAAAACGGTAAAACGACCTGAAGGGATTGCTAATAATGTGCTAGTTAAGATTGAGAAGTTTATTTTCCCTGTAGACTTTGTTATATTAGATATGCCCGAGGATGTTAAGATTCCTTTAATCCTTGGAAGACCTTTCTTGTCTACTGCCCATGCTAAGATTGATGTGTTTAAAAGAAGAATCTCATTAAGGGTAGGGAATAATAAACTAGTCTATAAGTGCCAAGATCCTGTTAAAAGCATAATTAGAGGTGTCTATGTGCTAGGATTAAGAGAGCGTATGGACCTCGATCTTGAAGCTAGGCTCATGGGAGAAACATTGATTCAAAACAACTCAACTAATCCTAATCATGAGAACTTTGAGGAATTTATTGACCTTAATGTACCTACCGAACTTAGACGCAATATTGTTAATGATTGTGATGATGAGTGGTATGATTGCGTAGTAATTAACAAACGTAGGAGAATAGTTGAGAATACAAATTTGAATAATGATGTGTTTATTGAACTACCACCTCACCTTGCATATTTGTGCCTATTTCATAATAAAAATTTCCCGTCTATCATTTTGTCATCTCTGCCCGAAAGGGACAGAACTTTATTTATACAGATATTAAAGAAGAACGGCGTGGAAATTAAGGACGAGCAAGGAGTGTTCAATATTACTGAATTGGCGATGAGGGAGCGCGATGTTTCCGACTCCTTCAATGATCAATATTAAAGTGCTGAACGTGAGTCTAACTTGAAGACTCTGGAATAAAGACAAGTGCTGACCGGGAGACAACCCGGAGAAAATTTTTAATATTCTGTCCTCTGTCGAGTCAGTCAGACCCGCAGAGGATACGGCGCATCTCAATCCTGAGATGCGACGCATCTCCTGCACTGGACATATCTTACTTTATTTTTCTGCATTTTTTATTTTCGACTTTAAAACTTTTTATCAGTTTATTTTAATGCGGCGCATCCCTGGTTAAGGATGCGACGCATCTTCTATTCTGATTCGTATTTATTCCAGGCTCGATGCGGCGTATCTTCTTCCATAAGATACGGCGCATCGACTGACCTGATGATTTTTTATGTTTTATTTTTACTAACTACTAATGTATTATGCAAGTTTGAACCTTTCTTATCTTAGGTATGTTTTAAAGTGTTGGTGGTATTATAGTTTCCTGGATTTCCTGTGGATACATCAAGTAAAGAAGCTTTAACGTTCTAATCCACAAGAAAGATGATTTTTGCACTTATACTAATGGAGGATCATACCGAGCAAATCTCAGGGGAGTTTTTCTGTTCTAATTATTTTATTTTCCAGTTTTTAACCTTTGATACAAACAACGAGGACGTTGTTTAACTTAAGTGGGGGGATTGGAGAATTAGAACACTTACTTGTCCTAAACTTTTTCAAAATATGCTTAAAATGTGCTTAATATATCAAAATTAAAAAAAAAAATTTAGCATGTTTTTGTTTAAAGTCTAAGTTGCATAGCTGCACACATGACGTTATTTTCAAAAAATTGTGATTTTTCAAAAATTCACAAATCTATGAGTGTGCCGGTGACTTGTAAACTTTAGAACTTGACTTGTATACTATTCGAGACCACCATAATAAGTATTATTTTATATAATTGGAATGACTTGTCTAAATTGGTAAAATTCTAGGATTACACCCAAATAGCCTTTATATGTTATGTGTTATTAGCTAACTACACTTGTTAGTTAACCCCCGTATAAACCCTTTTGTTACTCTCACTTTTAGAGTAAGATACCCCTAGAAAAAACACTCAGAGCCATTCCTTTCGTTTCTAACACCTTTGTTAAAATGTTTCGTTACACCCTTACACCTTAGCCTACCCTGTAGATTAAAATCCGTGGTTGGTTAATTGCTTTAGGCAAAGTGTGTTTCCTTACATTACCTGTGTTCGCGTGCGTAATTCATTATCTTTGGTTAGGTCGGGAAATTGCACAATGCAATTGGAGTGAAAATAAATATTGTATATCTTTGAGTTTATTTTTCGTGTATTTACTACTTTTACTATTACCGTTATTTCTGAAGTTATGAAAAGTATGAAAAAATTATCCAGAGTTATCATTATAGTGATGTGGTGAAATTTTACACATCTATGTTTATGTTTGATGTCAAAAAAAAAAAAAAAAAAAAAAAAAAAAAAAAAAAAAAAAAAAAAAAAACGAAAAAATAGAAAAGAAAAAAAGAATAAAGGAAAAGTTGGAAGTTTGTTTTTACCAACTTATGTAAAGTTTTGTATTAAGTGGTCGATATCACCACTATTTGTTGTATATTATATCTATGAATTGAATGGAAGTTGAACGTTATGGGAACGACAACTAAAGGTTATTCTTTGATTGAGATCTTGTTGAGTATATTCGTGTCTACCTAAAGCGTGTGTTTCAAGTGTTAAAGCGTGAGTTATTCTATGATATGAGTCTTATTCATGGGATGGTTGGGATAGTGATTAACCACACTTAGGATTTTAATTTATTTGTTTCGTTTATTTTTTATTTTACACCAATTTATATCCCAAATATTAACCATACCCTATATTATTCTTTATCCAAACCTTTGATTTATTGAGATTAGGGATTTGAGCAATCTTAAGTATCGTAGTCGTGGATTCGGCTATGTATTTATGATTTTGTCGCCCTTTTTGATATAATATTATTGGTGAAGATTACTTGGTCCTATCTTTAGCCTATTCGAGTTAAGGATTTGAGCAATTGCAAGTATCGTGTTCGTGGATTCGATCATGTATTTGTGATTTTGTCGCCTTTTCTGGAATTTGAGATCGATAGAGATTAAGGAGAATGATTAACCTTTAAGCCTACAAACCCTTTTTACCGCTTTAGACTTGTTATTCCTTGGCTTTAGTGGGGGAGATGTGTATACTTGCCAAGCTTATGATAGAATATTCGTCACGACTGGACAGTTAAACGATTAGATTTGCTTTTATCGAAATATTTTATTTTACTTCTAATTCGTTAAGTGTTTGGTTGTGTGAATTATGACAATAATGAATACATGCTTAAATATAAAAATAAATCCTAATATCTTTTAGGATACATTTTCGTAAGATTAATTCTAAGGTTTACTTGGGGACAAGTAAAGTTCAAGTGGGGGGATATTTGATGAACTCAAATAAGTACATTTTATTACCGTCATTTATCCTATTTATTTGACTTGTTTTATTATATTATCAGTGAGAATTGATACGTTAATGTTTACTTTTGTAATTCTCAGGTAAAAACAAGTATTATGTGAAACTTGGCGATTTTGGACTAATTATAGAGTAAAACAAGCGTGAAGTTAAGAGTCTACTGAAATGTACAAGATCAAGACATTCTGCTCCAGATGCGCCGCATCTTACTAATTACATACGGCGCATCACTATCCAGATTTCACAAGATACGATCCAAGATACAAGAGGACATGCGCCGCATCTATAAATGGAGTTACGCCGCATCTTCTGGATGTGTACGAATATTCCTGAATATATTAATCTTGGACCCCACGCGAAGTTAAGTCAATGCGCCGCATCTACTTATTAGATGCGCCGCATCTTACCCTCAGACAGAAACTGTAAATACCCCAAGACCAGACGAATTTCGAGAGGCTAATACCGAAGAAGACCGAAGACCATAGAAACCCTAGGACGAATTCAGTCGAAGTGGCAGCACAAGACACACCTTGAACGAAGATACAAGAGCTGTAAGAAGGTCCTGCATGTATTCAATTCATTAAGTAGTTTTGTTTTATTGTATTAGTAAACTTTAATTCATCCGGATTGGTGGCTTGTGTAACGTGACAACGGAAAGGTTGCACTCCCTTAAAACTTCTTTCCCATTAATTAAAGTTTATATATTGATGTCTTTGGTGACTTTTATTAGTGCATTGATAACCTCTGTGTCCAGATGAGCGTTGATCGGGTCGCCATGCCTCTGCCCTCGCCTATTTATTAGATCGCCTATGCATTCTATCGTCTGTAGAAAAGTAGGAAGAAAGATAAATAGGATAGTCATAAGTAATCATTAAGGGTTTACTCGCCGATAAGATTAGAACCAACGAGAAAGGACTTAATCTCGGTGCGTTGCATCGAACTATACACTTCATATAAAACTAGCAATAAAACAAGTGACAAGCTACTTAACTATCAGGACAGGTCTTCTTATTGTCTCGAGTATTTATCTGTGTACGTGTGTCCTATTCGCTGATTCGTGCCTATTAGTTTAGTTTATTATTTAATTGCAACCAAACCGTGCCAGTCTCTCAGGCTGAACCCCCTTGCGTTAGCTTAGGTTGTATAGCTAACTTAAGATATTAAAATACTGATTAGAATAACTAGATAATACGTTCCACTCTTAGTGATCGACACTCTACTTACCATTATATTCATACTGACCGGGTACACTGCTCGTTAAAGTGTGTGTGTTATTGATAAGTCGGCTAAATATAAATTTAAAACTTGAATACTGCTAAAACCACAACGACATACCGTGGGTATAAATTAGAGCACTCGCACGCACGCATCAATTATCATCATGCTAGTCATAGACAAAATCCTAGATCAAAGGTGTAACAACCTAGAGTCCATATTCGATCACGTAACTTATTTTAGTAGATGTAAGTTGGTCTAAAATAAGTTTCCACAAGTAACACACATCATCTAAGCAAGTGCGCAAAGGCACTGGCCACTCATAGCAAACATGAACATAATCTCAGCACTTTGAACATTAGAAACCATAATTGAAAGTCTTACAATGATTGGAAATAGATTACAAATGATAAAGAAATAATACCCCAAGGATTGGTGTTGATTTCTTGATGTTTTGACCTCCAAATAATGACTTCTTGACTCTCCAACTACTCCTGGACTTTTAAGGACGAATTTGAGAGTATTTGATGAGTGGTAGATGATAACTAGTTTTTTGATTAAGAATTAGCACACTAAATATTCCACAAATGATCCTATTAATACTCCTCCCAAGGGTCTTGGTTCATTAATGCTTCACTTGTCCTCCAAGTAGTTTAGAAGAGCCTAGAATCCTTATTAGAAGGCCTTAGAACCGGATATATGAAAAGACAAAACTTAATGATGAAGTTTTGGTAGATCAGCAAGCTTCCAACCGATCGGTAATATATCCAACCGATCGGTTGGTCTTCGGAATTGCCTCCATCCGAATCGGTTGCGTGCAGCCTCCGATCGGACGGATGGTTGCTGTTTTGGAACATTTTGGACTTTTGTCGTCTTAGCTTGATTTTTCTTTTTTGGGTCTTTGGTTCTTCATCCAAACTTGATCTTTTCAACATCTTTGAAGCTAATCGACATTAATACTTGGACCCTCATTCTTTGAAATGCCTTTTTGATTGGGTATTTGTATAAGAATCTTCGCACTTTCATATATATTTCCTTCTTTCTCCTTTTTCTCATCTTTTTCTTCCATTTTCTAGTTTTTGGCCACATATGCTTCGCAAACACACTTTGGTACGATTTTGTAACAAAAGCATATAAATATAACCAAATAACATACATAAAAACACGAATAACGCTACTAAAAACATGCACAATTTGAGCGTTATCAAATCCCCCACACTTGAACTTTGCTTGCCCTCAAGCAAATCTAGCAATAAAAACACTTATCCACATGGTACACAAGGATGTTTAAAAAGATGTGATGCAAATCTACCAAGTACGGGTACAAGTTAGATTCATCATTTTAAGCTTTTATGGTTGAAGCATCGAGATGTTTGACAATACCCAAATGATTTTCTTGCTTGATATACATTACTAAACACCTCACGAAGGGAAATGAAATATAATTCACTCAAAACACTCATTTGTATGGTGGAGTATATAAGAGAAATCACACTCATTTGCTCAGTCATGATTTAAATATTATCATAAGCTTGTACAAGAAACAAAACTACACCGAAATGGCGTGAGCACCAAGTATAGATATCAAAGAGGGCTTTTATTCAAGTTTAAGGTTTCGAGGGATAAGCAAGACTGATGTGCAACTACCTTTTGCAAAACATAATAGATCGCTAACAACGAATTCTCACATCACCAAAAAACGGATGGTCACTAGGGTATATCTTAGATCGCTGACACGCTATTCTCATAAAGGATGGTCACTAAAATACACACTAGATCGCTAGCAACATTATTTAATTCCTCAAGAAATCGGATGGTCACTACATGTCCATACACTTGATAATTTCACAAAGTCAAAAGGGTAGGAATAAGGCATGGGATATTATATTTTTAGAAAAGGTTGAAAGGAATGAATATACAAAATAGTCAAAGTCTACTGCCCAGATGTTACTAGCTATTCCGAACCGCTATCATACATTCTTGAAAAACTCCACACTTGATTGCACTTTACATTATTTTATAGCTCATTGGCTATTTTTGTCACCTTATTGTTGCGATGACTTTTTTTTTTTTTTTTTTTTTTAACATAATCTCATGTCATCTTATAGTTGTGATGACTTCACTTGGATAACTACTTTTGGAGTTTACAACTTTCTTCGTCCTTTCATGATTTCTCACATAACATCCATCTTGCCAAATAGCTAGCAACCAACCAAGACTTGACTCAGGGTAAGGCTAGGCTATAGGTGTAAAATCTTTTTGTATTTTTCTGGATTTTATCAAAGAAAAAGATAGGCTAAGAGGGTGTAACTAGGGGTATCTAGCGCTAAAGATAAATGCTAACAAAAGGTTTATACTGGTGATTAACTAGTCAATGCAACTAGCTAAATATCAATTTGGAAGGCTTATTTGGGTTAAATCCTAAGGTTGTCTCTTATCACGCATATATACTTATATCACTGAGAAAAATGATCTCACAACGGTCTCGTAATGATTTACAAGTACAAGTTCTAGAATAAATAAAATCACCGGCACACTCATAGCAAAAGATCAAAGCATAAAAGATGTATGCTATATACGAAACAGGCTTAAATTCCTCACATTGTAGTGAAAAGGGCTATAACATGTGCTAGCTAATGTTATCGATCCCAGAATGGATTGCAATATTAATCAGGACACATCTCAATTTTTCAAAAATTACAGGTTTTACCAGTGGATAGATCCAGTTACTTTAATATATAATCCTTTAAATGACAAAGAACTAGAGCATAAAGGCAAACAAAATTTAAAATTTAGCTCAGAACTTACAATTTATCCTTATTTTCCTATTCACCCCCCCCCCCCCCACACACTTAAGTTAAGCATTGTCCTCAATGTGATATACAAAAAGAATAAAAATAGGGAAATAAGAGAATAAACCATATTTTCTTGCTTCAGAAGATTCTTTGATCCAAGACCATACTTTGTAATCATTACCTGCAGTAATCTTAAAACAAAAAGAAACACACGAAATATGTCTACGTTTTATTAAAAGTCAGTGATACACCCCCACACTTAAGTTCAACTAAGGGATTAGAGAAACTTTGGGATATAATCACCTTTGAAAAATAAACTAAGAAATAAAATTGCAAATAGAAAACACACGGGTTGCCTCCCGAGAAGCGCTTGTTTTATTAACGAGTCATCAGCCGGACTCAAACTTCCTTCTTGCTACGTTGGTGTAATTTTCGGTTTCTTCTTTGAGACTTTTGGAACATACACCATGTTTCCTATCACTATTCCTTCTCCAGTTTCATCAATGTTTTCCAATTTGATTCTTTCCCAAGGTCTAGGAAGAACATCATAGATATAACCAGATTCCTCGGCCTATGGAGTGTCTTTCTAGAAATTGGCCGGAAAGGGTGCCATGAATGTTATTGCTTCATAATCTGATTCAGGTGGAATTTCTTTAATAGAAATCTCGTTCATTTGCTCCTTATCATAATACAATTTAATTCGGTGACCATTAACAATGAAACTTCCACCTTGCTTGTCATGTAATTCAACATACCCAGATGGAAATCCATGTTTCACTATATATGGGCCAAACCATTTTGGTTTTAGCTTAGGTGCTTTGAACTTGTATTTCATATTAAAAAGCAGAACTTTGTCTCCAGCTTTGAATTCTTTTTGAATTCTAAGCTTTCTGTCATGATACGCTTTGGTTCTAGCTTTGTAGAGCTTGGAGTTCTCGTAAGCTTGGAGTCTTAGTTCATCGAGTTCATGCAATTGCAAGAATCTCTTCTCTCCAGCTGTTTTGAGATCAGGGTTACAGCTTCTGAGTGCCCAGTAAGCGCGATGTTCGATTTCGAACGGCAAATGACAAGTTTTTCCATACAAAAGTCTGTATGGTGTTGTACCAATTGGAGTTTTATAAGCCGTACGAAATGCCCATAGGGCATCATCGAGTTTTCTTGACCCAACGACAGGATTATCTTTAACCATTTTTTCAAGTATCCTTTTTAAGGCTCTGTTGGTATTTTCGACTTGACCACTGGTCTGAGGGTGATAAGCTGTGGCGAAACGATGATGTACTCCGTATCGTTTCATAATTTTCTCCATTTGTTTGTTACAGAAATGGGTTCCATGATTACTTATTAAAGCTTTGGGAATTCCATAACGAGCGAAAAGCTTTTTGAGAAAATTGACAACAACTCGAGCATCATTTGTGGGTAGAGCTTCTGCTTCAACCCATTTGGAAACGTAATCAATAGCAACGAGAATATATTCGTATTTGTGCGATTTGGGAAATGGTCTCATAAAATCGATTCCCCAAATATCGAATATTTCACAGAATTGAATGCTCTTTTGAGGCATTTCATCTCTACGAGAAAGACTACAGGATTTTTGGCAAGCATCGCAGTTTTGGACAAGAGTATGAGCTTCTTTGAAAATAGTCGGTCAATAGAATCTAGCATCAAAAACTTTTTTAGCTGTGGTGGAAGGACCATAGTGTCCCCCAGTCGGGCCATGATGGCATTCATCAAGAATTCTTCTTGTTTCAGAACCAAAAACACATCTTTTTATCATTCCATCGGGACACATCTTGAAAAGATAGGGTTCTTCCCAATAGTAATGCTTGAGGTCTGAAAAGAATTTACTTCGTTGGCCATGAGTTAATCCTTTTTTTAGAATCCCTCCAACGAGGTAATTTGCATAATCAGCAAACCATGGAATTTCTATCTCATCGGCTGTGTCAACAGTCATGAGAGTTTCATCAGGAAAATAATCGTCAATCTCGTCTTCCTTTAACTCTTCCAAGTTCGGATTTTCAAGACGAGACAAATGATCAGCAGCTAGATTTTCTGCTCCTTTCTTATATTTGATTTCGATGTCAAATTCTTGGAGTAGCAAAATCCATCGGATAAGACGCGGTTTTGCATCTTGTTTGGCAAACAGATATTTGAGCGCTGAATGATCAGTGAACACAATTATTTTTGAAAGCACAAGATAAGATCTGAATTTGTTGAAAGCAAAAACAACGGCTAATAATTCTTTCTCCGTAACCGTATAGTTTTGTTGCGCATTATTGAGTGTTTTGCTGGCGAAGTATATAGGACGAAAATGTTTTCCTTCACGTTGTCCTAATACAGCTCCAACCGCAAAATCGCTTGCGTCGCACATGAGCTTGAATGGTAGTGACCAATTAGGTGAAACCATAATGAATGCACTAGTCAGTTGGGTTTTCAATGTTTCGAATGCCTTCATGCAATCTGCATTGAAGTCAAAAACAGAATCTTTTTCTAGAAGTTTCGTCATTGGACGAGATATTTTGGAAAAATCCTTAATGAAACGACGGTAAAAACCGGCATGTCCTAGAAAACTTCTAACGGCTTTAACGTTTGTTGGAGGTGGTAATTTGGTGATAACATCTATTTTTGCTTTGTCAACCTCCATTCCTGCACTGTAAATTTTGTGTCCTAGCACAATTCCTTCAGTCACCATGAAATGGCATTTTTCCCAGTTGAGAACAAGATATGCAGTTTCGCATCTTTCGAGCATTTTGTCCATATTAGAAAGACAAGCTTCAAATGAGCTTCCAAAAACTGAAAAGTCATCCATGAAAACTTCCATCGATGTTTCAAGCATGTCTTGGAATATAGCAATCATACATCTCTGAAAAGTAGCAGGTGCATTACACAATCCAAAAGGCATACGCCGATAAGCGTAAGTTCCAAAGGGACATGTGAATGTAGTCTTTTCTTGATCAACATGATCAATGGGAATTTGGAAATTTCCTGAAAAACCATCAGGGAAACAAAAGTACTCGTTCCCTGCTAATCTCTCAAGCATTTGATCCATGAATGGCAAAGGAAAATGATCTTTTCTGGTGGCTTTGTTTAATTTTCTTTAATCAATACATACTCGCCATCCTGTGACAGTTCTAGTAGGAACTAATTCATTCCGTTCATTAGTCACAACAGTCATTCCTCCTTTTTTTGGAACACAGTGAACTGGACTCACCCAAGGACTATCCTCGATTGGGTAAATGATACCAGCATCAAGAAGTTTGATGATTTTTTTTTGAGAAAAGTCCAAAATACATCCCTGTGCTTTCCCCAAAAACCGATTTACATCCTTAAACTTTTTTTTGGAACAAAATCATCCCTCCGTTAGTAAAGTTGGCACAAATACATCCCTCCGTTAGTCATATCAGTTAGTATGGACTAACGATGTAAATGATTTTCCGTTATCTCCTAACAAGAGTTAAAATAGTTGCATTGTTAGTCCTCCTTCAGTTAAAATTTTTGCATCGTTAGTCCTCATTAACTATAGAGTTAAAATATTTGCATCGTTAGTCCTTCTTAAGTTAAAATTTTTGCATCGTTAGTCCTTTGTTACGTTTTCGTCCGATTTTTTACGTTTTCGTCTGTTTTTTTACGTTTTCGTCCGATTTTTTACGTTTTCGTCCGATTTTTTACGTTTTCATCTGTTTTTTTACGTTTTCGTCTGTTTTTTTACGTTTTCGTCCGATTTTTTACGTTTTCGTCTGTTTTTTTACGTTTTCATCTGTTTTTTACGTTTTCGTCCGATTTTTTTAGTTTTCGTCTGTTTTTTTACGTTTTCATCCGATTTTTTACGTTTTCATCTGTTTTTTTACGTTTTCGCCTGTTTTTTTACGTTTTCGTCTGATTTTTTACGTTTTCATATGTTTTTTTACGTTTTCGTCCGATTTTTTACGTTTTCATCTGATTTTTTTCGTTTTCGTCTGTTTTTTTACGTTTTCGTCTGATTTTTTACGTTTTCACCTACCCACCTCCACCACCACCACCACCACCACCCACCACCTTCACCCACCACCACCCACCACCACCACCACCACCCACCACCTCCACCCATCACCACCTACCACCGCCGCCACCACCACCACCGTCGCCACCGCCACCACCACCACCACCACCACCACCCACCACCTTCACCCACCACCACCCACCACCTCCACCCATCACCACCTACCACCGCCGCCACCACCCACCACCACCACCACCACCCACCACCACCACCCATCGCCACCACCACCACCCATCACCACCTACCACCGCCGCCACCACCCACCACCTTCACCCACCACCGCCACCAACATCCACCGCCACCACCACCACCACCACCCATCGCCACCACCACCCATCGCCACCTACCACCGCCGCCACCACCCACCACCTTCAACCACCACCGCCACCAACATCCACCCCACCACCACCACCACCACCCATCGCCACCACCACCCATCACCACCTACCACCGCCGCCACCACCACCACCGCCGCCACCGGCGGTGGTAGGTGGTGATGGGTGGTGGTGGCGATGGGTGGTGGTGGTGGTGGTGGTTGAAGGTGGTGGGTGGTGGCGGCGGTGGGTGGTGGTGGCGATGGGTGGTGGTGGTGGTGGTGGCGGTGGATGTTGGTGGCGGTGGTGGGTGAAGGTGGTGGCGGCGGTGGTAGGTGGTGATGGGTGGTGGTGGTGGCGATGGGTGGTGGTGGCGGCGGCGGTGGTAGGTGGTGATGGGTGGAGGTGGTGGGTGGTGGTGGTGGTGGTGGCGGTGGTGGGTGAAGGTGGTGGGTGGTGGTGGTGGAGGTGGGTAGGTGAAAACGTAAAAAATCAGACGAAAACGTAAAAAAACAGACGAAAAGGTAAAAAAAACAGACGAAAACAAAAAAAATCGGAAGACAACGTAAAAAATCGGACGAAAACGTAAAAAAACATATGAAAACGTAAAAAATCGGACGAAAAACATATGAAAACGTAAAAAATCGGACGAAAACGTAAAAAAACAGACGAAAACGTAAAAAAACAGATGAAAACGAAAAAAATCGGACGAAAACGTAAAAAAACAGACGAAAACGTAAAAAAACAGACGAAAACGTAAAAAATATGACGAAAACGTAAAAAAACATATGAAAACGTAAAAAATCGGACGAAAACGTAAAAAAACAGACGAAAACGTAAAAAAACAGATGAAAACGTAAAAAATCGGACGAAAACGTAAAAAAACAGACGAAAACGAAAAAAATCGGACGAAAACGTAACAAAGGTCTAACGATGCAAAAATTTTAACTTAAGAAGGACTAACGATGCAAATATTTTAACTCTATAGTCAATGAGGACTAACGATGCAAAAATTTTAACTGAAGGAGGACTAACGATGCAACTATTTTAACTCTTGTTAGGAGATAACGGAAAATCATTTGCATCGTTAGTCCATACTAACTGATATGACTAACGGAGGGATGTATTTGTGCCAACTTTACTAACGGAGGGTTGATTTTGTTCCAAAAAAAAGTTTAAGGATGTAAATCGGTTTTTGGGGAAAGCACAGGGATGTATTTTGGACTTTTCTCTTTTTTTTTTAACAACTTCTTTCATGTTGGGATTGAGTCGACGTTGTCTTTCTACAACGGGTTTTGCATCTTCTTCGAAATTGATTTTGCGTTTACAAAAATCAGGACTGATTCCTGGGATGTCAGATGTTTTCCACGCAAAAGCTCTTTTATGCTTCTAGAGAACAGAAATGAGGCATTCTTTTTCCTTATCTTTGAGCAACGAAGATATGACTACTGGAAGAAGTGAATTATCCTCCAAGTAAGCATACTCAAGATTTTTGGGAAGTGGTTTCATCTCAAGATCAGTTGGTGGTTCTTGAAGAGATGTTTTGATTCTCAATTGATCATTAAAAGTGATTTCCTCAAAATCTTCTTCTATTTCTCCTTCTTCAACTTCTATTTCTTCTTCTTCTTCAAACTTTACTTCTATAAAATCAGCGAATTCCTTATCAAAGTTTGTTTCACTAATTTTTTCTGAAGTAGTCATGAATGGATCAGAATCGTCAAGTAATGCATCCAATTCTTCTTCAGTGACTTCATCGATTACATCAACGTTAAAACAAGTGTCATCACTGGAATATGGATATTGCATTGCTTTATTGATTAAAAAGGTGATTCTATCATCTCCAACTCCAAGATTGAGTTCTTTTCCTTTTACTTTGATGATCGCATCAGCGGTGTTTAGGAAAGGTCTTCCTAAAATAAGAGGTACTCTACTATCTTCCTCCATTTCTAAGATCACAAAATCCACTGGAAAAATGAATTTACCAACTTGGACAAGCATATTCTCAGCAATTCCAACAGGATATTGATAAGAATGATTTGCTAATCGAATACTCATCCTTGTAGGTTTCAAGGTATTGATGGAAAGTTTAGAATACAACGAATAGGGCATCAAATTGATACTTGCACCTAGATCGGCTAAAGCATCGCATGTGATGTTGTTTCCTAACGTGCACAGAATCAGAAAACTTCCAGGATCTCCTAGTTTTGGTGGAATTTTGTTTTGAACAATGGCTGAACATTCTTCATTCAGAAAGGTAGCGGATATTTGCTCCAACTTGTTCTTGTTATTAAGAAGTTCTTTCAAAAATTTCCCATAATTGGGCATTCCAGCTAAAACATCAACGAGGGGAACATTGAGTCTAACCTCTTTGATTATTTCAACAAACTTCTTATAACGTTCTTCCATTTTTCTTTCTTAAGGCTTTGAGGATATGGAATTTTTGGTGTATACACCTTAACTGGTGGGATGGGTTTGGGTGGTGTTTTTTTGGTATTTTCCTTTTTTGCTTCTTCTTCCTCCTCACTATCATCATCGATGATCGTGGTATCATTTGGATTGGGTGGTGGATCATAAGAAAGACCACTTCTTGTGAATACAGCATTTATATGCTCATTTCGGGTCTGTGGTGGACGATAAGTTTTATCGTTCGATCCAGATGATGTCGGCTTAGGGTTGGTTTGGGTATTACTTGGCAACGAACCAGATGGTCGGGAAGAAGTTTGATCAAAAAGTCTACCAAATTTGTTTTCAAGATCTTGAATCGATGCTTGATGATTTTTCTGACCTTGCTCAACTTTGGTTTTGAGATTGAAGAATTGGTTCTTGACGAACTCATTGGTTGATTTTTGATCAGTTACGAATTCTCTCATCATTTTCTCAAAATCGGATTCTTCCGCTTTTTTGTCAGAGGTTTGTGTGGTTTGATTGTCTACTCGTGGTTTAGAATCACGGTTGTTATCCCTTTGTTGACGATCTTGCCAATTTACAGAATTTCTTCCGTAATAATTTCCACGATAACCGCCTCCACGGTATCCTCCTTGGACATAATTGGCTTCTCCTTCTTTGGGTTGGTCCATTGGTTGGTCGTCACATTCTGATGATGGGTGACTACCTCCACAGTTGTTACAACCGTCTCGCATTTCTTTCATTTCTCCTTTAAGGTCTTTGTATTGCGAATCGATTTTTGAAGTTAATGTTTCCATTTTCTCCATGAGTTTAGAGGTATCGGAACTTTCAGCAAAAGCAACGGTTTTTCGTAAGGGTTTGGTTTTGGCATCTTTTGACCAGTCGAGTTTGAGAAGAACTCGGTCTTCTAGCAATTGGTATGCCTGGTTTGGAGTCTTATAAAGAAAAATTCCTCCAGCATCAAGAATTCCTTGAGATGCTTCATCTAGTCCATGGTAGAAGATTTGGATAATGGTTCCTCGTCCTAAACCATGTCCATGACAACTACGAAGCAAATCTTTCATACGAAGCCAGGCTTCGACGAGCGATTCGTTAGGGTTTTGTGTGAAAGCACGAATTTCTCCCATGAGTCGATCAAACATGGCAGGTGGAAAGAATCGGCTTACAAAAGCTTGCCTCATCTCCTCCCAAGTATTGATAGTTCCTGGGGTTAATTCATTATACCACACTTTTGCGTCTCCAGCAAGTGATGATGGAAAAAGTTTGAGTTTAATGGCATCCACATTGGTGTCGCCATATCGGAACATGCCACAAATTTCGATGAATTCGGCAATGTGCTTGTGAGGATCGGCCCTCAAACGGCCATCAAATTGACGGTCTTTGATCATAGAAAGATGGTGACCTTTCACGGTGAAATTGTCACCTAGGTTGACAGTAACAATAGCAGCTCCAGGAGTGGGTGCTACGGTTCGGTTGGCTTCCCACATGGGTCTATCGTCAGCCATGGGAAAAGGTTGCTCAGTGAATGGGTTATAAACGACTTTAGCTTCACAAAGATTTTCAAACGGTGGGTTTCGTACTCTTGGTACACGGTTAGCTAATGGAACAAATGGTTTTCTTTTCTTTCTTTGTCTTCGGACTAAACGTTCGGGATCTGAAAAAGGTGAAATTGGTTCTATTCCGGTTGATCGAGTGTTCATACAATTCCCAAGAGAATCGAGGCAATGTTTAAACACACGATTAAAGAATGGAAACAGTTTGAAAAATCAGGTTTGGTGATCCGCTCGGATGGGTGAAATACCGATCGGATACTTGTCTCGGTAAAATTGATTTTGGTGAAAACCGATCGGATGGATCTCGCGGTAAAATTAAAAATTGGACAACCGATCGGTTGGATGAAATACCGATCAGATGATCAGCTCGGAAAACTTTTTTTTTTTTATGAAAACGAACTATGAACTTCTAAAACCTACAGAAACACGATCAAAATCCCCGACAACGGCGCCAAAAACTTGATGTGTCGTGTGTGAGTACAAGTTTTAAATTTATAAAGGTCGAATTACCGAATCTAGAAACAACACATACGAGCAAGTGAACTCGTCCGTTATAGCAAGATTATGATGGTAAGTCGGGATCGTTCGCAGGGATTTGTGTAGTGAATCGAATTGTAAGCTACTAGAAGTAAATTCCTTAACGAGTAATGAAAAATAGAATAATTCAAATGATTAAAAACTACACTTGCTTAGACTAGCATACTACTCATTGATAAGCATGATTGTGATAACTTTGGACAACATGTTGGTTTTGATAATTAGTTTGGTGAACTAATCTATTGTTTCTACAAATTAAACCTTCGTCAAGATTTTAGTTCATAAAAACAAGCATTACGTTTAACCACTCAATTCAAGATCAATTCAAGGTTCATAAGTTGGTGTACCTTAAACACAAAAATCATCTTTTGCTTAATCAAATAGCTTAGGAAATGGTCAATACAAAAGGTAACCGATCATAGACAAAAGGTCACAATTGAGAGTAAACTATTAATCTTTCGACCCTTGAAATGGTTTACCATCAATCCTATTTTTGATAGACAAAAGCATTCTCATTACAACCACAATTAACTTTCTTTGTTTAATCAAGAATAATGGGTAAAAACAATCACTCATAGACAAATGATTATAACTAGTTGAATAACAATAGTTCTTTCGACCCTTAAAATTATTAGCAACTAGTTAAACTTGATTCAACAAATGTCACTACAAAACTTAATCACGATTGGATCTTAGAATCAACTTGAAATTGAATTAAAACATGTCATCACAATCATACGCATATCAATTAGTAATGTTGGGAATTATATTTTTATAGATTTGATGATCACAGAACAAGAAGAATGAAACATGAAGAATACTGAAATGATAAGCAAAATACGCTAATGAGGCTGTTGCAGGAGTTGTTAAGTCTTCTGGTTAAGTCTTCTCCCAGTTAAGTCTGGTAGTGTTAAAGTTAAGTCTCCTCGTTAAGTCTGGTAGTGTAAAGTCGTTAAGTCTGGTAGTGTTAATCAGTTAAGTCTGGTAGTGTTACACAGTTAAGTCTTCTAGTGTAAAGTCTAATGATTACACAGTTAAGTCTTCTAGTGTATCAGATGCTACTATGAGTCATACTACTGCTGGATGGATAAGGATGAAGAAGATATTATCATAACTTAATGATTAAGTTTTGGTAGATCAGCAAGCTTCCAACCGATCGGTAATATATCCAACCGATCGGTTGGTCTTCGGAATTGCCTCCATCCGAATCGGTTGCGTGCAACCTCCGATCGGATGGATGGTTGCTGTTTTGGAACATTTTGGACTTTTGTCGTCTTGGCTTGATTTTTCCTTTTTGGGTCTTTGGTTCTTCATCCAAACTTGATCTTTTCAACATCTTTGAAGCTAATCAACAGGAATACTTGGACCCTCATTCTTTGAAATGCCTTTTTGATTGGGTCTTTGTATAAGAATCTTCGCACTTTCATAAATATTTCCTTCTTTCTCCTTTTTCTCATCTTTTTCTTCCATTTTCCTGTTTTTGGCCACATATGCTTCGCAAACACACTTTGGTACGATTTAGTAGCAAAAGCATATAAATATAACCAAATAACATACATAAAAACACGAATAACGCTACTAAAAACATGCACAATTTGAGCGTTATCACTCGCCATGCCCTACCTTCAGTAAACACATCTCAGTTTCCTGAGAAAAACAAGCTAAAAGTTAGCTAACTCTGGTAAGTTCATAGGTTTAAAGTAAATAAGCACATATGGATCATAGCAATAATCAGCAAACAATTCAGCAAACACACACTATCCTACTATGCAAACACTAAGCCTCATCCAACCGAACTAGACAAACAATATCAAATAAAGGGTGCCCGCGAGTGTTAATCCCAAAACACTCGGCCGATTTCATATGGTATACGTTCACATTGACTAGGCCAAGCCAACCGAACGGGGGAGTCACCCCCAATAGATCTATTTATATCACACGCGTTTCCCAGCAGGAATTGACGGTTGATAATAGTGGGCGCAATGGGATTCAGCTAAACTTAGGTTTCCGCATACAAGTGTGTATAAAACAAAATCAGTTTTTTTTTTGTCCATGAAAATTGTTTTGCATTTTTCTCAGCCCAAGGTCTATAAAAGCAATACGTATAAAAAGTAGGGATATAAACTCACCTTAAAACAGTAGAAACCTGCTAATCAACGAACAAAACAGTGCAACCGCTCCGACACGCGACCTAGATCAGTATGGTAAGTCTTAGCGAAATATTCGTGTCTTATATGTCTTAACTCAATTGAAAAGTTTACGTGAGACCAGTGCTCGTGTATTTCTTGCTTGCTGTGTGATAAAGTGTATTTCAAAATGATTTATCGTATATAACTCTTTGGTGATGGCTCTTGGTGAAAATGTATGGTGAATGTACGTGCGACGGAACTTCCGTGCTTTGCTTGTAGCAAACTGCGTAAGTAATATATATATATATATATATATATATATATATATATATATATATATATATATATATATATATATGAATATATACATATATATATATGCATATATACATATATATATATAGATATATACATATATATATATATATATATATATTATATATATATATATATATATATATATATATATATATATATATATATATATATATATAATACATATATATATATGCATATATACATATATATATATAGATATATACATATATATATATATATATATATATATATATATATATATATATATATATATATGCATATATATATATATAAGCATATATCTATACATTATATATAACAGGAGTCGTATGACGTCATTAATGCCACCTCAATGCCACATAATCAATTTCAATGCCACCTGATGAAGCGAAAAGTGTACCGCTTTTAAGGGGTCATTTAAGCCCTAAATCGTATTTATTTGATCAAATATTGCCCTAAATCGTTTCTTTTGTCATTTTAGGTACTTTGGAGAAGAAATATGGAAAAGGAAGCATTTTGGACGTTTTTGGAGCATAAAAGTGAAGAAAACGACAAAGTCTCAAAATCGGCTGAAAAGTGCCTTTGACGGCGTCAGAAATGTCCCCAGACGGCGTCATGGCTTGGCAAGAAAAAGGTGGATATGAAAATTACTCATGATAAGCCAGAGAAATTTGCATGGGAATTCTGACGGCGTCACCCTTTGGAGTGATCAAGGTCGTCACGGCTTAATTTAAAGAGGGACGGCGTCATGCCTTTATTCTGACGGCGTCAGCTTCTGATAGGCCAGAACGGATTTTGGAGGTTTAAAGGGAGACGGCGTCAAGAAGGCCATCACGTGTTATCTAGTCACAACTTGCGCGCGTGGTAGCTGTTACTGTTTTGGCCATAAAATCCTCATACGAACTCGGATTTAGGTGATTCAAAAGGCCACGCGATCGGGACAAAAAGATCTACAATTTGGTGAAAAATTGGATGTGACGGCGTCACGTGTAAGTCTGACGCCGTCAGAACCCCTCGGACAGCAAACTGCCTATAAATACAACATCACAACTTCATTATTTGTAAGCCCTAAACCCTAAGTCCGATTTTAGGGTTTAGGTAGGTGTTTTTCCAGCCACTTAGAGGGTCCTAATCATGCCATAAACATCTTGTAATGGTTTGTTTATCGATTCAATCTTATGTTATGTCTTCAATTATGATTATTGTTGATTGCTCTTCATTAATTATGCTTGGCTAAATCACCTTGTGTCTACTTATGATTGTGTGAAACTTGTGTATAACTAATTAGATCTTATTGATTTCTTGTTGATGTGTGTGTCCATCTCCATCAATTAGGGCGTGACAACTTCAATAGATCTAGTTGGTTTAGTTTATAATTCTTGTTTCCTATTGTCTCTTGTTTGATTGGGTGATATCGATGTTAGGCTTAAGAAAACTGGCTAACCTCCTATACGGTAACTTGCTTGAACGTCTTAAGAAACATGAACCAATGCATACTAGGTTTATTTGGTTGTATTTAATGCATGAGCGAATTCTAGTGATCCCATGTTAGGAGCTTCTTAGCCGGCTCGACATAGGAGTGAAGTAGGAGCTTATAGAGTTGGGGAAGTACGTACGCCACCCCACGATTGGTATTAAGGAATACAACCCGTCAATTAAAACAAGGTGTGACAATTCAATAGGTAGAATTGGATAGCTAGCAAGGAGTAACATATCATAGGTAGACATGCTTCATTTCCCTTGTAGAACCCTAGCTTACTTTCCTTGCAAATTAGTTTAATTAGTAGCTTTTGGGTTAGTTGATTAGCAACTAATTCCGCCCCTTCTTCCAAAACCAGAGATTTTTACTTGCTTTCCATAAAATATAAAAATACAAAAAGAATCATCCCTCACCTTTAGACCTAGTTAGATTAATTTCAATCCTAACGAACACTATTCTTTGAGTTGAACGATCAATCCCCGGTACTTGCCACTTCACTATACTACAACGGTCAGGTACACTGCCTGGTGGGGATTGCAAACTTCTCAAGATCCCTTGAGAGGTAAAACCTGTTGTAAGGTTGCAAAACCACGCAACAAGTTTTTGGCGCCGCAGCCCGGGGAGTAGTTATTGCTTAGGTTGAAATTTTATTTTTATTAGGTCTACTCACAAGATTCCTATCAAGTGAGATTTTTTATTTTTATTTTGTAGCTTTCTCGTAGTCTATCTTTTCTTTGTGATTTTGTTTGTAATTTGCTTCAAATGGACTTTTCACTTAAATTTCTAAGATTGCAAGATATGGTTGAGTGGCTAGAACACCAAGAAATTCAAAATACCTCATTTAGAGACACTTATGAATCATATGAGCCTTCACCTAGGATAGATTCTTATGAACAACCTCCATGTTTAGAATCTTGTTTTAGTGAGGCTAATAGGAAAAGCGACCTAGTTTGCCAAGGAATTGTGGATAGAGCCATATCAATAAACCATAAGTTGGATGAAGCACTAGGTTTGCTATTATCACTACCTAAGAAAACAATTGACGAGGATATAGGTGATCTTGACACGTGGAATAATGAGGTAAACACCATAAGCCCACAAAATACTCAACCATCATTTGAGGCACCCACACCGCCCGTGACTTACCCAGAAGAAGTAGAAGAGACTTTAGGAATCCCGATGGAGGTAGAACCCTTGGACCAAGCACAACTAGAGGATATAGGTTTGCACACTTTTAGTGATGACCTTACTCATAGTTCTAGGGAATTTCCTAGTGTTGATGAATTGGAACCTCAACCTTTACAGAACTTTTCATCCTTGGATTTACATCTAGGAGAAAAAAGAGGAACCGACCCACCCATCAACCAAAATTATCCGGGTAGTTTTAGGATAAAGGAAGCCATTCACTCACCCCCTTCACCTCACGTGGCATATTCACACCCTAAGGGTGTGTATCGCTACTTTCACCCGCACTTAATCCTAAGTGTAGGGAAAAACCTCCCCTATTTTTGTTAAATAAGGGTAGAGTCAGGCTCGTGACTCGAACAAAAACAAGCGCTTCTTGGGAGGCAACCCAAGCTTTATTTGCTTTGTGTGTTTATTTATTTGTTTGTTTGATTTTATTTGCTTCCGTATGTATGTTTAATTTTTATTATTATTGATTCATGTTCAAAATTAAAATTGTGAAAATGCTTTATTTTGTTTTTAACTTCGTCTTAACTACATATAAAGGTATTTTGCAAAAGATAAGTGTAAGGGAAAGTCAAATCGGTTTATTAGAACAAATGAACATGAATCATAATAATATTAAATTAACATACATATTAGTATTTGTTTGAGTCAAATGCTTGTATCGAGTCATAATGATATTTTGCAGGATTTCCAGGAAATGAGGTATAGGTTTTTCCAGAAATTTTCCAGAAACTTAACATGAGAATTCTGTCAGATCATTTCTGACGGCGTCAGGAATTACAACCTGACGGCGTCAGGTTTTAATTTTCTGAAATTTTGAAAGTTTTGTTTTCATAAAAAGTTTTTATTAAATCTCTAACTTATAAACTCCAGGAACCTGCAAAACATTCATTCCGCAAGCATTATATCTTTTATTGTTTTATTTCTAAGTCTGGAATTACACCTAGTTGTGAGTTGTCTTTGTTCGGTTTGATGCTTTGGTTTTTTTGTTTGTTTTCTCAGGATTAACAGGTTATTTTGGACAAGGAGATGTTTGTGGAATCAAGCTTTTGGCGATGCATTAGTCTTGAAGCTTCTACATTACCTTGGAAGAAGATCTAACCATGTTACCTCTTTATCCACCGAACGAATCAGGGGAGTATTTGATTTCATTCTTTTACCTTTTCACTTTTACATCTTGTTATTTGAACATTGGGGACAATGTTCATCTTAAGTGTAAGGGGAGGGTAAAAGTACGATTTTAGAGAATACAATTGTGCTTGATTTTTGTTTGATTGATAGTAGATGTGTAATAAAACTGAGAGAAATACCTGTTAGGGCAATTTTAGTGCCAAATTTAAAATTTTTTACAACATATAGGAGTGAAACTTTGATCTTAATGAGCGTCTCACGGATAGGAGTTATATGACTAGCACAAAAACCGTACCACTAAAAAATTTTCCACCCCCAAATATGTGAGGTTCGCCCCTAGAATTGGTAGGAAAAGCATTTTGCTATGATGTGTGTACCGGTAGCACTTAGATTCTAGAACTTGCGTTAGGACCATTCCGAGGCCACAAGTGAGACTACATTCGTGTAGTTAGATTTACTACATGATAAGAGGCATTAGGATTAACCCATTGTTTTACACCTGTGTTTTTGTTATAATTACTTTGGCTACATTGGTCAAGTAATTCTCCCACACCCTTTGCGTTGTACTCATTTTTAGTACACGATACCCCTAGTACACCCCTCAGAGCCTATCTTTTCGTTTCGACCTTTAAGCATTTTACTTAAAGGAAGAATTTATTTACACCCCACTTAAATGTACACCCAAATCGCCTTAGCCTACCTTGTATGCACTCATTTTTAGTGCATTATTGTGACAACATTTGTTTAAACCCAAGTTAATTATCTAGTTGATTACATGGTTGCTAAGTCGAGTCATATCCTTGTACATATTGTTTTGGGACGATTGGGACTCATGGGTAAAGTACTAGTGTAATGGAGTAATGGGGATGAACATCATTTATTACCCCCATATGTGCTAAATGTTTTAAAAGTACTCCAAGTTTTTCAATTATCTTAATTCAAGTCATTAGAATAGTTACTTGTAAAGTTATGTAAAAGTTCAAGTGTAAGGGGGATGCAATGCCCCTATGATGTATTATTTTGGATGGTAGGGCAAAAGTGTATGCAAAAAAAAAAAAAAAAAAAAATCAAAAATTCAAAAAAATCAAGAAAAATGCAAAAAAAAATGAGAAAAAGAAAAATAGAAAAAACATACGGACTACCATCCCGTTTCATTTTATGTTTGTTTTATGTTTTTGTTATTTTCTTTCATTAGCTTAAATCGAGTCTAGTCTTGGCTTAGCAACATTGTATAGTACATGTAATTAATCAAGATCTTTAACTAGCCACCAGTAAAATATCCCTTATCCAACAAAACCGTGTTTTCCTTTTCCCTACACCTAACGTTATAACCTGTTTAAAAGCCCTCTTTGATAGTTTATCTTAGGTGCTTACGCCTAGTGGAGGAGGTTTTTGATCCTTTCCAAGCCTATGGTAATCTATTTGCTATGACAGGTAGTGAGAGATATTATCCGTTTTCATTTATGAGATTTATTTTGATGACACTTGAGAGATGTGAGTATCTAAACACTACTTGTGAGGTGCTAGTTTGTAATCTCCGTGCTTATTATGATTAAAGTGGAACGAATATTTGTTGTAATTACTTTTATGTTAACATTAAATGACCCCTAACTTGTATTTTGATTAGAATAAAAGCGCATTTGCTTGAGGACAAGCAAATCTCAAGTGTAAGGGTATTTGATGAAGCGAAAAGTGTACCGCTTTTAAGGGGTCATTTAAGCCCTAAATCGTATTTATTTGATCAAATATTGCCCTAAATCGTTTCTTTTGTCATTTTAGGTACTTTGGAGAAGAAATATGGAAAAGGAAGCATTTTGGACGTTTTTGGAGCATAAAAGTGAAGAAAACGACAAAGTCTCAAAATCGGCTGAAAAGTGCCTTTGACGGCGTCAGAAATGTCCCCAGACGGCGTCATGGCTTGGCAAGAAAAAGGTGGATATGAAAATTACTCATGATAAGCCAGAGAAATTTGCATGGGAATTCTGACGGCGTCACCCTTTGGAGTGATCAAGGTCGTCACGGCTTAATTTAAAGAGGGACGGCGTCATGCCTTTATTCTGACGGCGTCAGCTTCTGATAGGCCAGAACGGATTTTGGAGGTTTAAAGGGAGACGGCGTCAAGAAGGCCATCACGTGTTATCTAGTCACAACTGCGCGCGGTGGTAGCTGTTACTGTTTTGGCCATAAAAATCCTCATACGAACTCGGATTTAGGTGATTCAAAAGGCCACGCGATCGGGACGAAAAGATCTACAATTTGGTGAAAATTGGATGTGACGGCGTCACGTGTAAGTCTGACGCCGTCAGAACCCCTCGGACAGCAAACTGCCTATAAATACAACATCACAACTTCATTATTTGTAAGCCCTAAACCCTAAGTCCGATTCTAGGGTTTAGGTAGGTGTTTTTCCAGCAACTTAGAGGGTCCTAATCATGCCATAAACATCTTGTAATGGTTTGTTTATCGATTCAATCTTATGTTATGTCTTCAATTATGATTATTGTTGATTGCTCTTCATTAATTATGCTTGGCTAAATCACCTTGTGTCTACTTATGATTGTGTGAAACTTGTGTATAATAATTAGATCTTATTGATTTCTTGTTGATGTGTGTGTCCATCTCCATCAATTAGGGCGTGACAACTTCAATAGATCTAGTTGGTTTAGTTTATAATTCTTGTTTCCTATTGTCTCTTGTTTGATTGGGTGATATCGATGTTAGGCTTAAGAAAACTGGCTAACCTCCTATACGGTAACTTGCTTGAACGTCTTAAGAAACATGAACCAATGCGTACTAGGTTTATTTGGTTGTATTTAATGCATGAGCGAATTCTAGTGATCCCATGTTAGGAGCTTCTTAGCCGGCTCGACATAGGAGTGAAGTAGGAGCTTATAGAGTTGGGGAAGTACGTACGCCACCCCACGATTGGTATTAAGGAATACAACACGTCAATTAAAACAAGGTGTGACAATTCAATAGGTAGAATTGGATAGCTAGCAAGGAGTAACATATCATAGGTAGACATGCTTCATTTCCCTTGTAGAACCCTAGCTTACTTTCCTTGCAAATTAGTTTAATTAGTAGCTTTTGGGTTAGTTGATTAGCAACTAATTCCGCCCCTTCTTCCAAAACCAGAGATTTTTACTTGCTTTCCATAAAATATAAAAATACAAAAAGAATCATCCCTCACCTTTAGACCTAGTTAGATTAATTTCAATCCTAACGAACACTATTCTTTGAGTTGAACGATCAATCCCCGGTACTTGCCACTTCACTATACTACAACGGTCAGGTACACTGCCTGGTGGGGATTGCAAACTTCTCAAGATCCCTTGAGAGGTAAAACCTGTTGTAAGGTTGCAAAACCACGCATCACCACCTCATCACAATAAGTCCACCTAAGCATTATTTTAGGCAATTAAAATTCTGATTAATTAAAAATTTGATATTTGCAAGAATCGAACCTTGGTCATTTAATCAACATACAAATGCTTCAACCACTAGACCAAGCAAGTTTTTGTGATTTACAATACAAACTAAGTAAGTAATGCTTAAATAATTGATATTGTTAAGTGAATAGAGTATGCATAAAATTAAATTAGTATTATTATCTGAAAAATATACAACCCTAATAACATACGGCTCATTCATAATAACTTACATTCATCCCTGTTCATTCAGAACTAAATCATGGAAAAATACCTAAATCTCATCCCTATTCGATCTAAAAAAAAATGTGATCAATGGTATCAACAACTTGATTTTCATGAATTAGAAGGTATGTTCATAAAAAACGATTTAATTGAACACAAGCATCACAGATTAGGCTCACAGCACAGTCTTCCACATCAAGAGATCCAGCTGGACTTGCTCAAACCATTATATTACAGTTACTTACACTTATACATCAAGAGATCCAACTGGACTTGCTCAAACCATTAAAGATTGGTTTGGAAATAATCAAGGTTCCCCATCATTGTTCATTGTGGCGGTGGTTTCCTACTTAGGTAAAATAATTCTTTACTGTTGATTTGTGTTTATTTGTGTGTCATCAGGATACGGTATTGCTTCTGGGCCTGTGTGGACCGAGTATATAAACCTCTTAAAATGGTTACCGGTTAGTAAGCTATACATAAAATTTAACCCTTTTTTTTATCACTTTTTGGGTTTACATGTCTCGAATATGATGGTGCAGGCTCAAAATCAGCAAGAAGATGCATAGAGGATGCTTGGTGTACGAAAAGTATATCAAAGAGCTATTGTGCGGTCTGAGCAAATATGGGTCAGTACATCTTTTAAGAGTGCCATCATATTAGTATCCTTGCTTAGGTTAAAGTTAATAGGTAATTTCAGCAATGGGACTGATAAATGATAAGGAATCTGTTGTTACAGATGAAGTGAAGCTTGGATTAATAAGTGATATAATTCCAACAAATGTGGAATTAGATGTTGGGTTAATATGTGATACTGGATTTAATCTTGCTGATAAGGAAGTCGCAGATGGACGTGATTCTGATTCCGACACTAAAGAAAAACAAGCATACTTTTAGCCTTTATTTACTCTTAATATAAGCCGTTTCAGTAACTACTTATTTGCTTGATAGAATTTGCACTTAGAAAAGAAATCCAAAACACCCTTCAACTGTGCAATAAGCAACAAAGATTTAGCAATGACATTTTGTGTTTGTTGCAATAGCAGCTTAGTTGTCTTTCATGGTCTGCAGAATATCAATACCATAAAAGAAATATATCTTGAAGGCTGAACTAATCTTGCAACGACTCTCGAAGAAAGCTTATTTCAGGTCTCAGCCTCTCCCTTTTTATGCGTGTGTATTTGTCACTTATGTAACTATACACGGTTATGTGACTTAAGTTAATTATTTTGTTCAGGGATACCCCAAACGACCCGACAACTGTAACATTTTTCTTTCCAGGCGGGACATACCAGACTGATTTAATCATCAGAAATATGGATCTTGCATCTCATTTGATGTACCTTCAGATGTAGAATCAGATTTTCTGAAAATGACTATTTAGGACTACTACATAAACGAGGGCAAATACGAAGTGGGACTTCAAGCTCTCATCAAGAACAAGACACATGATACTGAATGGACCTATAAGGCATGCTTTTTCAGGACCCAAAAAGTTAATTCATGGGTTAGCAATGGACCACAACCGTACTCAATAAGAAGTGGAGACGACGGTTTGAAGGTAGAGAAATGTGGGATTCATTTAGCGTATAGACAAGACACTGAAGCAGCAACACAGTACTCACAAGCAGTGGTGAAAATTCAAAGCCAAAACAAGGAGGACTTCATCCATAAGAAGAGAAGTCATGCTGCAGCGGTAACAACTCAGGACTCATCTTACGAAAACAATGCATCTAAAAGAATGAAACTGGAAAAGATATAATGCAAAAAAATGGAGAAGTAATAACAGCGCGCGCATTTCTGGTTGTGATTTAAACATAACTTGATAAACGCTTGCTCTTCTTAATAATCTTTTTATCATCTTATTCCTCGCATACATTAACACAAATTTTTATTTGTCTATTCACACACGTTGTTGCTTCTAAACAAATAAAAACAATTGACGGTCTCTAATAACTTGCAGGTTTCATCGCCATTGTTGATCCTGTATGGAGCCGCATACAAAGTGACAGCTCCTAATATCAGAAAGTTGATGTACGAAAAGTCTGCTATAAATGTTTAAATGTCCATGCATGCGACAATAAGCTGGCATCTCTTTTTACAGTAATGCACATGAATTCTTTGAGATAGCGATGGAGGCACTCAAGGAGATCCAAACAAGGTTTTACAAATATAATTATTGTAAAGAACGATAAGACTAGAAACTGCGGCTGACCTATTCATGTAGTTATTAATTTGTGATAGCAGAATTTTGATTTTTATGTAATTCTGATGTTTCAGCTGGTTAATGCAACTATTTGATGTCCACATCGTGTTTAGGAGTGATAAGACAGCTCTTGAAGATTCTTTCTGCACGCATGTGATTGTAACTCGTGGTGAAAGCATCAAAAAGTACCTCGATTCAGATGCTGCAACTATCAGCAGAGATGCATTTGCCAAAATAGTTTACTCAAAACTATTTGACTGGTAAGGGTGTGTTTGATATGTAGATTTGTTTAAATTTGAACCTACGGGTGTTTGGATATTCTGATTTGAACAAAACATTTGATTATTGTGATTTATAGTCAGGCTAATAAGTAATAAACAGAATTTTCCATAAATTCAAGCATATGAGTATCTTGATTTTAGGATTCCATAGCAGTTGTTGTTAATTACATAATGACTTGATACGATTTATTTTTATGAAATCTCTATTGTTCATTCTGAAGGTATCTAGATGAGGAATTTGGGCCATGGGGAGGATATGTTTAGGATTATTCGGATTAGATGAGTTCCTGATGTGATGGATGTGACAGTAGTTCAAGGTAGGAAGCAGAATGATCAACAAAGTCAGTAAAACAGATGAGGTGCGAAAAAAGGAGATTGAGGTTTAAATTGGCTGTAGCAAAACCGTTGCAGTAGAAACAAGAGTTGGATTTAACGCGCATCAGTAAGGTATTAATTTGTCCAATTTATATAATCTTTTCCTCAGCCATAACATTTACAAATCACTTTTAAACAGATGTGTAGCAGTTTCCGTGTTATCTCAAATAAGCACTTTGGTATAAGCAGTTTCCAGCGTGCTTATTGAAAACTGCTTAGTTTACCCCA